>CM056952.1:31297988-31858401 GCA_029856935.1 Cyclocarya paliurus
AAATTTAGTATCATGGGCCTTGCACATATTGAAAAATATGAAAATTGTTTAAATTTTTATTTAATAAAATAGTTTTTGTATTTTTTCTTAAAAAACTAAAATAAAAAACATCTCACTGTTTTTTGGTGGGCCTTAGATAGGGCCAGACGTTAGGCAATGGTCTAAGTGGGCTTACCCTTGCACCGACCTTGAAGCCAACCCAAGCAAGGAGTTAGTTGGTATTAACCTCCAATCCAAGGATAGATTAATCCTGACTCGGGCCTTAATTGTTACTCCAAATCTATCAAAAGATTGTTTTTCATCTTAAATCTTGTCATCTCTAATAATCATGACATCAACTAATACGAATTATTAAGTTACTTAACTGTGCGACATCAGTTAATGTGATTAACGGTGACAAAATTTATAAAGATGCATAATAATATATATTGTTCTTTAGATCCTTAAAGAGAGCATCCCGTTTGATGGTTATATTCGATAGACTCAATATATATATTTTAAAAGTTTTCTAATGTTTAAGAAGAAAAGTCAATTTAAAATTAGACGTAATTATCAGAAAATATAAATTTTTGACAAAAATTTAAAAAAATAATTTTCATTCAAACGATTGAATTTGGATGTCAAATAGTATTGCTAAGTATGGTTTTTCCTTAATACTCTTTTTGTAAAATAGTAATTTCGATCTCTTGAGATGTTGTGCAAAACTATTAGCTCCAAAAAGACCATTCTAACCTTATAATAGTACATCCGATCCCGTCCTACTTTTCTTGTTGAATAAAGATTCAATTCAACTTTCCATGGACAGTGTGGGGTTTATATGGGCGATTTTCTCTTCCTGATCGACTTTTGTATTGTTGCTCTTCCTCTTGATCTTCATCGGCTTTTGTACTATGTTTTGAGTTGTATCTAACACTATTCAAATTCTCAACAAGCCTTTTGCAGCGAGATCACATTTGGCGAGCAAAACTTTGTGAGAAAATGACTTTTTCCGGCGACCTTTAATAAATCCGCCATATAAGCCCCCAAAATGACTTATTAGTTTTTGCAGCAAGGAACTATTAGATTTTGCGGCAATAATGAACCACCACAAATAGTTTTAAAGATTAAAATTCATCTTTTCTCCTTATTTCTTTCTTCTCCACTCAGTACTTTCTCTTTTATTTTCTCTTTCCTCTTTTCTCTTTCTTTCCTCCACCCCACATACGTCGTCTCCCCTCCCGTGAACCCCCCCAGCAAACTAGTGATGCCACCATATGCCACCTCCACCGTTGCACCTCATGGAGCTTGCCCCTGCTAGCAGCCATGAACACGTTGCCTCCCTCCTCCAAGCATAGTGAATTGGCATGCCAACCTGCAACGCCTCTCCCTTTCTCTTGAACCCATTTATTTCTCTAGATCTCCCTCTTCTCCCTCACTACTTCTCTTCGTCTCAGCCATGGACGATGGAAGCTCAGCCACCATAGTAAATTTGAAGATCTTTGTGCATGAACAAAGATTAGTCAGGGATTAATACTTGAATTTCTAGTTCATAAATCGGAAAAAATATATACAATATCATCTTAAGTTTTGTTCTAGGACTTATATTTTTTGTTCTTTTTTGTTGATCAGTAAGTTTTTGTTCTAGTTATATTAGTGATGATCTAGTGCTATATAATATTCTGTGTAAATAGGGAAAAAAAAAACGAATTCATACAAAGGAGGTTTTTTAAAGATTGAAGTATTTTACAATACAAACAAGGTATATAATTAAGATATTCGATCTACATTATTTTTTTTTAACTTTATCACTTCATACAATTTGAAAATAGATAAACATATAGTTAATGATATTTAGGATATAATATGAATAAGAAATCCTATCTCTTTCCTTCAGTTTAAACTTTTAGAACAAATGGTGATTTCACAAATGACTATTATTGCGAATTAAATATATAGGGTAGAAGTTTTTTTGGTGGAGGTGTTTTCGAGACAAGTTATTTTATTCTCAAGTCAGTGTATAGAGCCTACCATACACATAACTTAAATGATAAGATTTGATTTGTAAAACTTTAATTTTAAAATTTATCTTTTAAATCAAATTATACAATGTAAGCACTTTATTATACACACTGACTTAGAATTGAATTTTTCTTTCGAAGCAGGAAAGATGATCTATAGGCTATGACGAATTTCTCCAAATAACTTTGGAAAAAGGTGGAGAAAAGGAAATAGTACGTATTTTATAGGTTGAATTTATGATTTGCTCATTCAGAGGCCTATCATGTGTATTTTGTTCAAGTGTAAAAGGGAATCTCCATTTTCCCCTATTAGGCTCCGAAAAGGCCCACACCAGGTATGCTATCAATGTTATTTTGTGTGTGAATTTAAGAAAACTGTAATAATTAGATGAGATGAGATGAGTTGAGAACAGATCCGGCTTAAAGGGTAGGCAACTTAAAAGGAGGTTTGGGGGGTGAGATGAGAATTTATGTTTTTTTTTAAAGTTTAAAATATTATTTTTTAATTTTAGAATTTAAAAAAGTTGAATTGAGATTTGAAAAAGTTAAATTATTTATTATATTTTGCATGAGAGTTTGAAAAAAGTGTAATGATGAGTTGAGATGAGATGAGAATTTTAGAAAATTTCTCACCCCCAAACCTACGCCCCCCACCTTGAGTAGGCCCCCAAATTAAAAGAACAAAAGAATTATTATGACCTAAAAAATAAACTATAGAAAAAATATTAGTTAGCATAAAAGATGAAATTTTTTTGCCTAAAATAAAATCAATATTAAAAAATAAATTTTGGTAAAAAAAAAAAAAAATCAGTCAATATAAAAGTTTTACTAAAAGAAAAATCTTACTGCAAAATTTTCAGACAATAGTAAAATTGGAATAAAATTAGCAAAATGATAATATCTTACTCTTGAATATTTGATAAAATATGATGTTTATTTTGATATCATGGCCTTATTTGTTTTCTAAATGAAGTATTAAAAGAAGTATATATATGGATAAGGGATAATACTTTATGTACAAAAAAATTAGATTCTCTTTCAAATTGTTATAGGACTTATAAATAATATTAATTAAAACAATATTAGTATTTGTTTTGCATCTCATAAATTTTCAATGAAATTTTATTATTTAATATATAAATATTATTATCATTCTTAAATTAAAGCGTCATGTACTTAATAATCGCCTTAGCCACAAAATATATTGAGCCATCCTGGGTTGAGAAGTTTTGGAAAAACAAACGAGGCCTATATTGACTAAGTTCATTTCTAATTAATATTTTTTCAAAAAAAAAAAATTATCCCGGAAGTCATATTTCTGTTCTGCAAGTGCGTGTGTGTGTATATATATATATATATATATATGATTTAATATTGTACGTACGTCCCAGTCGCGTTGATCTCAATGTCCTCCTGGCATAGACAGCGCGCCGGAGAGAATATAAGGTAAAAACAACATCCAAAAGGGATAAACATTAACTTCCCCGCTTACACGTATGGTTGTAGAAAGGATTAACAAGCAAACTAAAACACCAAGGGATAACTGGAAATTAAATTCTATGTAAAATGCCAGCCTAGTCTTATATACAGTACGAATTAATTAACCACCTTCGAATTGGATATTTATTGACTCTTTTTTTTCGCTCTCATATATATAAGCTTTACTATTCCTAATAGGAAGTTACGAAGTAGACTTAATAGAGTTGGACAAGGAAAAGACTAGCTATATGGTACTCTTCCAGTGACAAAAAACTATATATATACACATGTATCCTCCAACAGGAGTATAATGCTCTAGTTCCTTGTGATCTTACACAAAATTAAAGTTTTCAATAATTTTGACTACTTCAAGGGATACGCAGAGATCGAATATATACTAGTCATGGAGAAGACGATGAAGATGAACTCAAGCTGCTTTGCGGGTTGTTTAGACGGCAACGCCGAGTGCGAAGCCCCACCAGTGAAAGAAAGCAGCTTTGTGAAGCTCTACAAATGGCCAGAATCAGACATAGAGTTCTTGATCAGGAGAGCTAACATGGAGGAAGAGAATACGGCTATTCGTTCTCCATTCAACTCGGGAAGAAGTGCTGTCTACCATTACCATGAAATCTTTGCTTCCAGGCAAAGGTTCCTCAGAAGCTACACCTTCACCAGGAAAGAAACGGTGGGGGAGAAAGCGAAGAGGTGGTTGAAGAAGGTGGTTGTGATCAAGGACGAATCTGTGCAAAGGTCTAGGGGAGGCAAATGTCGTTTTATTCAAGTTGTTCACAAGTTTTTGGGTTCTTGTGTGCCGAAGATCAAGATCACGACGTCCGTTTAATGCATTATGATTTTACTGTATATTCTAGCTATATAGTACGTACTTGTGGTTTTTGTTTTTTTTTGTTTTTCCTTCCATGGCTTTGGAATATTTCTCTGTAAGTATTACTGCAATATTATTATTAGGTATGAATTTGGTCACATAATTAGCTATGGTAAGTCGCATGCTTTACCGTTAATTTATGGTTCGCGAACGAAGAGTACGGCAACGTGTATTTTGTTCCTAGTCTAGTAAGTGTAAAAATGTTAAATTTCACTCAATTCCATGGTCAAGATCCAACCCTATCATCTAGGAAGGCTTTTCTTTTCTTTTTCGGTTATATATTTATGAGAACAATAATATTATATACAGTCATAAATTGTGTAGCTTTCGCATATTCTATTTGAAAAAAAGTGAGGTCGACTATTAAAAAATAAATTGTTCATCTGAGTCGTTTCATATTTATTCACTTTTCTGAAAAGGTGTACGCGGAGGCTGTACACTCAAGAAGTGCAAATATCATTTCTCTTATATATGCCAATCCAACCATAGATCAATTAAGTAGATTATATATATATATATATATATATATATATATATATATATATACATATTTATATATATGCATGACCATTACCTCTACACGAAATTTTTAGAACTCAAAATGCTAATTAGCAAGGTTGGGTTAAGACTTAAGCCAACTAAATGTGTCTTGAAATGATATTTGCAATCATAGATCAGTGTGCAAACGCTGCACTCTTTTTAAAAAAATTGAGTAAATATGACTCATATGAAGAAATTAATTTTTTAGTTATACACTCCATTCTTTTTCAAAAGGAGTATACGACGCTTGCATATCTTATAACTATATGTAACCTTACACTTTAATACAACAATGTAAAATGGGACCTCATTGTAAATTTTGTAGCTCGATTTTGCTAGATCTTAGAGAAAATTATTTAAAAATATCAATTATTCATTGTATTAAATATTAAATTTAGTATCATGGGCCTTGCACACTTTGAAAAATATAAAAAATATTTAAATTTTTATTTAATAAAATAGTTTTTGTATTTTTTCTTAAGAAACTAGCCTCGTTTATTTTTAGAAAATATTTCATCTCATCTTATCTAATTATTACAACTTTCTCAAATTCTAATATAAAATAAAATAAACAATTCAACTTTTTTAAATTTATCTCATCTCATCTAATCATTACAAATTTTTCAAATTCTAATACAAAATAAAATAAATAATTCAACTTTTTCAAATTCCAAAATAAAAATAATATTGAAAAATATATTTTAACAATACTTTATTTAACTTTAATCTCAATTCATCTCATTTCATCTCATCTTCAAAAACAAACGAGAACTTAAAACAAGTTCTTAAAATAAAAAACATCTCACTTTTTTTGGGGGGCCTTAGACAGGGCCGGGCTTTAGGCAATGGCCTAAGTGGCCTTACCCTTGCACCGATCTTGAAGCCAACTCAAGCAAGGAGTTGGTTGGTATTAAGCTCACTTGGTTTTGGATTAGTTTATAGCATTTTATCCTGTAAGTCCCCAAGTGTATTGATATTATTACGGTTTTCCTCCGCCATAAATGAGGATTTTTTAATAAATTTGGGACGGGGCCGCTATGTGTGTGGCTACTGGCTCTTATAAAAAAAAAAGTTGGTATTAAGCTCCAATCCAAGGATAGATTAATCCTGACTCGGGGCTTAATTATTACTCCAAATCTATCAAAAGATTGTTTTTCATCTTAAATCTTGTCATCTCTAATGATCATGACATCAACTAATACGAATTATTAAGTTACTTAATTGTGCGACATCAGTTAATGTGATTAAGGGTGACAAAATTTATAAAGATGCATGATAATATTGTTCTTTAGATCCTTAAAGAGAGCATCCCATTTGATGGTTATATTTGATAGACTCAATAATTTTTTTTTCAAGTTTTCTAATGTTTAAGAAGAAAAGTCAATTTAAAATTAGAGTAATTATCAAAAAATATAAATTTTTGACAAAAATTAAAAAAAATAATTTTCATTCAAACGATCGAATTTGAATGTCAAATAGTATTGCTAAGTATGGTTTTTCCTTGGTACTCCTTTTGTAAAATAGTAATTTCGATCTCTTGAGACGTGGTGCAAAACTATTAGCTCCAAAAAGACCATTCTAACCTTATTCTAGTACGTACGATCCCGTCCTACTTTTCTTGGTGAATAAAGATTCAATTCAACTTTACATGGACAGTGTGGGGTTTTTATGGGCAATTTTCTCTTCCTGATCGACTTTTGTACTGTTGCTCTTCCACTTGATCTTCATCGGCTTTTGCGCTATGTTTTGAGCATTTATCCAACGCTACTCAAACTCTCAACAAACCTTTTGTAACGAGATCACATTCGACAAGCAAAATTTTATGAAAAAATGACTTTTTATGGCAATATTTAATAAATTCACTAGATAAGCCCCTAAAATGACTTATTAGTTTCTACGGTGAGGAACTATTAGATTTTGTGGTGATAATAAACCACCGCAAATAGTTTTAAAGATTAAAACTTGTTTTTTTCCCTTATTTTTTTCTTCTCCACTCGATACTCTCTTCTATTATTTCTTTCCTCCACCCCACCTATGTTGTCTCCCTTGTTGTGAACCCCCCAGCAAGCTAGCGATGCCGCCGTATGCCACCTCCACCGTTGCACCTTGCCGGAGACTACCTCTCTTCCCACTCTCGGCCCTTCAATCATCGTCTGTCTCTCTCGGTATCTCCCTCCCAGCACTGCCTCCCTTTCCCTCTTCGATTTCTTTCCCCTCATAGAGCTTGCCCCTGCCAGCAGCCACGAACTCGCTGCCTCCCTCCTCTAAGCACAGTAAATTGGCATGCCAACTTGCAATGCCTCTCCCTTCCTCTCGAACCCCTCTCTTTCTCTAGATCTCCCTCTTCTCCCTCATTGCTTCTCTTAGTCTCAGCCATGGACGATGGAAGCTCAGCCACCATATTAAATTTGAAGATCAGATCAATCCGGGATTAATACTTGAATTTCCAATCCATAAATCGGAAAATATATATACAGTATCATCTTAAGTTTTGTTCTAGTACTTATATTTTTTTGTTGATCAGTAAGTTTTTTTTCTAGTTATATTAGTGATGATTTGGTGCTATATAATATTCCGTATTCGTAAATAGGCAAAAAAAAAAAAAAAAAAAGGAATTCATACAAAGGAGGATTTTTAAAGATTGAAGTATTTTACAATACAAACAAGGTATATAATTAAGATATTCAATCTACATTATTCTTTTAACTTTATCACTTCTTACAGTTTGAAAATGGATAAACATATAGTTAATGATATTTAGGATATAATATGAGATATAAATCCTACGTCTTTCCATTAGTTTAAATTTTTGGAACAAATTGTGATTCCACAAATGACTGTTATTGCAAATTAAATATATAGGGTTGAAGTTTTTTCGGTGGAGGTGTTTTTGAGACTCGTTATTCTATTCTCAAGTCAGTGTGTCAAGCCTACCATACACATAACTTAAAATGTAAGATTTGATTGTAAAAATTTAATTTTAAAATAAATCTTTCAAATCAAATTATATCATGTAAGTACTTTACTACATACATTGACTTAGAATTGAATTTTTCTTTGGAAGCAGGATAGATGATCTATAGGCTATGATGAATTTCTCCAGATAATTCTGGAAAAAGGTGCTGAAAAGGAAGTAGTACGTATTTTATTGGTTGAATTTATTATTTGCTCATTCAGAAGCCTATCATGTGTATTTTGTTCAAGTGTAAAAGGGAATTTCCATTTCCCCCTATTGGGCTCCAAAAAGGCCCACACCAGGCATGTTATCAATGTTATTTTGTGTGAAAATTTAATAAAATTATAATGATTAGATAAGATGAGTTGAGAACAGGACCAGCTTAAGGAATAGGCAACTAAGACTACTGCCTAAACCCACCTTAAGTAGGCCCCCAAATTAAAAGAAGAAAACAATTATTATGACCTAAAAAATAAACTATAGAAAAAATATTAGTTAGCATAAAAAAATGAAATTTTTTTGCCTAAAATAAAATCAATCTTAAATGGTAAAATTTGGTTAAAAAAAAAAGACCAATCAATATAAAAGTTTTACTAAAAAAGATCTTATTGCAAAATTTTCAAACAATAGTAAAATTAGAATAGAAGTAGCAAAATGATGATATATTACACTTGAATGTTTTATAAAATATGATATTTATTTTGATATCGATGGCCTTATCCATATATATATGGATAAGGGATAATACTCTTGTGTACAGAAAAATTAGATTCTCTTTTAAATTGTTATAGGACTTATAGATATTATTAATCAAAACAATATTAATATTTGTTTTGCATCTCATAAATTTTCAATAAAATTTTATTATTTAATATATAAATATTATTATTATTTTTAAATTCAAGCGTATGTACTTAATAATCACCTTAAGCCACAAAATATATATATTGAGCCACCCGTGGTTGATAAGTTTTGGGAAAACAAACATTGACTAAGTTTATTGCTAATAAATATTTTTTCAAAAAAAAAAAAAAAAATCTCCCCGAAGTCATATTTCTGTTCTGCAAGTGCGTATATATATTATATAAATATATATTTATATATTTATATTATTTAATATTAATGTACGTCCCGGTCTCATTCTCAATCTCCTCCTGGCATGGAAAGCGCGCCGGAGAAGAATATAAAGTAAAAACAACGTCCAAAAGGGATAAACATTAACTTCCCGGCTTACACGTATGGTTGTAGAAAGGATTAACAAGAAAACTAAAACACCAAGGGATAACTGGAAAATAAATTCTATGTAAAATGCCAGACTAGTACGAGTTAATTAACCACCTTAGAATTGGATTTTTATTGACTCTTTTTTTTCGCTCTCATATATATAATCTTTAGTATTCCTAATAGGAAATTACGAAGTAGACTTAACAGAGTTGGACAAGGAAAAGACTAGCTATATGGTACTCTTCGAGTGACAAAAAACTATATATATACACATGTATCCTCCAACAGGAGTATAATGCAGTAGTTCCTTGTGATCCTATTTCTTGTTAAAGTTTTCAATAATTTTGACTACTTCGAGGGATACGCAGAGATCGAATATCTACTAGCCATGGAGAAGACGATGAAGATGAACTCAAGCTGCGTTGCGGGTTGTTTAGACGACAACGCCGAGCGCGAAGCCCCACCAGCGAAAGAAAGCAGCTTTGTGAAGCTCTACAAATGGCCGGAATCAGACATAGAGTTCTTGATCAGGAGAGCTAACATGGAGGAAGAGAATACGGCTATTCGTTCTCCATTCAACTCGGGAAGAAGTGCTGTCTACCATTACCATGAGAGCTTTGCTTCCAGGCAAAGGTTCCTCAGAAGCTACACCTTCACCAGGAAAGAAACGGTGGGGGAGAAAGCGAAGAGGTGGTTGAAGAAGGTGGTTGTGATCGAGGACGAATCTGTGCAAAGGTCTAGGGGACGCAAATGTCATTTTATTCAAGTCGTTCACAAGTTTTTGGGTTCTTGTGTGCCGAAGATCAAGATCACGACGTCCGTTTAATGCATTATGATTTAACTGTATATTCTAGCTATATAGTGCCGTACTCTTCGTCCGTTACAATTGCAGTAAGTATTACTGCAATATTATTTATTATTAGGTATGAATTTGGTCACATAAGAACCTATGGTAAGTGGCATGCTGTACCCTTAATTTATGGCTCGCGAACGAAGAGTACGGCAACGTGTATTTTGTTCCAAGGGTAGTAATTGTAAAAATGTTAAAATTTCACTCAATTCCATGGTCAAGATCCAACCCTATCATCTAGGAAGTCTTTTCTTTTCTTTGTTATATATTTATGAGAACATTAATGCTATCTACAGTTATAAATTCTGAATGAATTTTTGTGTACTCTCTTTGAAAAAAAATAAGTTCTACTATTAAAAAAAAATTCTTCATCTGGGTCATTCTATATTTGCCTACTTTTCTCAAAGGACGTACGCGGAGACTGCACATTTAAAAATTGCAAATATCATTTCTCTTATATATGCCAATTCGACAATCGATCAATTAAGCATATACTTCTTAATTGATTTATATATATTTTTTTTTATATATGCATTACCAGAACCTCTACACGAAATTTTTAGAACCCAAAATGCTAATTGGCAAGGTTGGGTTAAGACTTAAGCCAACTAGAGGTGGCTTGAAATAATATTTGCAGTCATAAATCAGTGTACAAGTACTGTATACTCATTTTGAAAAAAAATTAGTAAATATGAGATTCATATAAAAAAATAATTTTTTAATGGTGCACCCACTATTTTTTAAAAGGAGTATGCAATGATTCCACAACTTATAACTGTATATAGCCTTACTCTTTAATACAACAATGTAAAATGGGACCTCATTGTAAATTTTGTGATTCAATTTAGCAAGATTTTAAAAAATATAATTTAAAAATATTAATTATTCATTGTATTAAATATTAAATTTAGCAAGATCTACAATTTTTTTTTTTAACTTTATCACTTCATACAACTTGAAAATAGATAAACATATAGTTAATGATGTTTAGGATATAATATGAATAATAAATTCTACATCTTCCCATCATTTTAAACTTTTGGAATAAATGACGATTTTACAAATAACTGTCACCCCAAATTAAATATATAGGGTAGAAGTTTTTGTGATGGAGGTGTTTTCAAGAAAAGTTATTTTATTCTCAAGTCAGTGTGTAGAGTATACCATAGTCATACAAATAATTTAAATGGTAAAATTTGATTTGTAAAACTCAAATTTTAAAATTTATTTTTCAAATCAAATTATGTTATGTAAATATTTTGTTATGTACGCTCTACACACCGACTTAATAATTAAATTTTTCTTTAGAAGCAGGATAGATGATCTATAGGCTATGACTAATTTCTCCGGATAATTTTGGAAAAAGGTGGAGAAAAGGAAATGGTATTTTATAGTTTGAATTTATGATTTGCTCATCCAGAGGCCTATCATGTGTATTTTGTTCAAGTGTAAAAGAGAATTTCCATTTCCCCCTATTGGGCTCCCAAAAGGGCCACACCAGGCCTGCTATCAATGTTATGGAAGCTGGGTGAATGAGCCCGAGTATGAGTCTTGTAGTCCAATTAATATCATGGACCTTTGAAACAAGAAGAAGAACGCATAAAAACCTCAAGGGCCGTCACGAGTTTGCATTAGGGCATCGATTCGTACACATTGTATGAATTTTCTTATCCCAGAAGCTGGATCAAAACTTCAATCGAATCGTCACTGCAACTTAAAATACACATGGATTCCATGATATTGTTTTTTTTTTCTCCTTCTTTAGAACCCAAATGTCGGCCAATTCACTTAAAATCAATTACCATTAGCGCATGTTTCAAGGAGTAATACTGATGTGGACACTCTCTCACCAGGACGATGATGTTCTGCAATTCGAATCCATGATCTTTGACTGTGATACCACTACAAGAAAAATAAATATTTGTGATAAATTATTTAGCGACTATTTGTAACAAAAACAGATTCATTTTCACCGAAAATAACTGGTTATAAATAAACAATTTTCTTGTAACGTGCACCTAAAACAAATTAGTGTTAAAGAAGGCATATAACTCAAGTCTTTAATTTATGACATTCGACATACATAGTTTCTACAGGCCATTTTTAAGGGATTGTAGAGAGTAGCGCCTAGTAGTATTGTGGACCAACACACACTCCAAAACAAAAAGTGGTTGTTACTTTAATTAAGAAACCCTACTGGCCTTCTGTTTGGCGAGAATGGCATTTCAAACTTAACTGGCAAAGACATCAATCACAAATATGGTTGGTCCTTGGCATTGTAGTTTTATCCCTTTCTTTTTCACCCATTGCATGATGAATATATATATATATAACGTACATGGTTTCTTTTTGTCGAATGTAACCTGAACTCTGAAGTTTATGTTCTATTGTCATGTCAATTTTCATGAGCTTCACAGCAAACTGGGAATCATATAATATATAAAAGCAGAGCAGCATGCACGAATTGACAGTTAAAAAAACACACAGCTTTAATGGCCAGTACTGGAGCCTTTCAAAACTTTCAAGTAGGACAACACATACTCTACTATATCCAACCTCGAATAGGTACATTAAAAACACTGTAAAAGATTTCAGGTACTGTCTTTGGTCTTGACGATCGACCCAATTAAAACAAGACACACTACTTCGCATGCAAGGCTGTACATAAAGAGATCGAGAGCCAGCCTCTTTCCCTCCCATGTTGATCAGAAACTGCTTGCTAGTAGCTCTTGCTGCTCAACATGTACAGCCTGGCATCTCTCTTTTTTGGACAATGGTTAAAACTTTCAACAGTATAACCTCTCCATCCCCTTACTTTGGACCACTTCTCCCACGTGGCCAGGGCCACCCCTTGCCGGGAATGCCACGTGGACCACTTATTCGAACTGAGGACCACCGTATATACAGATATACCATCTTCATATGACACCATCCCCCATTTTTGTTTCACAAGTGCTAGCTATGGCTTTCAATAATTTCAGGTCATTTTCTACATGGGGCCCCTAAAACTCCCCCAAACCCGAGGCCACCAATAAATTTAGGGTTTGTCTAAATTACAAATTGGTCCCCTGTCATTACAAATATTAAAGTTTCTAATCACCAAAGCAAAAAATTGGACACTTGTCACGTCAACACCATTAATAGTCACTACAAGAAAATTGTTTAATTGTCTTTTGTTATTTTTTGAAAAAATGACTATTTCCTGTCAGAGTAATTTGTTTTAATCTTAAATAGTCATTTTCGTCGTAAATAATCCGTCACGAATATTTATTTTTCTTGTAATGAGTATGATATTATGCACGTGTTACAAATGTATACTTTTTAAGTAATCCTATTTGAAGGCCTTTACACTACATGCATATCATCCATGTGTCATAATTTAATTTGTAAGATTTAAAATTTATCTTCTAATTCAAATTATGCTAAATAGATGACTGTGTGTGCAAGGTGATTGTTTAATGACCAGAAACTTTCTACTCGTGCATGGCTGGTTGCAAATTTTCAACGTCAATATATCAGTGCATACATGCAGTAACTATGACGGGGGAACTCCTCGATCCGCTCCTCCCAATAAGCTGGTTGTGTTTATTTTTTTCTCACTTAATATATATTATTATAATTTCATTATTTATCTAATTCTTATATATTTAATTTGCAGTGTTTTTCTGGTTTACTTTTTCGTTTAATTTTTTTCTCGTTTATATTTTGATTTTCAAGGTTTGACGTTTTTCTATATAGTTTTAATTTCAGTTTCTTATTTCAGTTTTATAATTTTTAACTTTTAATTTTATTTTCAAATTTTAATAGATTCTCCTCTTGTGGTGCGATTTTTAAATTTTTAATTATCCAAAGACAAACTAATATAGGTATTTTCTTCTAACTTTTAAGGCTTTTATTACTCTTCTCTCTGTGAAAATGATTAAAAAAAAAAGAGAGAGAGTAAAGTGTGAAAGGGAAAGTAAAATTATCTCGAGAAGGGTGGAGCCATATATACCATGATGAGAATGTTGGTCCAATATTATTCAATGTAATCATCTCAGGAAAGTGACCCACTTGAGAAGGACGTGGCTGCACTGTTTCCCTCTCAAGTCCCAAGAACAACAACCCCTTAGAAGATTCGTCCATTATGGCTCTAACTCTCTAATTAATTTATATATAGTCTTATTTTGTAAGATATTATTGTCAATAGTCTAGCTATAAGCCTAGAAGAGTGCTATACATTGGCCTTTAGCAGCATGCATGCACTAGCTAGAATTCCATCAATCTGATCACAGACCTTTTAATCTTTGTTTTTCATTTTCTTTAGCTAGATAAAATAAAGTGATTTTAGGTGCTAGAGGCATTGAGTACCACATATTTAGTGACATATATCTAAGTTAAATCCTTCTGGGCTTTTTCAATTTAAATGGGGTTATGTGATCAGTTCATGATTTGATTACAGAAAAGAGGTGATAAGATGTGTACGTAGATACTCAAATTTCTTTCCCTAGTGACTAGGAAAGAGGGAAATTATAATATCTTAATTAGGTTTAATTAGTAATTAGTATAATTGTTAATTTACTCCGTCAGCATATGATCATCACCACAATCATGATAAATTATTTATACATACAACTAAGTATAACATAACAAAATACATAAAATCTAATTAAATATTTTATGTTTTGATACCTCAGAAAACTTCTTGGCCGGGCTAAATTAAAAAAGGTGACCAATAATTTTCACACTTGGTCCCACACATGATCTAATTGTTTCTCTTAATGCTAGCTATAATCGTTTCTTTTTCCCTTCAAAACAAGCACAAAATCTTCTGCGGGATGGATGGTACATTTGAAAAATCATGAACGAATAATATTTTGTATTAATATTTATATTCTAATGATTTTATCATTATATATATATATATATATATATATATATATATTTATATATACGCCTCAACCTAGATAGATTTCAACTCTTTAGACCAATAGAAGAAGAAAACGGAACAACTAATTAAATACAAGGGTTTGGTGGGTGTGAGAGAGTCACGAGGTTTAATTTTTAAGCAAAGAAATATACAATAATATTGGTCATGGTTGCTTTAGCAATATCTGATGGAGTATGATCTAGAGATGCCTCATTCATTAAGGGAAATGGTTAGTTAGGGTTTAACATCATTAGGTAAGGCTTACCCAATTTATTATTGTTTATTTTATGTGGGAACAAGCGGTTATATATATAGGATATATACAATTTAATTAAAAATATTATCAGTTTTTAGCACATGTCATCATCACGATTAATATTTTTTTTAAAAAACCTCAATTCTTTATGATATTCTTGTACATGTTTGGTAAGTTCCGATTCTAAGGTATTTGTCGCCTGAGGTTGTGGAATTCGATCCTTAGCCATTGGAAAGGACATAATTAAGTGACACCTTGAAAACAACAAAATCTACAATTAATATGTGTGTGTGTGTATATATATATATATATATATATTTATATATATGTGCGCGCGCGAGTTTTTTTATATATCATCGTTTTAAGTAAACTTCCTTGCACGGAGCCTACATATAATATTATACTTCATATACGATCGAGTTTGGTCAAATATATTGTCTTGCTTTAATATCCTATGCATATAGGGTGTTTGACCTAGCTAGGAGGTTTCAAACTTTCAAGAGATCAATTGCTAAAACTAACACGTACACTGCCTAATCGTGATCAGTACGGCAAGTACTTCATTTTGTGAGGTCAACATGATCGATGAGCAAAAGATCAAGGACAGCCCTAGCTAGCTAGATGAGATCATTTGGAATTCCCCAATCAGCTTTGATTAGTACTTGAAATTATTGTATTTTCTTTTCTGATTTTTTTTCTTCTCTTTCAGGCATTCTAAGAAGGATGTTTATATATGTCTATGTATGTGAGTGTTATATATATAATATATATAGGTCATTAAATAAGAAGAAAATTTTGAGAAAAAGCAGTCCCGGTAGTGATATGACTAGCTTGATAGCGTCCGATGGTTGCACTTTCTGCTATATCATGAATCGCAATCAGTAATTTTGAAGAATATATATATATATATATATATATATATATATATATATTTATATTTATGTGTGTGTGTGTGAATTACCTATATATGAAGATCAAAGACCTGGGCAGGCAATATTAATTCTGGCTGATCAGATGAAAAGGGCCTGATCACCAGTATGTATAAATATTATTGACTCATATATATATAGAGTACTACATACTACTGCAGATCTACATCATGAGCACAGTTTGTTGCAGCTAACCAAAAGGAATTTAGTGGTTGGAGAAACAGAGAAATATTGCATTATAAACGGCCTCATGAAATTAAGCCAAGCTAGCCGACATCACGAGAGGGTGGGATTCGCTGCAATTGCCCTATAGCATATATGTCATGGACGGCCGTACATATTATTGGTAATGCATGGTGCTTCATTCATACTCAATCCGCCTAAAACACAACAAATTAATGTTAATGTTATAATAATCCCAAAGGTTAAAAGTTTAACCAACTTAGTATTCTATAGTCCTAGGGATTTTGGGATCAATAGTTAGATTTTTAATAATTGGTATCAAAGCAATGACCACATACTCATGAGTTCAAGTCACATAGGAGCTGACCTGTAGGCCGGATTGAAATGCCTTGGTGCTATGTATGGGCATAGTATTAAGTCATTGAATACAGATATATATATGTATATATATATGAGTAAAGCCGCCAAAAGAAAATGGGTTACCACCAGTCAGTGTTGATAGAGTGGGTCATTGTGGATGTTAGATTCGGAAGTGTGATGAAATGTTATGATCTTGAAAGCTAAATGTTTAATCAAATTAGCATTCAATAGTCCTAAAACTTTTGGATCACTAGTTGGATTTTTAACAAAAACTATACATGCATGCAGGATGAGCTAAGAGCTTGGTTGGCAATTAGTAAATGTAGAAAGTTCAAGAAAAAAGGAGGTTGAATTTTCCAAATGTCATTAATATCAGAAGGTTCATCATGTTAAATGTTAATTAAAAGCTCTTTCAAATTTCAAGCATTTATTTATTTTAATTCAACGTACGTATGCAATATTAATGTTTATACCAGTTTCTTATTATATATCATATATAATTGTTGGGACCAGCGAGTATAGACTAATTAATATTGATATTTCTTGTTAATTTATTTTTATTAACGGGTGCCAATCAGTTCGGTGCAGTATTAAAGTTTTTGTCATCCAGCAAGAGACTTTATATATAGGTAGGAATTATCATATACCACATCCGAGAGGGAGTTAACTTTTTCTGCCTTTTATTTTTGAGTTTCTAGTCATATATTTAGGTAGCGCGGTAACCTTTTTTTTGTTAATGAGGATCGAAGTCATAGTTGAGAAATATAGTTTTTATCAATATTATATATATATATATTCAACAGGAACCAATAAATAATTTCAGATTATTATATATATATATAAATTAATAAACCTAATTGGCAACTTGATCATACATAATATATATATAGTTGACCTCAACATGATCTACCTAGCATATATATAATATAATATAATAAACCTAAATATTGGAAATAGGTTACAAGCGTTTAGATACAGAGGTCGTCTCATCTTATCTCATTTTAACTAATAATCTCATTATTATTCACAAATTAATTCATCTCATCACAATATTCAAACGGATCTAAGACTTGGACTCACTCGACCCATAAAATTTTAATTAGGAAAAACAAAATTAGTTTGACTAGATCATGTGTATATATATGTGTGAGTTATGAATTTGTCAAATATATATCGCCGAAACAAAGTCTATTAATTAAAGTGCTGTGCTCAAGAGTAAGGAGAAAAAAGTGGGAGGCATCCCGAAAAGGAAAAGAATAATTTTGAATGATATTGAAAAGCAGAAGGCCGAGAGGGACCATCTTTTTCTTTATCAAATATATATATTAGAAAAATTATATTAGCAGAACTTAATTAAATGACAGAAATAATATTTCTTATAAATTAAATAAAATCACGTCAGCAATCTTTTTTAAGTGAACTTACGAGTAGTTTAGGGATTTTTTTTATTATCACCAAGAGAGTGCGGTTAATTAATTGGGATGAGAGGCTACATGCATGCATGCTAGCTGCAGACTACTGATCATGGGCGACTGCCATTTTGTCTTGCACTTTTGCTTTTCCATCGTCTTCCAGCTTTTTTCTCTCCTCTCTGTTATTGGGGAAAAAGGGACATTTAGAAATTAATGGCGTTGACGCCTTCTCCTCGTACGTACATCAATATGATGCCTGTAGACTTGCTTTACCACGCACTTTAATTTTCTTTTTTCCCTTGATCGATCTAGTGTTGCGGCCTCTTTCTTCTTACTTTCTTGAAATTTGTTTTTCCCTTTTCTTTCTTTTCCTCCCTGACAGAGCACATGAGTACATAGGCAATTTATAGGCTTTGTTAAGGAACTTCAAAGTTGTCATGACCTCTTTATTATAAGAATTTAAATTTCTTTGATTCTTTTCCCACATTACCAACAAGCTGCATGCCTTTTTTGTTGCAAGGATTGGTGAAGAAGGTAAGTAGAGAAGAAATAGAAGAGATAGTTATGGTAATGAGAAGCATCTGGTTGAAAAGAAATGAATTAATATTTGATGGAATTTTCAAAAGCCCAAGTTAAGTGATGAAATGTGATAGAGAAGAATTAAGAGTTTTCCATGATCTAGTTCAGCAGAATGCAAGGCAGAGTTCAGATACAAGAGCAGAAAGGAGGGACTCTTTGTGGAGTGGACCAAGAGAGAATTATGTTAAAGCAAATTGGGATGCAACTGTTGATCAAAAAGAAATAAAGATGGGACTTGGGGTGGTCATTAGAGACGAGGAAGGGGAAATTCTAATTGCTGTTGAAGAACATAAAAGGTATGTGACAGATTCTGCGGTAGCTGAAAATTATGCCTTATGGAAAGTTATGGAAGTTTGCAGAGATCTCAATTTCAACAAGGTTTTATTTGAAGGTGATACTCAAGTTATAGTGAATGCAGTCAATGAAGGGAAAGAAGATTATTCCATTTATGGTAGTGTCATTGAAGATGCAAAAAATCTGTTAAAGGCAAGAGAGAAATGGAGTTTCAAATTTGTGTATAGGAAAGTAAATGCATGTTTTAGCAAAAGAAGCTTTATTAGGCTTCCTAGTCATCTTTGGCTAGATACTATTCACTCAACAAAGTAATATTTTAATCATTTTCAACAACTATTATATTATTTAATTATTTTGAAGTCTATATTATTCATTTTAATTTTGATAAATAGTCCGTTATTTTCTACCTTATTCTATTTCATTAATAATAATTAAATTATGAAATTAAAATTAAAATTAAATTATTAACTAATATATGAAGTATATTTGTAAAATATTATTAAAATATATAATATTATATTATTATTTAGACTTTAAGATGGTTAGTCCAATGTGGATTCACCTAGCCAAAAGTTATTGCTATAGCCAAAACTTAAAATTCTAACCAAAATTTGGAGTAAGCCATTGCCAATATTGGATTTAGTGTATGTTTGAAATTGCAGTGAGAAATATAGCTTATAACTTTAGAACTTATAATTTATAACTTAAGTTGTAAGTCATACTATTAAAAATTTATTTACTGGTTGATAACTATATATTTAAAGCACTTTCAAACATATTATGTTTGTTTGGAAAAAAATTAAAAAAGTACTTTAATTATTTGAATTTTTAAAAATTATGAGCATATCCTTGAAAATTTGAAAGTGTAATTATCTAAAAATTATATTATTCAAAAAAACACATTTGAGGAAAAATATTGATA
Organism: Cyclocarya paliurus; assembly: GCA_029856935.1. Lineage (NCBI taxonomy): Eukaryota > Viridiplantae > Streptophyta > Magnoliopsida > Fagales > Juglandaceae > Cyclocarya > Cyclocarya paliurus. Next base: position 31,317,762 of record CM056952.1, read on the forward strand.
TTTTTTCTCAAACGTACATTTTATCTTATTTGAGATTAAAATTATTTTAATATGTAACACTCAAATAATTTAATTTTTCTATTAAAGAGCTTTTAAAACTATTTAAATATTTTTTAAGAATCCTAATGCAACCCCAAACAAGCCCTTACTGTATGCCCGTACATTACATTCATTATATAGTAGCAAATGGGGGATTATGGGTGACTTTTCGATTATTATCATTTTTCCGTACAAAGAGATCAACTCTTAAATAGTTCTACATGATGATATGCATATACGGATCCCTTATATATACATGTCCGAATTAATTGATTAATTAGATCGAGTGATCTCGTTCTTAACACATGCTTGGGGTATATATTGTGAGGGAAAGCAAAGGTCAAGAAATATTTTGGTGGAGGCCCAACTTAATTACCACTCCATGATGTGTTATCATGTCATGTGTATTATATATTAATTTACTCGATCAACCTAATTAAAAATGAACGAGTAATGTCAATGATCTAGCTTGTAGCTAGTCTGATGCATGGCATTTGGCGTACGTGTCTCCCTTGAGTGATATATGTCGGGTAATGAGTCGACAAGGCACCTCATAAAATATAAAAATAAAAATTTAATTTCCTAAATAAATCATAGTTTTTTTTTTATATATAACTCTCTAAAACGATTACAAGTATATAAATATCTTAGAATAAAGTTTTTCCTTCAAGAAAAAATTTCCTAATTTTCTATATTTATAGAAATGAACAAAAAAGTTATAAGAAAAAACTTAATTAGTCTCTTGATCTCTTCAAATTATGTTTAATTAAACATGGTATTTAGAATAAGATTCATACATCATCATCTATGTGTTGAAAAATTCTATGTATTTTCTTAATTTCTCGATATATAATAATTAAAAGCTTATAAAATGGATTAATTGACTAAAACTCATCCCCACTTCTGATTTTTGTTTGTTTACTAATCTCGTATCATATAATAATTTTGGGGTCCATGTTAAGTAGCTATTATTTTTCATACAACTCAAGCTTAGCTTTTATACATTTCTTTTTTAACTATCGGCCCTATAATTAAAAGAAATTGTTTGGAGGGCTAATTAATATATTAGTTTTAGGAGGTCACATCATAAAAGATAAGAAACTATATACAAGAATTATAAAAAAAACTTTGGATGGGCCATGCTTTTAGGAGGTTACTTTATATATATATATATAAAATAATGACCACTAATAAGAATTTTCTAATTTTGGGGGACCAACGCACGTACAAAACGTGGTCCGCTCGAGGGAAATTGCTCTTAGTGAGGTCATGTACGTGCTTTGGCATGTTCTAAAGAGTTAGCACTAAGCTTGTGGAGTCGTGGTGAAAAGGATCGATCCTGCATCATTACTCGGGCTAAGAGTCGGACTTTCTATTATTAAGTGTGTTATCAATAATATCGCTCTCTCTCTCTCTCTCTCTCTCTCTGATCTATATTATATATATATATATAATATTATTTCAATTAGTTTAAATTTTTAAGGTATATAAATGATGATTTAACGATGTTAGAGAAGTAAGAAGTGAAAGATAGCTGAGAATTAAAGGATCAATATCCTCAAGTTAGGCGGACTTTGAATTTACGCCTTCAATGAATGATGAGCTTGTTGGTGTTAAAATCTGTGCCTGGGCATGAGGAATGTTTACTAATTGGCAAAGTTTGGTCGTATGCTCTGATTTTTGTGCCGTTTCGAAGGTGTAATGTATATTGTGCTATGAACAGGTGGTGCTGGTAATTGTGGTCGTTGTTTATCGTTCCTTGATCGTCGGTTGCTAGCTGCAGCGTTTGTGGGCACACTACAAGAAAAACGGTATTTGTGATTATTTTTTTGCAATGACAAAGATTATTTGTGACGAAAACAGATTCATTTTAATTGAAAATAATCATTTTTTTGAAAATAATTAGTCACAAATAAATAATTTTCTTATAGTGTCATTTGTTATTTCCAATTCTATATTCATGATTATCGTCATTATTCTGCTTGTAGCTAGGGGTGGGCTCTGAGTAGTACTGATCATCAGACACCAACGTACAGTGCAAAGGAAAATTCGAACAAGCAAGAAAATTAAGGAAGATAGCAATAAATTGTGATATGAGTAGAACTCACATGCCTGCATCACTGAAAGCTAGCTACCCTCAGTACTGATGATATAAATCCTTGATGCTTTCATGCATATTCTGAATGCGTAAACATATCTGGTAATGTATAAATTTGTACAACAGATTGGAATGAAGAAAATAATCATCCTCAACTCACGATCGTAATTCGGGCGTCGATACGGTACTATATATTCACATCCACCCATAAAATAATAGCAAACAAAAATAAATAAACAAAGACAGAGATTTACATGGTTCAGCAGAGATTTACATAGAGTCGCTATGTGTGATGCAGTTTATACGTAAGAAGCTTGTGGAGAGCTTATGGAGAGTTCTTCATATTTGTGGGGATTTCCTCCTTATATAGAGATCTATTTTATTTGGAGTGATTGAGTCCAACATGCCTTGTGAAGCATTTTTCTTTTAGGAGTCTGAGTTTCTTTTTTTTTAGGAATCTAAGTTTCTTTTCTTTTAGGAGTTTTGAGTCTCTTTCCTTTTAGGATTATGAATGTTTTTTACTGATCTTTCCTTATCTCTTCTTAATCTTATCTCTTAGCTTGATTTTCAGCCTTATGTCGAGACTAAATTATATGCTGTTGATTTAACTCCTACGGTTTAATTTGGCTGGCCTACAAATTGACTTTAAAAGAAAAAAACCCAAATGATCAAAAGATAAGCATAAATCTTACAAAATTGTTAAAGTACATATATATTGATGGGTAAATTCGAAGCAAGGAAAATTAAAAATAAAAGAGCCTCATGTAGTAGTGGGTTAATTTTGGATCAAATTTCGACCTAGACTTGAAAATGAGAGAGGGAGAGAGGTTTAGATATTGGTCCAAAACTCGTAGTTACCAGTACTAGTGGATTCTTGCTTCGGGTGCTATAGCTGGCCAAGGGGAGTTTTCCCTCGATGCATTGATTATATATACATATATAAAAAAAAAATATATATATATATATATATATATATATACTTTTACTAGAACTTAATATATTTTTCACATTTTAAAAAATATATCATGATGTGGATTATATTTTTGTGGAGCCTAAATTAATATAAGAGTCAGGCTACTCTGGGCGCAGAGTAGCCCACTCAAGCTGACCACTTGGTTAGATTTGCTATTTTTTTTTTTTAATTTTTTTATCATTTTAAAATATTTAAAAAATATATTAAAAAATCAATATATTAATAATTATTATTTTAACTATTAAGTAAAAAAATTAAAATACATAAAATGTCAAAATGAATGAGCAAGATGAATAGACAAAGTGGCCCTCCCGCAGCCAGAGAAACTCATGAAAAACAATTAAGCATAACTATCAATTAGATAAGCTCTAGCTGGAAAATGTAGAAAAAACAATCGAGTTGCAATTTTCTAGATATGATCAGACATGACCTTGTGGACCCCAAGGTCACTATCTAGATCTGCCATTTGCAACGAGGGAAATTAGTAATGACAGATTTATATCCCTTTTAGCAAAAGTGGTGACACATTTAGTTAAGAATTAAGTAAATCATGAGCTAGTGATGTGATGAATTACACTATTAGAAATTAAATAATTTAGTGCATAGCAGAATATAGTTGCCGTCCTTGATTGATAAGTTTTGAAATTGTAGCTTATAAAGTTGGATATGCATTTAATCTGTTTATATACGTACTTAATATATAAAGTGAATAATAAAATCTTGTATCATCTTAAATTTTTTAGACAAATGATAATTTTATATATATATAGTATGTATGGAACAGAGATCTTGAATTCTTTTAGGACATGCTTGGGTACGTACGTAATGAGATGAGACGAGATCAATTATGTGAATAACAATAAAATGATTTGTAAATAGTAATGAAATAGTTCAAATTAAGATGTTTTATTGGATCTTGAGAAATGAGGGAAAAAAAGTTGAATAAAAATATCATAAAGTTAAAATCTTGTTTAAATATAATTTTTTTTAAATTTAAAAAAGTTGTATTATTTTTTATGTTTTATTTAGAAGTTTGGAAAAGTTAATGAGATGAAAGAGTTGAAAATTTAAAATTAAAAGGTGTTTTATATTTAAATAGTGTATAGAAAAAAAATTATATATGAAAAGTTTTAAAATTAGTCCCTAAACATATATAGCCTTAACTAGTCAATTGGGGGAGAAGCCTAATTAAAGAGCCTATATATAGCTAGTTAGGGTAGGGGCTGCAGGAGAATGCATGTCATGAACAGTAGTTTCCCTATTATATCTGTAAGGGACAAAAGATATCTGGCTCATAGTATTTTCTAGGCCCAACCCAAGGTGAGGGACTCATCAGGAGGGAAGAATAAAAAGAGAGACAGAAGAGATAAAAAGTTGAGAAGAGTGTCAGAAGGAAAAGAGAAGAGTGGACATAAAAGAAGGGTAATATGATATAAAGGGGGGGGGGCTGAAGGGACGTAAAGGAGGGAAGGGGAAAAAGATAAAAGGGGTAACCAGACGACTTCAGAGACCTTTTGGCCAGACTTCTTCTGGAAGGCTTCTTCAACCTCACGACAAGAGCTCTCGTAACGAAATCTCCACCATAAGATAGTCCTCCGATATCTATTGTACAATGAGGATGAGAGACTACGAGAGACTGGAAAGCAAGCATATTATAATGGACTATCTCCTTCCCAAACTCCTGTGGACATAGACCCAAAGTCAAACAACATAAATCTGTGTGTCTATTTTTATTTATTTTCTCTACATTTATTTACTGTTCACTACCATGGATTGTGCACGGACGTCGTACACACCACACCAATTGAGGCCCAGAACAACCTCAACGGGTCAGGAATGAATCTTTCTCCCCTTCCGACATGTTGTGCTATTTTTAGGCATTAACAATATCTTTCTTTTTCCCTTAAATTTAGATAAAATCTCTCTAAAAGTGAGATTCAACATGCTTTCCCATTATAATTAGTTCATAGTTCCCTATTCATGTATATTAAATACAAAAGTAATATCTCTTATATATATTCTTTATAATATTTTCTTTCTATTTTTTATTCTTTGCTTTTATCTTTCATACATTTGACATCTCATCGGTATTTGCCAATGGAAAAGTTGTACAAACATGCACTAAGATTGATTGATTAAATAATTAATTGATGGTATCATATAATATATGTGTGTGTGTGAAAATTGGGAATTAAAAACATTGATATATAAATATTATAAAGAAATGACAAGAATTAAAGATAGACGTACATATGTATTAACACATTCGAAGAGAAGTAAAAAGTAATTTCGATTTTGAAAGTACGTAGGATTGTATTCATATTGTTAATGTCGTGTTTCGCAGCCTGAACAACTGCACGCTGTTGGGGCTCAGGCCTGTTCCTTCTAAGATGGAGAGTGAGGGAGCTCGGAGGCTGTGGTACCTCTGAAGCTCAAGTTAGTGTAAGGTAGGTGACAAAGAGAGAAAACGAGAGCTTAGAGAGAATGAGGGTGAAAGTATTTAAGAGTGTGAGTAACCCCCTTCTTGGCTAAGAGGTGGGTATTTATACTTGGTCGGAGTGAGCCCTGAGATGATGGTGACTGGTATGCGGCTCCATATCAGGATGGGGTGTCCCTGCCAGCCTCCTGCTTCCTTGCAGACTTGCCAATTCTAACCATGGTTGTCTCTGACACCTAACATGCCAACCCCCGAGACGCATTGAATGCGGCTTGACCCCTGCCATGGCATGCCTGTTCCCGTTCTATTAAATATGGCATGGTCCTGATCAGGCTCGTTCGTCCTCCTGCACCATCCAGACAGTTGTGTCAGGGACGAGGATGTTTCTAACAGTAGGCCGATTATGGTGTTAATATAACATGAGAAGTTCCTTTTATGATACTTGTAATAAAAGAAAAGAAAAGTTCATTTGAGGAGAACAAGCATTAGAGGAACCAACTCTGAAGTCTCAACTTATGTAGTATTACATGTGTAAATTGTAAATTGAAAAAACTAGATCGGACTAGATCAAAATAGAAAAAATTGAAAATTTTAGTTTCGGTGATGAATTGATCTGTATCAATTCTTAAATTTTCAAAACTAGTCATATATATCGGTTTGGTTCTAAAATCTATCCAAAACGAAATGGAACCGGACCAAACGTTATACCTCTCGTCTAGTCTATACTTAGCTAGGTGGCAGCTCTTGACTTACTTCCATGTGATTGTATGGGTATGTATTAAGTCCTGATCAGTTCGAATTCGAATATAGATCTGCTTTAAACTATTAGTATTATTGACTTAAAAATTTATTGAATTTTCTAGTAGATCAATTAGGGTTTAAGCTATGTCTCAAATGAGACAACACAGTTTTCTAGCGTCTAGGTTAATCATCTTGCCTGATTTCCAACAAATAGGCTAGGGTGTTAGTATGACCATACTCAGATAAAGAGGACACATCCCATTGCCCTCCTCATACGTACCTTTTTAGCCAATTTATATATATATTTATATATTTATATATATATGGACTCAATTAAATAGATCATAAGAATTACTACTTCGTGATTCGTGAATTTAGGAGAGGATATATGTTTCTTGAAATCATGAGGGTTTTGCGAGCACTTGTTCAGAGCATCAAAGGCTGATCAGAGATCATGCTGTACGTACTTATGATCATATATATAAGTGGTTTATATCTTCTGAGGCTAAACAACCGAACAGATCATCATCATTGCAATTAAAAATCGCAACGTGTGTCCAAGTATATAAGAGATTGATTAATGATGCGGGCGGCTTTTAATAATTAATCACATGATGTTCATGTTATATTATAATATATAGGCATTGCCACTGCAATGAGCCATATTCTTCCAATGACAAAATTTTTTTATATATATATATATATATATATATATATATATATATTCAACTCGTCATTATAATTTGGTTATAAATTAAGCTAAAATAATTAGTCATTTAGCAAGATTATAACTCTAATATATATGATGCTGAATTAACAACTCATCATGCATGTCTCAAAAACTCGTCACAAACAGTACTTATTTTAAGTCAGATATTTGCGACAAAAATAATTTATTTGGCATGAAAATAACTTTTTAGTCTGATCCAAAATAAAAATATCGTGTTAAGTTATCCGGAATAAATAAATAAAAATCTAGTTATCTTTTTAACCATTGTTATTTCATCATCATAATTTCTTGATTATATCGAATTACATTATTGAAAAATTATTTAGTTTCTTTTACTTACTCGCTAATCATTTAATATCACATCATAAGAGATAAAAAAAATGATAGTTTGCAAATATTTTTCTTTTGTAATATTTGAAGTCACGTACTCAGTCTTTACCAAATATTTATAACCTGTTTGGCGTCTACATTTTGCCTTAACCCTTGCTAATTAACAGATTCCACAAATAGTATCAATATCACCATGTAGAAGAAAAGAATAGCCTGTACCGTTTGAAGTGATGCATTATTGCACGTACCTTAACTTCCATTAATTACAACAAAGAAAAAGTACTGTGCACAAATGAATGTACATGCATATTACATGGAAATTCAAAGATGATAATTAAAACATCATTATTGGATTATCAAACTATATTTATGTTAATGATACTCATGATCATGTGAGCATAATGAATCAATTTGCATGCATGCATGCATATGCATGATGACTGGCTAGCTAATTAATTCCAGACTCTCCCGGAAAATTTCAAAAGAATTCATTCTTGCATGCATGATCATGAACATGTGCGGAAGCAAAGTACTGACGAGTCCATCATCATGATCAGAATGTAGTACTGTTCCAAAATGGATCACACATCATCTTTTTGTCCCATCAAAGTAGATCAAAATGCAATTATAAGCTGAAAAAACGTGCTAGTAGTATTAGTACTACTGTCTGGTGGAGATAATTTTCAGTTGATAATGAGTATTTGTGATGAATTATTTATAATAAAAATAAATTTATTTTAATAGAAAATAATTATTTTTACATGAAATAGTTGGTCACAAATAAATGATTTTTTTATAATATTTTTTTTTTCTTTTTCCATCCAATTAAATTAAAGAACCATTAATTAATTACTTATGTGCATGGTTGATGTTTGTGCGTGTAACGAGGAAAAAAGTAGGCGGTCGGTGCTGCTGCATGGATGGGTGATATTTAGAGGTTCTTAATTAATAGCCTGATGAGATAAAAGCGAAAAAGCCATTAATTCAAAGCCAAACCTAAATATTAATTTTCAGTAACCCCACAACCACCCATGCATGCATCCATCCATCCATCCATCTAAAGGGTGGCTCCTATCTCATCTCCCAAGCTTTTCCATACAACTTGAACGTGAACTTATACCTACATTAACAACAACATACAATTAATTAATATAACCCCAAAAAAAGATTAAAGAAAAAAAAAATGAACGTCAATATTTTACTTTTAGAATTAAAGTGCAACCAAAACATATGGGGAAATTAATTAAACTCGAGAAGGGTAATAAATATGAAGATCAGACGTCAGACACGTGCAGGCCAGGGACCGACTTTCACACGTGAGGGGAGGAAGTGCATGGGATAGCTTTAAAATATGAAGCGTGTGAGAGAAGAGGGTGATGAGATTCATGTGATATTACCCAGAAAGACGACAGATGGAGATCAGGAGGAGAGGGTTGGGCTGTCAATTGTCCATCCAAGTTTTGCAGTTGGAAAGAAAAGGGTTTTATCTCCCTTTCAACGGGTGCATGTTGAGTAACTCATACCTAAAATTAAAAATAAATAACAAGAAATTAAAAAAAAAAAACGAGTGGACGTATATACGTCGATGATCATGAACAATTGCTAGCTAACAAATTTATAATTAGGAGTCTAAAATTAACTTGTAGTTACGTACGTACGACGTCGTAAGAAGAGCCTAGACAAGTAGTACGTACGTAGAACTAGTACTACTAGTTTTCCTTATTGATTTCCTTTCTTATATATTATATATGATTTGTTCTTGCATTTGAAGAAAACAAAAAAAGGGTTATATCATATATAACTTAATTGTTTTTAAGAAATTAATAATCAGGTGCGTGATCATGAGGCACGTGTACGTTAGTCTTGCATGTGTACACTACTATATCTCTTAATTATCATATATTGCTCAACAAATCCAAAAATAATTCTATTAAAAATTAGTTAAGAAATAAAATGAATGAATATACTCATATATATGATGGTATATATATAATATAGGCTTATAATCCCTATATATGACATATTATAGGCGGCCGGTTAAACAAAAAAAAACTTGGTTAATTAGTCAAATTGAAAATAATTATATTATATATAGGCTTACTATTCATATATATATATATATATTATATACATACATGACACGCGGGTGATCTTCATATATATATTTGTATAAAGTCAAATATGAAGAATGGAATATTGGATTTTTCTGTCTAATTTTCTCGAAGGTTATCTTCTGTCTAATTATTAATTAGCATAATACTATATACATAAGTACTTTGTCTCTTATGCCTACTTGGTGCAAGTGTTGTCATTTAATTTTCTGGCCTCTTGGTAATTCGATCCCGGCCTGATCATGGCCCCAGAGGCAGAGTTTTGATCCTGTTTTCACAGTAACTAAAATGAAAGAATCTATACAAAGCTGGTTGATATATCTATATATAAATAAATAAATATATATATATATATAGAATATTAATGGAACGGAAATGCATGTATATATGGTTCCTTAATTAATATATGGGGTTTCAAGAAATGAATGGGAAAAAGTTGAATAAAAAAATTATAAAATTAAAATATTGTAAGAATAGAATTTTTTATTTTGAAATTTGAAAAATTTGAATTATTTTTTGTGTTTTGTTTATAAGTTTGTGAAAGTTGAAATGTTTAGATAAAGATTAGATGAAAAAGTTAAAAATTTTAAATTGAGAAATGTTTGTGTTTGAGTATAATACTGTGGTATTTGGGTGCTGAGATCAAATGCAATGGAACGAGATCATCTCAACATCCAAACAGAGCCTAAATGCGTTTTATGATCACGGAGTACACAATTAATTGTTTTATGAACTAAAAAATGGGACGTCGTTATTAATCTTTCCCACACACAAATTATGTTAGGGTAAGTACACGAACACATTTACAATACATGCACATAATATTGGTTCAACCATATATGTATACAGAAATATTGTACAAAACGCAAAAACATTGTACACAAATATATAAATATATATATATATAATGCTCACCTACCTATTTTTTCCCAATAAAAGATACATAATATAATGCTTAATTAAATGATCATTAAAATTTGTAAGCTAAATTACTGATGATCAGATGATAGATGTTGTAGTTCAACATTAACAATCACATGACATCATCAGGTAACGAAAAGGTTAAGGCACATGAGATGATGATGATAAAAATACCACAAAGAAAAGGGGGAGAAATGGACATGCAATGCCTATTATATTGCCATATATATTTCTCCAACCTTAAAGCAGTTATTTGTGCCTTTCAATTCATATATACCAGGTATCTCCAACACCTAAACCTAATTTGCCCCAAGCTCCCGACCTGTCTAGCTTTGGCTCTCCTCCAGCCGCCACCCTTTTTTGTTTTTGTTTTTTAAGGAAAAAATAAAATAAAATTCGAGCACTATGCATGGGTTCCTTCATAATTAATAAATCTCTCTTTGGACCCCTAGCTATATATGCGCTAGCTGTCCCTCCCTTTTGCCTCATGTTTTACCATGTTAGGTTATTGGTGGATGATAATAATATTAATAATAATAATAATAATAATAGTAATATATATATATATATATAGTATGATCTTGAAATGACCAAAATAACCTAGCAAAACATATTCATTACAAGTATTAGCTAGGGCATCATGGTCATTCAAAGAGATGGACAGGATGGTGGTAGTTTGGATCATTGAGATGACTTCGTACTGACCTTATCTTTATTATTATTATTCCGTAGTTTGCGTTGGTTTCCAAGGGAATATGGAAAATGACAATAATAACCGACATTCGAAATGGTGTTTTGGTAATTTCGCAGCAACCATAACCTGGTTATTTAAATTACAAAAAAGTATATATATACAAGCAATTGGATGCCATTGATGATATAATTCTGTTGAAAACGCTACTTAATAAGTGTGTGGGACTCCTACTCTGCTCTAGATTAAGGTTATTTTGGTCAATTGGAACAGATATTAATAAATCGAAGTCTTATTTATTTATTTATTTGGAGTTTTTTCTACATGTTATAATATTTCATTTTATAAGTTTTCTTTGAACAAGCGGGCAACAAATAAAATAAATACAGGCTATTATTGGTGAGTAAAAAGGAGGTGAAGAAGAAGAAAAGCGACTGCTTCTCTCTCTGATCTCTCTCTTTCTCTCCATGCCTGAGTTTCTTTGAGAGAGATATCAGTCCCCAAAGCCTCCATTTTTATTTTATATAGTATGTAACTTCCATCTCTCTTTTTCCAGAAGGTGATTGCAAGAACACTTACTGCAAAGAGCAGCCAAAGAGAGAGAAAAGGAGAGAAAGAGAAAGAAAAAGACGACAGACGGAGCAACAAAGAACAAGAGAGAAAGAGAGAGCTAGAGAGAGAGAGAGAGAGAGAGAGAGGGAAGATCAGGAGGAATTCAGGAAGCTTTCAATACCGCAGAAGAGAAAACGATGTCTGAGAGCTTTACATCCTTTCACACTCTGCAACTCTAAGAGGTACATACACATGAGACACACTCCTATATATATGTTTACATGATGAACAAAGCTGAAAATGATTAAGGGAAATAAAAAAAATAAAAAAAAGCAGTACCAACAAAGACCCATCTTATTCTCTCGCTTGTTTCTTCCTTCCTTTCTTTTATATAGTACCCTTTTTCCTTTTTCTTTTTTGGGTTATAGATGATGAATGACTCAAGATAGATGATGTGTGTTCTTCTATTGTTTGTCTCCCCTGACGGATTCTTTATGAATTGAGCAGAAAGGAAGAGAGTGCGTATAGTGGCTCAAATTAGAGCCAAAGAAAGAGATGATGATGAAGAAGAAGATTCTGATATGGGACTAGCAACGCCACCACTTTTCTCGTTTTCGAAGACCGACCACTCAATTTCAATCCCAGAAAAGTCCAATAATTCTGCCAATTCTATGTCCCAAGACTACCACCACGGCATCTTCAGCTTCTCCAATGGGTTTGAGAGATCCACCGTATCACACCAAGAACAACAACAGCATCAGCAACATCATCATCACCACCATCATCCACATGAAGCGCAGCAACACCAGATGGCGCAGCAGATCCGTAGGGATAAACTGAGAGTGCAAGGCTTCGAGCACCCACCACCACCACTGGTAGGGATAGATGAAGAAGAATCCGGGGGCCTTCCGGTGTATGAGACGGCCGGGATGCTATCCGAGATGTTCAATTTCCCTCCTGGGGGTGCTACCGCTACAGACTTGTTGGAGCAACCGATGGCACAGAGCTATCGGACTCCGCGGCCACAGCCGGCGCCGGCAACAAGTGTGGCCAACGAATGGTACGGAAGCAGACAAGGGATGGTGGTGGGTTTGGGACCCTTGGGAGGTGCGAAGAATCAGAATAGTGTGAATAGCCGTGACAGTCTTGCTCAGCCTCATCATCATCATCATCATGCTCAGATTTCAAGCATTGATGCTACAGATTCAGCCGCTGCCATGCAGCTTTTTTTAATGAATCCACAGCCAAGATCTCCATCTCCTCCACCTCCTTCAACTTCTTCCACTCTACACATGTTGCTTCCTAACCCATCCACTTCTCTTCAAGGGTTTGCAGCATCTGGGGCAGCAGCAGGAGGTTTTGGTCAATTCACTTGGGTACCTGATGGCAGCCATGTAGGAGGTACTGCTGGTACCCAACTCAACAACCCTAGTGAAATTGGAGGGGTTGTGGAGAGCCAAGGTCTTTCATTGTCTTTATCTTCTTCTTTGCAACATTTGGAAGCCGCAAAAGCCGAGGAATTGAGGATGGGGGATGGCGGGATATTGTATTACAATCAAGGAGCTGGGGGCTCATCGTCAGCTCAGTATTATAAGAACTTGGGCAGCCATAACCAGACCTTGCATTTGCCGGGAATGGCTCAGAACCACCAGGTTCATGTTGGGTTTGGGTCCTCATTAGGCGTGGTAAACGTTTTGAGGAATTCAAAATATGTCAAAGCTGCACAAGAGTTGTTGGAAGAGTTCTGCAGTGTTGGTAGGGGGCAATTCAAGAAGAAAAAATTTGGAAAGCACAACAGTACAAACCCTAATCCCAATCCAGGTAACAGTAATACAACTGGTGCTGGTTCTTCATCAACCTCAAAGGATCATCTACCTCCATTGTCAGCTGCTGACAGGATTGAGCATCAGAGAAGGAAGGTCAAACTTCTTTCCATGCTTGATGAGGCATGTAATCTCTCTCTCTCTCTCTCTCTCCTCCACTCTCCTTTCAAGAGTCCGGAGTCAATCATTAGGCTATTTATTTAGTCCAATATTACTTTTAAAATCACCCGGACAAACACAAAGTTCCGGCAAGTTTTCATATTATATTTTTCCATATCTATATAAATAAACCAACACATCTGTAGAGAAAAGCCGGCTAGCTGGTGAAATAGTGTTCCAAGGGATCAAGTTATATATATTGGCGTGTAATTACACACTATTTTTTGTTTATTTTATATTTACTATCACTGATCCATTGGATTGGTGGAGGTTTTTTACAAGGTATTAGAGGCCGGGTTTTGGTTAGGTGAGAAGCTAGAAGAGACTACTATATATTAGGGAATTAATGCGCCCAGTAACTAAGTTGAGACGTTCCTTTTGAGCACTTTGTGATTGCAAACATGGCCAATATATGTAAGCCACACGCCACATCAAGCAGGAAGTTTTCATGGACGCAGATTTTGCTTATCAAGCAAGATCCTGATTCCAAACCCATCATATAAATATATATATATATATATAGTTATGTATAGATATAGTTGTGAAAGCCATAGATAGATAAATATTATACCTTGGTTGTTGACAGTGTGAAGGGGATGGTTTTTTCTTCTCTTGCTTGCTATTTTTTTCCTGCCCATTGTCCATTAAATTTCTTTATGCACACAAGTCTGTCAAACGGCTGTTGTATGAAAAGAAGAAACACGAGGATATTCTTCTTCCATAAACCGTCATTTCATTGTACCAGGCTTTGATGCGAACATTTATTTTCCCGATTTGGGATGCCTTTACGAGCAATAAAGTCTTCTTAAGTTATACGAGGACTATAAAATTCTGCAAATAAGCTAGAGGATATATCGTCTTTATTAATTATCTCTCTCTTCTTCTTTTTTTTCATAAACTCAATTTTGGTAATATGCATGCTTGATGTTGACTTTCTTTATTACAAGCGCGCAGCTGCTGCTTTCTTAATTAGTTAATGGAGTATATACATCCATATATATATATATATATATATATAGGTGTAATTTGAAAATTTATGACAAAAATGAAAGGACGTGCATGATATTATACGCGATTTCTTTTCATTAGATATTGAAGATTACCTTTTTTTTATTATTATTTGTATGTGCAGGTAGATCGAAGATACAACCACTACTGTGAACAAATGCAAATGGTAGTGAACTCATTCGATCTGGTTATGGGTTTTGGTGCAGCAGTCCCTTATACTGCACTTGCACAGAAGGCAATGTCTCGGCATTTTCGGTGTCTAAAGGACGCAATATCAGCACAATTGAAGCATAGTTGTGAGCTTCTAGGAGATAAAGATGGTGCGGGGAGTTCAGGAATAACCAAGGGAGAGACCCCAAGGCTAAAACTGCTGGAACAAAGCCTAAGACAGCAAAGAGCCTTCCATCAAATGGGGATGATGGAACAAGAAGCCTGGAGACCCCAACGTGGGTTGCCTGAACGTTCCGTCAACATCTTGAGAGCCTGGCTTTTCGAACATTTCCTTCATCCGTACGTTACTTTTGCCTATATATATATAATAATGATCAACATATATACCTAATGAAAATCAAGAAAGTTAAAACACCAAGCAATTATGACAAAATCATATATACTGCATGGATCTACTTTTTTTCATCAATTTGTTATAACAATAGCGACATGCAGTTTAATTATCAGGTAAATGGAGATAGAAAAAACTACTTGCAGATTAGCGTTTAGAGTAACAGTAATGCAGATTGCAGTGTCCTTCAATGTTACCTCGACCGCAAAAAGCTGTAAAAAAGAGCTCCATTAATTATACTATATCATCTCTCTCCCCTCTCTCACAAACCTCTTAATATCAAGACGGATCAGTACTGGGAGCAGTGGTCTACTTGTGCTGCAGCAAGTTGCTAGATCTGATCTCTTTCTTTCTCATAGATTCTCACGCCCTGCAGGGAAAGCAGGAAAGGTTTAATCCCATCTAGGGGTACAGAAAGCTCGGTGTTTCTCTGTACATACGGGTTAGACAAGGACTCTGATGTCATTTTCTGGTCTCTTTCTCAGGTACCCAAGCGATGCAGATAAACATCTGTTGGCACGGCAGACTGGTTTATCGAGAAATCAGGTTTGTCCTCCCTACTCCTCCTTTTTCTCTAAATAAAACAGCAGAATCCCATATCACAGAGAGAGAATCTTTCTTGCTGTGTGGCCGTGCATTTAGCATGCAGCCCGTTAGTGCAAAGAAGGAGAAATTAAGGAATCTGTTGGAAAGGAAAGGAAGACAGCAGCAAGCCCTTCGGTCGGACTTGCATGGTTTTGTGCTTTATTTCTCTGATTAATTTCTGTCTTTCTGTTAGAGAAAGACAACTGTTTTTCCATCCTCCTTTAATTTGGTCTTTTCATTTAGTTTGGATTCTTTTGCATCATGACATAAATTCTTAAGATAAAAGAACGCGGGACTAAAGTACGGTAGAGTGTAGACATGAAAGTTTGCAGATGGAACGTGAGAGTTTGCAGCCTTGACTCTCTCTCTCTCTCTCTCTCTAGATCTCTCTCTCTCTAATCTATTGACACCATCTACCCACTCGGTACGGCCATAAAGACAGTAAATAAATTTGGGTACTTAAGACAAATACGAACTCCTTATCCATTGTTAATTAATAATTTTTCTCCTGTCAAAGAAAATGGCGTTAGATAAGGGGTGCATGTATAAACAACCAAACTTGTTGCTTAAACACGAGACTATGAAAAGTGTTGATGTGTTAACGTCGGGGTTTTAAATGTATGTTTCAGGTTTCAAACTGGTTTATTAATGCCAGGGTTCGGTTGTGGAAACCCATGGTGGAAGAGATGTACCAACAGGAAGCTAAAGAAGTGGAGGGAACAGAGGAAAGAGAAGGAGAAAGGAGCCAAAACAACAGTGGCCTCACACAAACTCCAACGCCCACAACGACAGCTGCAACACCAGCAACGACAGGACCAGCAACAACAACAACAATACCAACAACAACAATCACAACTATTACGCCAACAGGCAAAAGATCCGATGTCAATGCGCCCGAAAGCGACCCTTCACTTATCGCAATCAATAGGCATTGCTTCTCAGAAAACCAAGCAAAGCAGGGCAACTCCACAACCACCTCCACTGAGGTGGCACCGCCGGTGTCGCAGTGTTTCCCGACGACCCAGGACAGCTCGGACATCCTGCATCAGCACAGATCAATGGCTACCGATGACACGTGTCGCCGTGGCAGTATCGTTTCTGCTGATCATCACTTTGGGACCATTTCTGGGAATGCTGACATTGGGTCTACCCTCATTAGGTTTGGGACCACCGCTGGTGATGTGTCACTCACTCTAGGGCTACGCCATGCAGGAAACATGCCAGAGAAAAGTTCTTTCTCGGTTAGAGACTTTGGAGGATGCTAAAGTTCTACAGTCGCTTAAAGGAAAACGAACAAAAAATCTTTTATTTTCTTCATCTTTCTTTTTTTTTGGTTCCAACCATCATGAAAACACATTATCAGAAACGTAGCATTAAGCTAGGCGCTAGCTCTGTGGGGATCTATTATAATTGTATAGTAGATTGTTTTTGCATATTTTCCTCTATGTACTTAAGGTTTTTGTACCTCTTATTATATAGGAGTATTTGCTAAAAGGATGTCATGGAACAATATTTAGAGAGAGGAGGGCCGGTTATTGGCAGTAGATTTTAGTGGGTATTATTATTTTGAATAATGGCAAGTCTCAGCACAAGTTCTATGAATTTATCTCCTTCGATTTCACCATGCATGATTCAGTACTGCTAAAAGTTAGTATATAATACCCATGCATGCAGTTGGTGCATTGGAATGTAATTATAAGCTGGTATATATGTCTATTTGGTCTCTTTTAGCATAAGGTGCATGTTTTCGTGGTTTCAAGTTTTATATATTGATCTTTATATATAATTTCCCATTCAATAGGGTTTCGCGAATTTTGTTATTCAGAAATAAGATATTTCTTTGCTAAGAAAACAATCTTTAATCGCAATAATATTTTATATATATATATATACACACATACACATGCGTTCATTGTTGCTGGAATCATCTTGTACCATGCAGCTTATTAGGTTATTTTAGCTTAGACCACAAGAATGCTAAAAATACCATTTTCTCAAGCTTATAATCCTAGCTAGCTAATTTCTCAAGCTTAGCCCCAGTGCAGCTAGCTTGTGCCTACGCCAAAATAACTCTTACTCATGACAATATGGGTTCACTCCTCCTATTAATTGTGATTTGGTAAATTATTTAAAGGTCACGAGTTCTTCCTTCGTGGGTTAGGTTATAAGATCGGTTATAGTATTACCATACTCACCAGAACTGTCGATTCATAACATATCACCAGGACGCGTAGTACTGCTTCAACCTTTTGCTTCACGCAGATAATCGTCTAGGCCCCTCTTGTTTAATGGTAGAAACAGTGCAATACCTAGCTAGGCTAGAAGTGTAAACTTTATATGACCATTTACAGCCCTTCGAAATGCAAAAAAGATGTAATACTTCAAGATCACCTTAAAGGGGATTTAAAGAAACAAGGAATTAAGAATATGTTATACTTGCTTCGAAACTCATCAAAACTTGGTCAAATTGCTATTAATGAAAGCATTAATTGTTACTAACAAATTCTTACTTCACTATATATTTACTTTGGCGTGCAAAGCACACTGCTACTGTTGGAATTAACTGAATATCTAGCGATTAATTTGAAGTATAATAGCGGAAGCAAGCAAAAAAAAATTTGACAATAACACAAAAAGTACCAAAATTTACTTGATTCAGCTTGAACAAGCTTACATTCACTGGTGGAGTCAGTCTCAAAGAATTCGCTATCATAAAAATGAATTACAATAAAAAAAAAATACAAATCTCTTCTCAATCCCAAAAGCTCCAATACACCCAATAACTTTGCGTGCTTGAAAAGGCGCAAGAATAACACAAGAGCCGCAAGCTAATGATCAGTGATAAAATTATGAAAGCCATTGTGGATCTGACATATATATATATATATATATATATATATATATATATATATATATATATATATATATATATATGCATAAGATAATGCAATTTGCGGCGTAATAGTGAAGATTTCTCTCTTTTACAAGCTGCATGTTGGGTCACGACAATAAAGTCTTATTAATTAGCTGAATTAACTCATATATGGCCTGCCTGCATAAAACTCAATATATGTTTGCATTTTAATCCACATATTAATTTTTAAACATGTGACCTGCTTGCTAATTATGATCTGATCATACAAAACTGAATTGCAGTACTCTCCAATAAAAAAAACAAATAAAAAAATTAAAAAGCTTCAATTGTTGAGAAGAAGTTCAAGGGATCGATCGAGGAGCTAGCCAGCAGTGGGGGAAAAAATAAGAATCTTTGCTACCAACCATAATATGCTTGTTCTAATTGGGAGAGTGGACGGTACAACACAATGTTCTAAATTTGTACAAGGCCAATAGCATCAACATTCTTGTCTTTACTATTCATGTCACGCCATAAGCAGGTACAGCAGTCAGTAGGTTAAATTTGTTAGGTTTCCTTTGTGACTCAAAGCTACGAAGCTTCCTTAGAATCCCAAACAATTATCCACAAAGCAACAAGTACTCTTTACCTAATAGGTTGCTTTTCCTTTGAGAAACTGCATAACTGACCGAAAACAACGTGTTCTTTCTCATATATGTAGGATTTACAGAGTTGTTCTGCTGCAGCCATCAAAGTCGCTCGCTTCCTTCCAAGTATGATGAGTTCATATAAGAAATCTTTGCAGGTATAGAGTACAAAAAATAAAAATAAAAAGTTCAAGAATATGAATATATTGAAGCTCTGGATCTGTGCTTCCCAATCTCTATATTTTAGGTATCAAGCAATGTCATTTTCAGTCGTATTCCGTTTGAATGTGGAGTACTACTACTACTGTTCAAAGAAAAAATCTTAATAAGTGAACGGATCCTTAATTACTAATTACTAAGATATAGTATTAGGGACGTTTATACTTATAAATTTGCTTTCTCTGCCTGTATGTATATATCTTATATGTGTGTGTATATATGTGTACGTATATGTAGGATCTCATGAAGCTAGGGTTTATCGATCGTAGGCAACAATAAATACATAACATTGAATTAATTACAACGTACATTTTTCTAGGCTGCGGCCTCTAGCTAGCCGTGTGCTGAACACCACATGCATGCGCGCGCATTTTGTGCCATTGCTTAGGTACAGAAAGAAAGAAAAAGAAGAAATTAAGAGCACTGCATAAGTACTACTACTGAAATAAAATAAAAATAAAAAAGACCTTATAATATATCTTAGTCGTCTGATATATATGTGAATGCATGGTCGATGCAGTCATTAATTAGTTATCGGAGTTTTCAACCCTTTTGCATTGAATGTGGGTATAAATGTTGCTTTTCTGGGGTGGGGGCCTTTGGTATGTGATAGTAGTACTGTTCATTATCACATCGTCCAACGGATTGGCTCAAAAACCTACTCATTGCTACTCATAAAATCCTGCCTCCCCACATCAGAATGCTTTTTTTGTCTTGTTTGGTGGCTTAATTAAATTTCTAACTTAAATGCGCAGAAACATGAGACCCCAATTCTAAATATATATATATATATATATATATATATATATATATATATGTATATGTATATGTATGTATGTATGAGGTTCTTAAAATTTTGAATTGCAAGACAAGAACAGCATGGGGCCGGGGCACCCAACCCTTAATTGCGATTATAGAGGCCGTCGGATGAAAATATGCTATATATATACAACTGTCGTCTTGATCTTTATTGGGTCGTCAGGAAACCCAAAAGGACAGTCTAACCTCTCAGATACCTGTAGGGCCCCAAAACATTGAAAGCACATATAGAAATGGCCGTCATGGGATTGGGACATATAAGGAGGATTTGGGCCTGCATGGGTCTCAAAATAAATGGGAAGGATTGGGTGCAGCTAAGCAGATGTAGGACAGGGTCAGCTGCATCATGTGTTAGTCCAACCCCACTAATTAGGTATATAATTATAAGTACTATGAGGACTAGGGTTGGGAATTGGAACATATGTATATTGGATTTTTATTTTTATTTTTGGAAGGGTGGCAATGAGAGGGGGAGCTTTTATTTTATTTTTTATTTTTTGGTGTAGGGCCGAGGACCAGATATGGAGGATCTTTCTCAATTAAATTAAAGGGAGAAGGGGGATTTTTGTAAATTTCAAAGGGAAGATTTTATTAGCGGGGGAGTCAGGTGTAGACAGGGAGCACATGTTCAACATGTTGTTGTTGCTCCACCACGTCTCTATGTCTATTATTTGATTTTCCTAATAAATTTTTATAAGAGAAAAAAAAAATCTATTTTTCAACCTCAAATTATCCACTTTTATTGCAATGTGATACCTATCTAGCTATCAGCTTTGACATGTAATCTTAATCAGAGGAAAAATAAGTCATATAATACAATTTGTAGAATTTGTAGGATCAACTCTTAAACAACAGTAGTATATAGGAGTCACAATAAATGACGTGACTACTGATTCTAATATGAACATAACACAAAATAAACGGTTTTAGGATTGAAATAAATGGGTCAATCGTGGATCAATCTTCAATCAACCTGTATAATACGAATAAATTATATTTTTAAATTTTATAAATTTAGTCTTATATGTCTTTTTTTGTTGTTGGGAATATGTGATATTAATATTAGTATTTGGCAACGTTATATATATCTCAAACTATTTTTTTTTTTTTTGTTAATATGTAATTTTATTTTAGGAAAATATGGCTTCTCTTCTATATTATTGGTTTGGATATTGATAATAAAGTATTTTATCATCAATCCAGTTGCAATTGTGAATTATTTATATAGTTATCCTTGTATTATATATGAAGTTATTATATTAATTGAATTAAAAATATAAGGGTAAAGCTTAACCCATTTATATGAAACGGGTTGAAGTGGGTTAAATGAATTGAAACAGGTCGTATCCAGCTTAACTCAATAAAAGTTAATAATTATTAAACGGGTTAAGCAGGTTGTATTGTATCACCTGTTAACTAAACAGATTGAATACGATTTGTTTTAGGGTCTGACTTGTTTAATTAAATTAGTCAGGTTTGGATTGACCCATATGACGTAAGTCTAATACTCCTGACTTAACACAACCCGCAAACGTGAGTTTTCACTCCTAACAGTATATATGGTCACCTTTTAGTACTTATTTGAAAGGAAAATGTATCAAAACTGCATCATAGTAGATTTGAAAGTAAGAATGGTGGTTAGCATTAACCAAGAAAGGCATAATTAAGCCTTTTAATGTCATCCACAAACCACATAATAATGCCTCTTGCTCGTGGTGGTGGCCGTGGAGATGAAGTTGGGGAGGGTAAGTCGAGAGGTGATCAGTTGATTACAAGAAGTTGAATTTTGAGTGATTTTACAACCTCGACATTAGTACTTGTAGTAGGTCGTGAGGGTTAAATAATCATATTAAAGGCAAGCCTCCCAAAATAAGTTTTAAAATGTGCATATGATGCCCTAATTTTTAATAATTTTTTTATGAACAAATTCATTGCATTATTAACTATAATTAAGACATTTTGAGAAATGATATCAGATGATTGGTCCAATTCCATTGTTGACGGGTTTAAGTAAATTTTGAAATCTCATATTTATTCACTTTTTTAAAAAGATTGCACAGCACTTACATACTGTTTATAACATGTAACAACAGTCATCATATGTAAGTTGTCTTGTCATCATTGAAGACTCGGATAAACTTCACAAATAGATAATAATGTGAATGTCTACGTACTCTTAACACGAACAAGTATTTGTGGGAAAAAAGGAAAGGCATCACTCAGTCTGGATACATTCAGAAAAAAATAAACTCACATGAAGCAAAACTACTTTCAGTTACATTCCTTTCAATCCATCAACCCATTATCCACCAAATCAATCCACATAGCATTAGTCAAAAGATTTTGCACGAAGCAGTATAAACCCAAGTCATGGCGTCAGTTTGATTCTCAAGAGATTTGCAACATCTGAACTTTATTTTTTCAAATTTTTTAGCTGCAAAATCTGCCCTTTCTAAAGAGAGTTCCAATCATCACTCTTCGGTTCTCATAAACTCCTCAGTTGGTCTTGACACAGGCTTTGAAATATAATCCCTCTGTAGTTGAGTACGCTCTCACTCGTGAGGTTGTTTCTTCAGGGTTATTACTGGTGACGTCATTGAGCTATCTGACTGGAAATTATTACCTGGAGTTTCGACGTAAGGCCTGATGAACGTCCTCCGCCACCAGACCTCGAAGGCTCTCTGAAGATTTGGGCAGTTATCACCAGCCTTCAAAAAACTTCCTAACCAAGAAAGCAATATGCTCTGCTGCTCCTCTAGAGGCAGGGTGAGGATTGTCCTCCCAATTCCTTCCTCCACAACCTTTCTATCAAATGATCTGCACCCATGTTGTAACCAGCTGTAGTCATTAATCAATGGTTCTAACCAGGTTTGTAATAGCAGTTGACGGGTGTCCTTTGACGGCAGGAGCTCGCCTCTTCCAATGCCAACAAATAGCCTTGCTGTAATGCAGCTAATATGATAACGAGACACAATGGGCAGCTTTGAATGTAGGGAAGCCAACTCTTGCTGGCCAGCCCACAATAGTGCAAATTCATCTGCTGCTTGCCTGTCAGCTAAAATCTCGACCAACCATGAAAGGTTATCAGCCTCTAGAGCTATTTGCTTCACTACAGGTTCTCTGCAGTCCATAGGTTTATCAGCAAACCCTGGTTCAGCAGCATGCCTAAACAAAGACAAAAGAGAACTCAAGCAGCTTTTGCATGAGCTATAAACGGTTTCATTGAAGATATCAGATGAACCTGCATAGCTTGGGAGACTGTTATTCTCCCTAAGAAGCTTCAGCACTACTGATTTCATTTCCCTTCGGCCTCGCTCCTCATTGCTTTTGAGAACAAGGTCAATTATTTGTGAAAGTGTGTCTTTCGGGTGTTTGGAGGCGTCAGAAGAAACTCGCTTCAATACTGGGGTGACACCGATACCCTCACCCTGGAGTCGTAGGACAGACGAAACCACCTTTTCTTCTTCTTCACCAACCCAAGGGACAGCTTCCAAGTATTCTAAACACGACTGCATGCAAGAGTTGAAGCCAAGTAGTTCTGCAACCTGGAAAACAGCTCCATCAGATGAGGTTTTCATGTTATGTAGAGATACATGAAAGTGCTAAAGGCTGATGTAAAATCCAGTGACGGGAAAGTATAGAAGAAAAGAAAGGCCACTACTCCACCTCATATCAATGCTCACAAGGAAGCAACACCGGCTACAAATGAAGTAGCCAATCATCTTACAATACATCTACTTGGAGATAAAAGAGCTCCAGACAGTGCAAGAAGCTCCATTATCCTAGTAATAGCTACCAATTTCATTCACAAACAACAGTATCACCATTGGCAGATAAGAAACAAGGTACTCAAAAGCTTCAATGCGATACCATGCAAACGAATGAAAATCCAGGCCAATATTGCCGGGGAAACTCATCAACAATCTGGATTGCAAATTGATTTAAAAAAGAACTGGCGAGAGATAACAACCAAGTGAAATTATGCTGTAGAGAGAAATAATAATTTAAACTATGTTCCCTGGTAATTAGTAATTTAGTATACAACACAACGCTTTCCTTAACCAGTAAAAAAAATCTTAATGGTACAAAACAAACATATTGATGCAAAATTGGATTTCTTCCATGATGAGATAGCTCATTCGTCTACACATTATGATGTATCTAAATGGTTGAAAGCAACACAAAAGAGTGAGCCTTCAGAACTGAATGCATTTAGAAGGAGAAGCATCAATGAGATGAGAGATTAATTACAGTGAGTAAGCAATATGCCTCATAGTTGTCAATATCACATCACATCATATGCTACACATCTCGTGCAATATTATATGCTTCACCCAGATTCCACCAAATCCTGGTGGTCTTAAATATGTCATCTGAAGCCCCATTAATTCCTTTTAGGGCAAAACTATTTTCTATCCAAGAGATGCTTTGAGTTACTGGAAGCTTAGAAGATTTCATCCGAATAATTATGGGGGGAATACAGGTAATAAAAAAGGATTATGAGAATAATTCCAATTACAAGTGCTTTGAACAAGATTACCTTGAAACTGGTTATGATTATAAATCATATAACAACTCAAGGAAAGTCCAAATCATATATGGGCTTCTATTCCTAAATGATTACATAATACTACAATTACAGTCCCATGGATCATTATAAAAGCCAATAACTCCTCTCATAGGCAATATGAGATCTAATCCCAATGGTCTCATCTGTTATAATCTTTCCTAATTAAAATTGCTGCCATCCTCATCAGGCCGTTCCAATATCGCATGGCTTAAATCCCATATTCTGTTTGAGATTACCTATGATATTTAACTTGAAAAACAAAAGAGCCCAAATCACATAAGGGTTTATACTTCCAAAGGGCTAATCAAGGATATAATTGAAGCCCTGTGGAAATATTGTTTATAGTATTTTACTTATAAAAAAAAAATATATATATATATATATATATATATATTGAAGCCCTGTGGAACATAATAAAATGCAAAAAATCCCCAACTCAAATAATGTAGGATCTCATTTACCAACCCCTCATACTAAATCTGGGCTGTTACAATAGCAGTTTTAGCATTCATGATAGTTTAAACACCACCCCAAAACTTATCCAAAAAAATTGACCCCAAAAATGTTGATCAAGCAACCAAACATTTTACATGTATTCAAGCTTCCACAGTATATAAGTTTTTGTATTTAAAGTAGTTACCATTCTTAATTGCTCCCAAGGGACCATTAATAGCAATCAAACATATGCTAGAGAAAGGCTGAACGAAATTTACCAACGCTGCCTGATAGGCCCAATGGCGATCAGTTTTCAATCTACAGATTTTTAGCCTTGATAGGCAGGTTTGCTTCTGACGAGGGTTGGCTTTTAGGGATCATTTTGATAATTCGAGTGGCAGAAGCCGAAGCAGCTACTTTCAAAGTTATAGAAAGAAAAGCAACGTTGGAGTGAGAAGTAGGAATCAGAAAGATGATTATGAGAGAAAGAACTCATTTGCTTTCCTTTTAAAATTTGAATGGATTCGTTCTCATCTGATACATACATGAAGAAGACTCAAAAGAAGTGTTTGATGCTCAGAAGCAATGCCAGCTATCTGCTTAACGCAAGTAAATTGAATGTTGTTTTCGAGGAGACAGGTAGAAAGAAAAAAGTCTCCTAGCTAGAGGTAGCTTGTCTTGCTCAAGAAGTGAGAACAGTTAGAATAAGGTAACTAATGGGTACATAATGAGTGGGAGTCACCTATCCCCTCACAACCCACCCATATGCGAGATGCCCTCTCCTCTCTTTGGCCATTGGACGTGCAGAGGGAAAGAAGGCCATAACAGATAAATCAAATGATGATGAAGGATCTGCCTTGCCCATAGTAATGAGATCGAGATACCCTTCAAGGACTCTTCATTTGTCAAGGACAGCTTCAAGCAGGATTGGGGTAAAGGTACCACCAATTGTATGCACAGCAGTGTGAATTGATATATTAATTTTTTAATTTAGGTTGAAAAATTTTAGGTATGGCTGTGTGGTTGGGTGTTTTGATCGGTGATTTAGGTTACTTTGTTTGGGCCTTTCAAAGAAGAAGCCAAGTTCACTGCCATCAACGAGCCAAACCTAAACAGAACAACCTCCACTTGGTCAGCTTAAGGGATACTACATATAGGTATGGTGGGATTCTGTCAACCAATTTGAATGGTTCAGCTGTCGGAATCCAGCCCTCTATGCTAGAGCCCAAAAAAGCATAATTTGAGGTCAAAAACAGCTGCATGCATGAGTAAGCCATGGGGAAATTCGTTAATAATAAAGACTTAATTTTTAGTCCATAACAGGAGGGATTTGCTTTTCATTACAAAGCTAGCCATCCTTAAATCCAGAAAGGCAGGAACTACAAAGGACATATATAAACCGCATTAGAATACTTCAACAATGGAAACCCGTCAATGAATCATCTGGATGAAATTATTTGAAGCAAAGAATTAAGATTTCAGTTTTTAGTTCAAATGGCTTAAATAGAATATGAAAAACACAAAAAAAAGATATAAACCTTACAAATATATAGATATGTATGATTCGGTATAAGCATTATTTTAAATTCATTGCATTCGCTTAGGTTTTTTACGCAGAGAAGTCAGAGCTTCTTCCAGGTGGAAGCCCATTCCTTGTCAACACAGTATATTTTTGTTGGAGCTAACCCCTAGAAACTCGAATGTATTGTGGGTTATTAAAATTCAATGAAGCAATTTATTTATTCCTTAAATCCCTCTATTATTAATCCCCAATCCAATTGCAACCTAGTAATTGTTTTACATAGGCAAAACTTATACCAACAATATAATACATATAGTCAGACAATGCAAGTAACATGGAGAGATCCATTGCATGGTCATGCAAATTACCTTAAGGATGCGGAGTACGCGAGAGACACTTTGCTTGATCAGTCGTTGCTTAATTTCTTTGCAATACATTAGTCCCACAGTTTCAATATATATCTCAACATCTTCACAATCCTCAATTTCAAGAGATGACGTACCAGACTGTGGTTGAGAAAGCTTGTCTGCAATATAACGGCTATTCTCCACTAGAACATTCTTATGAACACTCAATTTCACACAAAACCCCTGCTTTCCAAGTAAAATCACCTTCATATCACTGGTTCCAGGCTCACCAAACTCAATTGCCACCTTCCTTGGCAAATTTTCAATTTTGGGTCTAGGTGCTCTTTCAGCAGCCACAGGTGCACTCAGGCCGGGTGTATCAGGGACAAAGGTTCGCTGATCTGGTCTTGATGGGGTGAATGTTGGCTTTCTTTCAGTTACTGGGCTCTGTTTCTTGGTAACAGTGGTCTTGGGTGGTGGTGAGGAGGGTTTTGGTTTGTTTAGAGGGTTTTGAGCTTTGAGGGTCTTTTGAAACCCAACTGGAGAAGGACAACACCAAAAACCTTCCGGGGTCACTGCAATTGGGACATTTCTGATCTTCGTCTGGCCTTGTTCTACCCTTGTAAGTCTAATTTCAGCCATATTTAAGAAGAATTCGCAGCAATATTCACTCAAGATGGGGCATTTACAATGAAAAATACACTGAAGCCCGGTGGATTATTAGAGTCACTCGAACTTGATAGAAGTGAATAAAATCCCGCGAAATGAAGAACTGCTTCTTTGACAACAAAACTCTTCTTCTCCAAAACAGCCTTGGTACCTTGTAAACACTCAGATATGAAAACTGGAAAGCTGTGTTTTTATGTTGACTTTAGGAACCCCGAGTTCATTTTTACTTCCTCCAGATAAAGAACAAAGAACTGCTTTTTATAAAAACAACAATTAGAAAAGAAAAAAAGGAGTACGAAACAATGAGTAAAGATTTGGATGAAATCCACCAACCTATAACCCAAAAATAAAAATAAATCACAGTTTCTCTAAAACAGGAAAAATAAATTACAATTTACAGCTAGCTGAATAGCA
This sequence comes from Cyclocarya paliurus, assembly GCA_029856935.1. Taxonomy (NCBI): domain Eukaryota; kingdom Viridiplantae; phylum Streptophyta; class Magnoliopsida; order Fagales; family Juglandaceae; genus Cyclocarya; species Cyclocarya paliurus. The sequence goes on from CM056952.1 coordinate 31,346,018, forward strand.
GAAAGGTAATGATACGCGGAAAGGAATAACAATGTCTTTAAAAATATAATCTTCGCAGAGACGAAATTTACTCTCAAAGCAAAGTACAAAAAAGCAACCACAAAAGCATTATCAAGAGGTAATTAGTAACTACAGATCCACTTCCAGTAAAAAACCCCAAAAATTCAAAAAGTACCCTCAGAAATCAGAAACAAGAAAAAACAGGTCTTTCCTCCGCTCGACAATCCCAATACCCCAAAACAGCTCAAGAAAAAACTCACTAGGAAGCAGTAATCGGAGACCTCGCTGGAAACCCATCTTTTATCTCATTTTCTTTTTAAGCCCACAGGTGGCTAAAATGATTGAACGGGAGTCCCGGTGTCAAGCATCAAGGGAACCACCGAACAAAGACTTGCAGGGTGGGATAATAATTAGAGTGGTAGTGGCTCTTTAATTTGTAAAGTTCAAGAATTTACCGGAAGGATTCCCCTCCCCACAAAAAGAAGTGAAAGTTAAAGAGGCGATCGCTCATGGGGCTGGTGTTTCCTACTACTTTAGCAATTTGTCTACCTCTACTTTTGATGATTGTGGGATTGTGGGTCTCAGAATTTGCATGCCACTGCCTCTTGCAAATTACTGTGGCCCTCTCTCTCTCTCTGGGGGTTCTTATAATACTATATCTATGTTGCTTTTCCTGGGCCGTCGCTGGATATTCTTGGAGTAAAAGAGACCATCGCTGACATGGAAAGTGATGTGCTAAACATGCAATCATTTCAATCACTGAAACGCCCTCCCTGTCATGGTGTTGCTAAATGCTAATTAGTAATTGGCTTATAGAGCAGAGATGATGGAGGATGGAGAAGCCTGGAAGTTGAATCCCAAATTAACTTTTTTAAATTTTAAATTATTGACACATAAAATTATTTAAAATATATTATATCAATAAATATAATTAAAAATAATAAGATTTAGAAGAAAAATTCACATCATTCTTTGACAATTCAACCATGTAAACTTAAAATCCTTTTAAAAATGCATCTATCTTCAAAGTGGTAATAAATATGAGAAACTATATTCATCAATTATATTTGTTTGTGACCTAGGAAATGGATAACTTAAAAATATGATTCTACCTATACAGTAAAGTAAATATGATTTCTCAAAAAAAAAAAAAAAAAATATGAGTTTGGCTTACATCTTATTAAGATTTTATTGAATACATCTTATTGAAAAATAAATGGGTAAGTTATAACTTATATATTCACAATGAAAATTTTTCTTCATCGATTCCTATTTACCATTTCATAAAAAACATTCATACTCTATGAAAAAATTATAAAGATAGAATGTGAGAGTAAATAATAGTTGATACATACCATTCCACATTCACAATACTCAATTCAAAAGTTCGGAGTTGAGAATTTTGGTCCAACTATAATAATACCAACCAACCACACTTATGTCATCTTTTCGAGCTTTTAATCATAATCAATGAGCCCTAACATTATTATAACCTATTCCAATGAGGCTGGTCATCCAACGATGAACCACCCTATATATAGCCCTTTATTCATATCTTATAATTATCTAAATGTAATAGCTTTTTGTGGGCCCGAACTTTAATAGATAGTAAAGTGAAGGAGCATCATTCAAAGTTTGTCCAACAAGAACACCTCCCCATCTTTTTCTTCTTTGTTCCTCGATCACTTTGCTGTTTGCTTTAGAAAAATAATGGACAAACAGCACCGTCCAATGGCACAAATATTCCACATCTTTTTCTTTTCTTTTTTCTTAATTTTTTTCACAAAATTTGTTACTACAGCATAGAAAGTAATAAGATATAGCATTAAATTCTTATTTAAAATCTATATTGTTTTAAAAATCTTATATAAATAATATTAAATACTATAAAATCTATAATTTGAACTAGCAACATCTAAGTTTGATGAGGAGTAGTGTTAACAACTTGTTTGACTTTTTGGTTGTTTTTATTTCATTAATAGTAATTGTGGATAATTAAGAGCAATGGACCATGTGATCAACTGTGAAATGTAGAGTTGTAGGCTGCATCATGCATTGCAATAATAGAGCCTGGAAATGATGAGAGAGTGGAAGTTAGAAGGAGAGAACACGTTTTCATCATCAATGGCTACCAAAAAGAAATCCCATTGCAATGTATAATGGACATGCATGTGGGTGGGTCGGTCGATCGTCGACTCGATGCTCCATATTATATATATGTCGCCTCCTACACGTGCTACCTTAACGTAATAATCAAGCAATGTTTAGTTTGGCCTTTCAAGACATAACCCTAATATATCAATGAAGAAGAAGATCCTGTCATGCAAATGATGCAATGCTTTTTATTACTTGTTTAAAAATGATTAGTTGATTTGCTTTTTAGGGTCTTGAAAAAAATTAAATTTAGATTCTAATGTAATAACATATTCAAAAACATCTTTTGGGTCTGGTAAATTGAAGACTTCGGCAATACTCTTAAAGTTTGCATGTAGTTTCTATCTCTTTTAGTTTAAAAAAGAGTAATATCATGTATAAATTTTAAATAGACAAATTTCGTGTATTTTTTTGTAAAAATGTGGGCCTCATTAAAATGAAAAATGTCTTTTTTATACTTTTTTACAAAATGACTGTGTGACTTGTCTATTTAAAATTTTTACAAATTATTTCTCTATCAAAATATACAAATTCGATATAGAGAATATAAGAGTTACAACGAGACGAGGTTACATACAACCCATGACACGAAGAAGTTGTTTGCTACAAGAACTCTGTAATCAACGTTGTTTATTTTTTTTTCTTTGCAAAAAGGGAGGCGGGGGCAATCAACGTAACAACCTTTCCTAGGCATAACCATAGGAGTCTCTCCGTTGTGGTTACACCCAAGGGCGAGCTCGTTATCACAGCACTCCCAAAGTATTGAACTGGTCTAAAGCTCATTCTCTGGTCCAAAAGTCAAGTTTTACTACTGCAAGTGGTTTCAACTTTATGTCCTCTTAAACTCCTGACCTTGAAACTATGAAATACCAGTTCGTACCAACTGAACTATCATTTTGATGATTGTAATCAACATTGTTTAGCTCCCATATATCTCATTTCCATGAATTTTTTTCCCCTGATGAAATAAAGGAAAATTAAACGACTTAATGCTAGATTGCATTGCCATTCTACTCTACAGGGTCGATTCTGGACTACAAATCTGTAGCTATAGCTTGGGTAGGCTACACTTTTTTTTTTTAACAAAGAATTCTCCAACATTTTTCCACATCTCCAAGTCCAAACATGCACTTAATTATTGAGAAATGATGTTATTCTATCCTTGATTTTATCATCTAGCTATATTATTCATGTGAAACATTATAAATAGTTTTATATATCAACCACTTAAATGAAAAGTCACTTAAAATGTTACTTTAGCAAGTGTGACTCAAGATGACTAAGTCAAGGATGAAAAGTAATATTGTTCTATAATACTATGAATTTAATAAATTTATGTTAAATTACAGAGTTGTTTAAGATTTTATAATAATTGCAAGAGGTGAATTTAATCGTTAAATTAATATTCCTAACACCTTAAACCTTATGAGGCATCAAATGTACTCAATATTGGTGTATCAGAGAAGTGCACAATTCCAAGTCCCAGGAATCAGTCCCAAACAACATTCATGACAATTACAAGTCATTTTCTTTCTTTCTGATAAGATTTTTCTTTGGATGAATGCCAGTCATGTCATTCCAGATTTGCATCAGAGAAGCGCACAGACTGATTTATTGGAAACAAAGAAATGAGGGACCTGTAAAAGACAAAAACATAAAACTAAACAGGCTTTGGCAGATTGTATTGATCAAAGCTGCCAAAAGTAGTTTCTCATGTCTGCAATTGTTTAGATTTTTCGTAAATTGCCATGCAAAGCCCACGTGAGAATGGTCCATACCCTGAGGCTAATCCTTAAATCAAACATGAGGACTTGGGTTTCCTCCATGACCCCACACGTGTGCGTGTGCAGCAAATAAAGTAATATGGCTTCAGCGTATGTCTTTCAGTCTTTATTTTTCTTTCTGGTGACTGCAATTCTGACATTTTCGAACTGTTGGTATCTTGAGAAATGAGCTGCACATAAAATGAAATGAAATACAAGTGGGTTTGATTTGGTGGATGCTCATGCCACGTCCTCACCTCTCAAAAACATTTCAGTTTTTTTTTTTAGAGGTTGGTATTCCACTATTTGGAGGCACTAAATATGAGGATCTAGACATGCAATTGACTAGTCTAGACATTTATGAGAAGCCTAAAAAATTTACATAAGAAAATAATAAGTAAAATCTTCCCCATAAACTATCACCTATCAAAAGTTTCAAAGTGCACCCCAAACAACCTTTTTTTTTTTTTTTTTAAATTTTTACACTCGGTCTAAGATCTTGCTGGTAGTTTGAGAGTTAAAAGTATAATTTCCTCCTAGAAAAATATTATCCGGAATGAAATTAAATTAAATATTTCACCTTTCATGCACTCCATAAGAGAAACATTACAACTCGCTAACAAATGAAAACAATATGGAGGTGTCATCCTCGTTCATTCATAGAACGATGTATACAACATAGGTACGATCTACCGGGAGAGGAGGGGGGGAGCATAAACAATTAGCTTAGGCTATTATCTACAAAAGGGAAAGGTTGGACGGTAATTATGTTGTGCAGGATCAGAAGTTAAGACAAAACCTCAATAAGAATGTTGGTGAGTGGGGCAGTTGGTAATTGGATTGATGTTCCCATCTCAGATTCTCCCATTCCCCAGCAATAGAATTTTAAGCACAGGATGATTGTCTAGATTGGATTGGCAGAGCACATTAAAGTTTTAATAAAGGCGGCCCCGACAGTTGGAAGCTCCACAGTGACATGGATATCCTTCTCCAGGGAGCAGCTCATACCGATAGTTGAATGTCAATTCTTCACCCAAAGCTATCTGCTCATAAAATAGTAAAACAAAATTTATAAATTGGCAAGTTTTCAATGATACTAGTTTGCAAGTTTTCAATTTGAGTGCCATTGCTTAAGGGAAAGGGTACAGCACGCATGTCCATCAATGCTTGGGAAGGATGAATTTGCAGTGTGTCTTGGTAGAAATCAAGCCGAGTCAGGACAGGACCATGTAAAGGCCTCCAAGGAAATAACTACTTCCATAAAACAGAAGCTATCATCTTGAAACCATAATGGAAAACATATTTGCTGAGTCATCCCAAGTATCAGCATGTGGAAAAACATCATAGGAAAAAACAGGGAGAAGTTTTCTTACATCTCGACTTGCATAAAGACCTATGTGTGCACGCTGACTATCCATGCTTTCCACAAGAACTTGGTAACTCACAAGATTTGGCAAGCAGCTACAAATAGCAGATTTCATGAGTACATAAGAGGTTCAACATGCCTAATAGCTGATAACAGGAAAGAAACCAACAAAGCCTTTCATTTCTAATTTTTGTTTTTCATTAAGCCTCGTCACACCAATTGGTCACACAAAAACCTGTCCACTAATTAGTCTCAGGCCTTTTTTTTCCTAAACTAAAGGGTCTGATTGGTGCGCTAAATTGGGAGAGAATCTTCAAATTGCAATCCAACTCCAATTCTTTTTGTAATTGGATCTGAGTTAACATAGGAATATACTGTTTGGACACCACCAAAAGGTTGAGAACTGAAGTTCAAATAATTATGTTATCGGGAAAAGTGGTTGACAGTTACACTTAAGCCCCAGGAAAGAACCTTGAACATATGCTGATAGCATTTGGAATACGAAAAAAGGTATTTATAAATAAAAATGGTAAATATTCAGATTTACAATCAAGCAATGCTTCACTAATTGAAAACAAAATTCATTTGCTACTCAAAAGACTGGATCTACTCTGGAATTGAATATATTATAGAAGAAAAGTAGATAAATAGAAACTCAAAGCTTGTTTAAAGCTTCTTAACACCTGGGGTATACCAATTCAGAAAAGTGAAATCCATACATTTATTTCAAAGAAGATTCCAACAAATAAAAATTATTATTTCAAGTAAAAATGCTGAGCTCCAAGTGGCTAGAGGAACTATATTTGCATGTGTTTGTGTCCGTGTGCCTTTACAGAGAGAGAGAGAGAGAGTCAAAGGTGAACGAGAGAGTCAAAGGTGAATGTTCTGCATGGTGGTGGTGTAGAGGTGCAATTCTGACAATGGTGATGGCATGGTGGCAGTGGCAAGGGTTCTTGATACATTTAAACAAACCCGAGAAACTAAGAAATTATTATATAATATGATCTGGTGACACCATTATGGGACAGAAAACTTACGAAAATTTTGTATTGATATAAAAAAAATTCCATCATTATATCTTAAATTGATTGATTACGCAACAAAATAACCTCTTTCTTAAACTGTGCAAACAACGATATAATAGGCTAATAGCTATTGGTAGTGGTGCAGGTATAGTTACACTTGTATTATCAAATTTCCAAATCCTACAAGCTAAGGGCAGTCTCACATTTTCTTTTATCGCTGGCTCTTGGACTTAAAAACTACGAGCATATGTCACAATTTATTATCCTACAAAGGAAGTATAGATGATAAAATAGCTGCAGATTGTGGGCTTGATTAAAAACTTGCTTACATTAGCTACTTCCAGAAAAACAAAAGAAAAAAAAAAGTTTGAGGTAAATTGGTAGCCCGCCAATAGATTTGGCTTAGAGGGTTGCATATATGGCCCGAGTAAAATCCAATTGAACTAGAGAATCACTTAAAAAAATCCTCAGTCAGGAACACTTTTCTCACCTGTGATTGATGAACCGGGATACATTTCCATATTTTGTGGCATCAATCACATATCGGACCTGTCCTTCAATCAATCTGCTCACGTCATTGAAATTAGCATCAATGTCATACAGATAGCCACAACCCTCTTTCCTATACCTGAAAATACCACAAGGGTCCATTCAAAATGTATAGCACAAGGTGTAGCATAGAGTAAACAAAAGCTGCACCTATCAGGAGAATGTGAAACCTGTGCCGCCTCTTGTTTGCTTCCTTCTCATCCAAGAGCTCCCCAATGTACTCACATACAAATGTGCCACGCAGGATTGCTTCACCTGCCCTGAGTCCCCATCCCTGAGAATCAACACCGAGAGAATTTAATATGGACATTAAAATACTATAACAATGATAATAATACCTTTTTCTCCGTTGTGAAGACTTCCAGCTTCACTCTTACTCCATTCTGTAAAACCCTATTACGACAGGTTCTACTGCAACTGCACATATGATTGCATTCATAAACAAGGTAACCCTCCTGCAGAGTTATGTGAAAAACACAAAATTCTTAAGCAGACCTAACCAAGAAAAAAAATGTGCAAAGAAGATTATGAACAGGTAAAGCCAGAATAACAGTCCAAACTGCTTGTCATTTAAAAGTGCAATCTATGGCCAATTATATAGGTCATATATCTTTCCAGCAAAATTCTTGTATGGGAAAAAACATTTTTAGGGGATGTTTGGTAATATTTTTCATCTCATCTCATCCCATCCCATCTCATCTCATCTCATTTCCTTCCCAAATATCATTCAAACACAAACACAAACACTTTCAAACTAATCATCACAACTTTTTCAAACTAATCATTACAACTTTCCCAAACTTTCAAACAAAATACAAAAAACAATTCAACTGTTTCAAATCTCAAAACAAATATAATATTAAAAAATTATATTCTAACAATATTTAAACTTTATAATATTTTTATTCAACTTTTTCTCTCTTCTTTTCCAAAACCATATAAAATATCATAACTCAAATTATTTTACTACTATTTACAAATCATTTCATTACTATTCACAAATTTCTCATCCCACATTCCCCAAGCATCCCCAAAGTGAATCCAAGATTTACTGAGTTAATGCTTTCTATACAGTTCCCCCTGATGGGATCAAAAGAATAATAAGGTTTAGTGCAAGCCAAGCAAATTAAAGGCAGAAATAACAGCCGTGCCTGTCTAAAACAAGAACAGGCAACAGCTTGCTGAAATCATTAAAGTAAATACTAGGTTTCTTGCAGCTAAGGAACGTGCTGATACCATACGAGGCCAATGAAAAAAAATCCCGTCCAAATGGAGAGAGAGAGATGACAAGGGAAATTGATGGTGGATCAAAATACACTACCTCCAAGATGATCCGGCCTTTCTCATCATATGGGAACCTGTCGCGCATGAGTTTCCCATAAATGTCTTTTGCCTCATCATAGTCATTATCAAAGAGATATACATGATCACATGCTTCAGGATAGCATGTTGAATGTGGGCAGGCACAACCCAATTGTAAACTCTACAAAGAGAAGGAAACAAAAAACAAAAATCATTCAACAAAACAAGGATAAAGAAATATGCATAAATCTTGCTTATTGTGCACCAATAAATTTGTGAATTTGTGTGTCAGAGAGAGAGAGAGAAGGAAGGAGAAACAAAGGGGGAGATGAGAATGTGCATAGGGAGATTGCATGTGAAGTTATAAAGTAAACGGTCGATCAGGTCTTTAACATGATTTAACATGTATCTCCAACTTATGAGAATTAGACTAGGCATCTCAAGTTTAATTTTTGAAACAGGTGACAATAACATGCATAAAAAATTGGGAACTACAATAATACAATTCATATAAACATAATTTAAGATCAACTACATAGCATTAGATCATGGATTAATATCTTCCAGATAAAGCTACCTCTGTATCGCGACCAGCAGATTGATCAAGAAACAGCTTCAAAACATATGTGAAGCTTTCCCAAGGCATCACATTTGGGCAATCAGAGCCATCTTTGCAGATGTGTATAGAATCCGAGACACCCTCATTGGCAATGCAGGCCACTGGAACTGGTTCCTGCCCAAAGCTTATATCATTACACAAGACAGCTGCCTTTTGCATGGACTTCTGTCCCAAATGGTGGCAGTCAACGATATAATGGCACTCGTCCACTTCCCACTCATCATTAACTGGATCTAATTGATGTGCAGCTCCATACCTCACAGAGTCACATGGAAAAGGCAACAGCGGAGACAGTGAGTTTGGGTCCTTGAACGCCTTACAACCTTTAGGACATATAAACCCCTCTTGGTGCCAGTCAACTTGAATGTTATGCTCACTGCAGAGCTTGGCTGCCTTCAGATACAAATGTTCTGGCAATACACCATACTTCCCTTCCAGGGATGCTACAAGACTGACCTTGCAGCAAGCAGAACGCGCGGTAGATAAAATATCAAGGTTGTTAGGCCGAGGTTTGGTTTTCTGAGACTCAGAAAACAAAATCTTTGCAACTGCAGAGCAGTGGGATTCTGTCAATCTACCAAGACTTGCTGTCTCGGTTACACGAGGCTGTAAAGTTACCCCTACAGTGCTTAGTGACTTTGATGCCTGAATGCGTTTCTTCATACTGGCATTGGCTCTGTTCCTGATTCTATATGATGCAGCTGCTAGACCTTTTTTAAATCTAGGACGGCTGAGTCTTCCAGATTTTAATCTATAAGCATAATAACGTATCCCCCTCCTTGAGGGGTGAGAGCTGACCAAACTTGGCCCCATATGAGCAGCTTGATGGTGACGGCCAAGATCAGGTAGTAAATCAAACTTCAACCCACAAAACCTGCAAATAAACTTTCGGAAACACCCTAGATTCTCAGTGTTATTCTCCACAGTAGCTGTATTGCAGAGCTCAGATTTCTGTGGAGAATCCTCACCAGCAGGCAGATTACGCTGTTGACCAGCTTTTAATGGCATGAAATCAACAAGATGAACTGAAAGGACGTGCAACCATAACTCGTCAGTGTTCCCAAAATGGCTTCCACAAGGAATACACTGGAGAAGCATGCATTGTTCCACAAATTCCACATGGTGTCTCTCTTGCACATGTGTTTCCAGGACTTTCTTATTAGTAAAGGAATCAAGGCAGATGGCACAAGCATAACCTCTGAACAGCCATTGTGCTTCCTTTTTATGAATGTCCATCCAGTGGCTACCAAGTGCTTCATTGTCAAGAAACTCCTCTGAGCAGATTTTGCACCTAATAGCATTTTCATCATCATTACTATCATCGACTGCCATTGGCAACACCACCTGTTCTTCCATGACAGAGGCGGAAACTCGCGTAATTTCATCAGCACTGAAGCCCCAAATCTTTCTGAGTCTCTCTATCTCACGGTAAACCAACCTTGTAAAGAAATTGCCAACGCTAAAATCTTTAGAGGCTTCAGATATGGCCCACTGAAATTGAACCTCCCTAGGCACTGCGTTTCTCAGGGATAAAATACTTTTAAAGAGCTTGTAGAAAAGCTCACACGCTTGATGCAACCACAACCTTTGCTCCTGTGAACAACATTTCCTCAAAAGATCTACGAACACTTCTTTTGAAATAATTCTATCCTTACCATTCCTTGCACGTTTAAGCCAGCTTGGAAGGTGTTTCTCACAGTATAATGAATGGTGCCTTGGACTTTCCAGACATGGGTTGAGATTATCGGGCAGGTAGTAGCTTATGCAGTGCAGCTTCTCCATTCCATTGCAATCCTTGCCAGGATGCTCAGGCTTTTCAGTTAAGCTGTTCCTTCCATGGAAGGCATCAACTGCCATGACTGAGATTGGATCCACTTGAAGGGGACTTTCAACTTCTCCCACATATGCCATTTCTTTCCGTTCTGTGGTTTCTGAACTGGGAAGGTCCTCCTCATGCTTTCTCTTAACCATCTCTGGGAAGTTTAATGTCCCTTGTGATTCATTTTGAGGTCTGTGTTTCTTACAGAATGAGGAGCCATATAAAGACCGATGCTTACATCTAGTACCAAGAACAGTGGTACCTTCACACATCGGGGTACCAACTGAGGCAGGTCTTTCTGCTCGAGCAGAGCTACCTATGAGCCGAGAAGACAAATGCACAGAGCAGTAAACATCACCATCGTTTGCCCACCTCACACATTGCCTTCCCTTAGCTTCTATAAAAGCGACACATTGTCGGTTCTTACTCCCAGGTTCCAAGGATTCAGTAGCAGCCACTTCATTCACAGGTGTCAACTCCATATCTTTGGTTTGAATTAACTCAGAATTTTCAGGTTCAACTACAATGTTGTCCCATTTATTAACCACACAACTAGGTGTACCTGTAGGAGCAGCTACCTCCTTTATCTCGTCCCCTTTACAGTGTTGTGATGCCAAAGTAGCAGCACTTACAGTATCTTGACCATTAAAATATGCAGAGTCAATCTCAAGAGTTATTGCTTGATCAGATACAAATGTTTCCACCGCAAAAGCATGTGGCTCTGCACGACGAACTTCAAGCTTTGGCCTCTTCTTGCTAAGTTGGAGATTTGTGTTCAAGAGATCATCACTTGTTTGCAGTTGCACGTCTCTGGCACTGGATACTGGATGGGCTATCGAAAACCATTTCATAACTTCATGCTTCCAGGCTTTCCACTCAGAACCCAATGTGGGTTGCACAGGTGAATCCCAGAGAGAGTTGACTTCTTTCCACAAAATAAAATCAAACAATTCCTGAACCAAAGAAGGAATAAAAGCATCAGACAAAATACTGAGAAAACACTTCAATTTTATACTATTTCAAGACCCTAAGGGTCCATTTTTATTATCACATATGAGACGAGGAAGCCAGTTATGGTATCTTCATTCAACTTGTCTCTAGGTGGGTTGAGAAGAAAAGAAATAATTCATTTCATAAAAATAGAAAACATTAACCAAAACTTTCAAATGAAGTCAGATAGGCAGGATGATGAGTACCTTGAGCAATCTAAGACTGTAGAACATGAAGGGACAAGAAAAAATGTTACATACCTCCTTCAGCTTTTCGATGGATTCAGCACTATGTGCATTCTCACATCCTTGCGCCCAAGAGTGAAAATCATGTTGTAGCCAGTAAGAATTTATATAATGCCGAAGTATCATCTGTGCAGCAAATAAGAGGCAACACTTCCTTGTCAACCAAAACAAGTAATGGGAAAGACTGCTACATATCAAGAACAGGATCATAAAGATTACTGTAACACATTGAAGTTTGGTAGGCCCTGGTCACGTAAATCCTTCATTCTAACCAAAAACAGAGAATATCACTCAAATTTCATTTGTGTTAGAGATGATAGCAACAACAAAAAACATTATAAGTAGCAAGATAAGCTGCCAGAACAGGACTTTGAAGCAGCTGCGGAGAAGAATAGTAGCCAAAATGGCCATTCCATGGTTCAATTGAAGTCCCCAACAGCAGCATACAGCCATAACAGGAACACTAGCCATATAAAATCAACAAAACAATGAAAATCATTTCAGAGGCAGGTGCAGGGATTAGAAATCAGCAATCACTAAGGAAGCCTTTCATTCAATGGCATTTGAGAATTTACTACAGTCTAGCACAATCGGAATCAGAGTCCTAAACTCAATAGGGATTGTTTATCCTTGACAAGTACTAGGGAGTTCATATTCCCGTAGGTGCTGAACCAATCCAAATCTTCCAATCCAACCCAGCATCAATTTCCAATACATGTCAACTCTCGATATGTGTCGTCTCAGGTGCTAGAGGACCCAGCTAAATTCTGACTTCCATCAAGGTGGAAGATAGAACATAATAGATGGAATTCAACTTCTGACCTGACCCAATAGATAAACAATATTTATGTCTTGTTAAGAAAAACCCTAATCCGCTACCCTTCCTCTTCTTGGAGTTTCCCATTCCCTAGGTATTTCCTATTGAACCATGCGCCTGGCGTGCATTATTTACTTTCATGTACATGTGCAAATATAATGTTAGATAACTCATTTTGGCATTCCCAATCTTAACCATGTGTAAGGCATGCATTAAAGCTAATCATGGACATGGTAGTTGGGATGCTAGCAGAGGAGGTCGGCATTGACCAAGACCAAATCTGGCAGTGAAGGGGGGGTGATAGTTTGACCTTTGGTTCAGAACTTTGCTTGCTTCAGAATGCTGGGAAGATTCAGAAGATAATTTTGGCTTCTGACTTCTGTCAGGTCAGAAGTTTGGAAGATTATATTTCCAAATCAATCAGTCGACATACAGCTCTAACAAGACAAGTATATAGAAATTTTTTCATAATCTAGCAAAATCACTAGGAAATGTAATATTCAGTTGCAAATAACTGCAAGAAACAACTTTTTAGCATTGTCTACATCCCTCACATCTTATTGCCTCTTTTGTAACCTCTCCAGTCACTGTGTCAATCACAAATGAACAAGGAGAGAGAGAAGGGGAGATGGGGCGAGGCAACAGATAGAGAGCATTACAAAATCTATTGAAAGAATCTCCACCAACCAGCAGTTGAACTAGCACAAGTATTCAAGTGCCTGATAACTTTTTAAGTGGCATATGAGAATCCATGGTAAAAAGGCACATGAAAATTGTAACAATTATCAATTTGTAAGAAGAGCAAGGTGAAATGTGAATAAAAAATAAGATGTTTATCATTTAAAACTTAACATATAGGGCAAACTGATGGATCCCAGAAGTGTGAGACTTTTTTTTTTTTTTATAAGTAGAAGTGTGAGACTTCCTATACTAACAATAAATTGAGTAAAGAGCTAACAAAATGATGATAAAAAAAGAAGTGTAACAGAAATTCCAGGTATAATATAGACTAAAGAATGAGGGTGATAAAAGTTGTTTAAATACAAGGAGCCCATGTAAATTTCAACTTGGTATTAGATTTCTTTTTCACTTTGGTAAGTAAATCTTGTGGCACGTTAGGTTTATCTCTCAAAGGCATATTAGGCTTCATATTGGAAGGGCCCCTTTCTTTTATTAATACTCAATCCATCCAAAGATAAGTGTCTTCATTCTCATACATACCCTTCGGCCTCTAATCAATATCGGAGGTTGGTACTTTAAATGCCACGTGATTGAGATTAATTCTCCACACGCACACAAAGATATACACACAAAATGAATAAAGAAATGGACATATTTTTTTAAATAATATTTATATAATACTTCTTTCATTTGGATAGCACTATTCAATCTCTTCCAGCATTAAGCTTGCACCTTATGTTATATTCACTACAGCACAGATAATTGCTTAATCCAATTTAATTGCAGAAATGGGTAGATTTTGAGCCTACTTCCTAAACTATCAACAAGAACAGGAAATTACCTTCTGCAGCTTCAAAAGCATTCTTCCAAGTTCAGAATAACAGTTACAATGGGACGCCTCCATAGCAAACTCCTTCCAGATCCTCACATCGCGAGCAGTCTCTATCAAAGCCTACACAAGTTTCAGCAGATCTCTAAAAAGAAAAAACATGCAAGAAAGAAAGAAATTTAAGAGGCTGAGAAACACAAAAATTTCCATCAAATAAATGAAAAAAAAATGTAAACCACACAAAAATGAGAACACCAAATCACATACCTCAGCATGAAAATGGTCAACGATATTCAGCATGCCAACAGCCAGCTTTTGCATAATAAATCGGCGTGCAACAGTTAAATCTTTAACCATTTTTAATCCTACTGTATATGTCTTATATGCAATAGGCTGAGGAAATTCATCTATTGGACGGACAAGTAGCATATCTGCCCATGAATAATTTCTTGTGTGTGGAAAAAATATCACCAAATACTTCTTTCTGTCATGTGTCGGTTTTGCTTTTAAAGTAGCCAATGGCCAGTCAGCCCTCGAGCATCTGATTCCTGCCTGCCACTTTCCTCTCCACTATACTTGGGAAAACATAGAAGCATTCATATGAGATAAAATCAGCACGTGTTTTAATCTTACTATGGCACATAAGAAAATTAGAAAGCAACAAAGGAAGAAAAAAAATGGAAGATAGCAAGGACCTGGAACGCCATGGTGACGAAATTCAGGCACATTCCCAAATAGATGGTGGGTGGGGAGAAAAGGATAGTTAGGAAGATCACAGAGGTAGTCCCATTAAAGTGGACTGACATACTACATTTTCAGTTTATATTAGAAAAACCAAATAAAACTTCCAAGAGATCAGAACGGTTAACCCTGAAAATCCCAGCAGGTTGAGTTGGTTTGGTCCATGTTATTTATTAGATTGGGAAAGGCAACATGGGACTTGGGGTCACATGGGAGGGGTTGATGTATCATGTTTTTAATTTTCCAATTCTACATAATTTCTCAATGCACAGAGTCATAATTATATAATAATAACAAAAAAAGACAAGCATGCAATAGACAAAAACCTTACTCGTGCCTACAAAACATGAGACTGAGTCATTGCATGATTTTCAGTGCCAAACTTGAAAAGCAAGAGAAGTTAACAGTTACCTTCACCCACAGTGCCACTGATTCATCCCCTTCTAACCACGTGGGATCTGAAAGAGAAGACTCCTCCTCCCTGTTGTTTGGCAATTCACCTTCAATGGTATGCACAATTATATGAGAGCTCTCAGAGACTCTGCAAGGTTTCAAGCTACGATTCTGTGCATTTACATCATCAACTTCAAAATCATGGGAACCACAAGATAAATTTTGACCCTCCAACTGACAATCACAATATGGAGCTCCACAGCAGTGGCCTTCTGGAGAAGGCAATTCATCAAATGTCCCAAGAACTTCATCTGTTTTTGCTACTAGAGACCCTTCCACATTTAGCAATAAGTCATCCTGTAGACCATCTGCCACTTGAACTTGCTTTCCATGCTCGAGGCAGTTAGATTCATTATCATGAGTAAAAGTCGTTCCCGAACTCTGCTGGGCACAATCAGATTCTCCAACATATTGGACACCAGAATAAGGAAGCACTTCCATGATTTTAGACTTAGATTTGTAACGCCATATAATGATTCTGATCTCACTGATTATGCTCCAACTCACCTCTCTGGTCAAATGAAGCTCAACCCAATATAAAGAGTCAGACAAATGTACAAGAGTAGACTGACAAAACACAAAGTGAAGGACAAAGTTAAACCTCAATTTAGAGCTCGCTTCTGTCCCACATGTGCAATATGTATAGAGTGTAGCGTTGTAATTACAAAATGATCATAAGAAAAAAAATATTATACATCAATACTACAAAACCAATGTGTCCAGACATGGACTGACAATATATGAAATAGTCCATGGTGCAGCTAGAGATCCCTCCTGCCATAGTACCAGAGACATAATGTGGATGTGATGCCAACGCTGCTGAAACAAATACTTCCACATATTAAGGAGGGATGAGATTTCAGGGGGTAAAGAAGAAGGCAAATGAAGGATTCCAACTAGTTATGCAATCTTTCAAGCTCGAAGTGCATATTAGAGATCTACATTCTCCCCAGTCCAAATCAGCCCAATGAATTGAAATATTATGTATCATTCCATTTGCCACCCTCTTATAAAAAAATTGGGAAATTACAATCTCCCCTACCTTTTATTCTTGACAAAGCCATACCATTGTGAATAGCACTGCTTAAATCCCATACTTCTGGTTGGAGATGGGAGAAATCTTGAAAATCTTGAAATTGTGGGGGCAAGAAGTTATTGCACTTGATAAGAATTCCAAGGGCTTCATTTGTTACGATCCAAGGAAAACTCAAGGCACATATGGATTTATAATCCAAAAGGATTGTTCAAGGTTACAATGGGAGCCCTTGGAATCTTTTTTTTTTTTTTTTTTTTTTTTTTTAAGAAGCAAATTTTATCAGAACATAGAAAGAGGCAGGAGAATCTCATCCCTTCATCATATAAAGTTTGCATACCCCAAGTACACAGAATATAAACAAGAGAAAACACCTAATGAGGAAAAGTACAAGGAACTCATGAAAACTAACTCCATTAAAATATACAACTATAGCTCAAAGAAATAATGTTTTAAAAAGAAGTGTATGAGTTCTTCTATTAAGCATTCCCAATCTTCAAAGCTCCTGTCGTTCCTTTCCCTCCAAATGCACCACAAAAGAATTTGTTTTAAACTGGCAATGTGAGATCTCATTCATCACCCTCACAAACTAAATCCGGAGCATTAGATAAAACATCATACATAAAGTGGCAACGGTTATTGAGAATTCTATTCTTGTCAATTTTATAAACGCATTTGAATAAAAGAAGTTTCAAATTAGAAAATCATGATTTATTTTTTTCGCGTCAATGTCGCATAACTTGTACAACTATTGTCAATCACTACTTGCATTCTCAATTCATAAAACTATTAACAGATACAATGCCATAAAAAGTCACAAGCACCATAAAGAGTTGTTTGAGCAACTTAATTGCAAAGAATTTTTCTTGCCAAGTTCATTCTTAATATTTTCTCTGCCCCAATCATTAACAAATTTATCGGTTGACCTTCTTGTTTCCAAATTATTCCTGATGTCGAAATGTTAGAAATATTAGATCAGAATGCACAGCGGAAGCGATATTACCTCGTTGAAAATATCTCGGATCTAGTGCAGTTGTTCCACGGATTCTTCAGGGTCGTTCGTCCACGATTTTCACATCGATGGTGGAGTGTGCTACGTGGTAATACCAGAGCAACACTCACACGTTCCACAGCCTAGATGCCATGACTAGAGAGAATCATTTGAGAGAGAGATAATTCTTGATGCAAGTCCATAATTCAAAGAGGGTGAAGAGCTATGTAAATAGCCCTTCTAATTGTAACCCCCGGCTGGCCCTTAATGGCCAGCCATCAAGCCTCATGAAGTGGTTCTTAAACCACTTCATAACCTTCAAGAGAAGGCCAAGGGGTGCCCACTATGGGTGCCCCTTTCTTACATCTCCCACTCACACATAGTGGGCAAGACCCCAGGTCTACATCTCTCAATATGTTCTCAATCTTGTTCATACTGGCAAATAGACCGTGCGACCATCGAGCACAGCTGTAAAAGAAAAATGGGAGCACTATACCAAATCTCTCCAAGAGAAGACCAGCGTAGCAACATCCCTAAAAGTGTCTCGTTATACCCCGACTCATTTGGTCACATCAGACTAAGCATCCCTAATCCCTCTCGAGTCCAAATGACTCAGAGCAATGCTCAATCTCCAAAAAACATGATGTACTCACAACTATATTGCAACTCCCAAGAAGCAATATAACTTGCCGGCAATGAGTACACATCATTATCGATGTGTTACCAAATAGTCTTCCCTTCGCACTCATGTCATTTAGTTTCAGTCCAGTCGCTTTCCCAGCAATGCCTCTTTAGACCGCATCATTCATGGCCATAGATAACATGCCAAAGTAGCAGACACTAAAACATCAACCTTGTGACATAGTCAAAGGTCTCCTAAGGGTATAAATAAATTAAGATCATCAATTATGACCTACAGGACTCACACGGTGAGGAAGTAGGAAATTATTCACTCACCTCTACTGTTGGTCGCAAAAGCACATGTAGTATGAAATACATGTTACGGTGGAGTTCTCTTTCAGAAGAAAGAGCGTATATCTAATCTCAATGCACCGTACAGATCTTAGTCTAGTCGCTATCTCAGCGCCTAACCCGAGTCCCTCCATTTGCTCGCTATCAAAGCGCCAAAGAGGATCTCGCATCTGGCTAAACCACAGGCTGCATGGATTGTGGGTAACCATGCACGGTCCTTTTAAATATGATGGACCTCATCTTAGCTCCCACTAAGGCGACATATCTTTTGTGTCTTACAACTTATTCCTCATTGGACAAGTACCGAGTGACACATTGTCTCATCTTTGCTCGCTACCCATTTGTAGCGCCAAAGGTGATCGCTCGTGTGAGTGAGCCGATCTAAACCTGTCAATATACCTTTTTCACCATAATTACTAAATTTATGGTGAATGTGTGTGCTTACAAAAAAAAATGCTTCCAATCACGCCACATGATCATAGAACATATCAGTATCATGTGCACAATGAGCAATACCATGAGATAGAGAGAAATTACATGGTCAATTATTAAATCACAACTCTCAAGTGATGTTTAATGACCATTTCTCCCTATGCGCATTCTAATGTGTAGTAACTTTCCAAAACATGCTCCTACCAAGAGATTCTGCTTTTACATATAAAAGTCATTTGCACAACCACGAAGTCAGCGACGACTTATCGCGAATTTCATTTAGGTCAAATTCATAATATAAACCTTAGATTCTAGTCAACAAGTCCAACTGTGAATTTTCAAGAATCTACAAGGTGACCACAAATATCATTCAGCAAACTTAATTTGTGACTTCAAGGTTTCATGTAAATTTTTTGTACTCAACAAAAGCATGTAAGATAACCATAATTTATTTTTCATTAAGGGTAAAGCGATTAGGGCCTTTGCCCCAAAGACAATTATAATAGTCTAGTCATTACTTTTAACGACAATCGCATCACAAACTCACTTAATCAAGTAAGTCATATTTACCCTCTAATAAAATCTTAACCTCTAACTCCCATGAGCAAACCATAATGGAAACACCAAATAGTATAGGCAAAACTAGATTCTTTAGTATTTTCCATCTCATTAATTGTCTATGAATTTTGAACAAGAGCTCGTAGAAACTGTTTTTCTCATAAACAGTCTCATAAGACATGAAGCCTAAGCTACTTTTCACAAATCCATGTCCATCACCTCGTAGTATGGACACCTCTTATTAGGCGACAATTAATTATCTAAAACAACCAGTTCACAATATCTCTCAAGATGACACTTTTCTAAGACTGTCAACAACGTTCAAAGAACCCTATTTAATTCAATAGGTCGTTTAAAAAAAACGACTAGGTACATTGGGTATCTTTGAATAGATGGTTCGTTTAGGCCGCATGTAAACAGCACCAGCAGCATTCATTCGCTTTATGCACCAAAATAGTACTAGCAATAATCATGCGCTCCAAGTACTTCATGCCTAAACATCACAAAAGTTAACCATCTAATTCTCCTATGAGAATCAGCTATTTAACACCTTCAAGAAAAAGTTTCAATAAATATGCGATCAACAGCTATCTAAATGCAACTCAATTAGTGCCAAGAGATGGATCTATACCTCTATTAACTCCACTTTTCCTTTATCAATTAGATCAACAACCCCAGGCTGGATCATATAAGTGAAGCGAATCTAAAATTCTATGTTAGGATTCCTACTATGTGAATTCAATACCTTTAGCGGAGCTATATTACAAATATTCTCTTCTAGTCTCTAAACGACGAGAGAATATTGATATAAAACTACCACGCTTTTTATGAGGATCCTTTATATTCTATAACTTTTGGGAGTCACTATCACTAGTAGTACATCATTACTCAAATGTATACTCAAACTAGTTGTTGAATTACTCCCACTATTTTCGACGATCTTGTATAAATAAATTTTTGAAAAAATTAAGGTAGTGTGGTATGAAACATAAAGAAATATTTTTTTCAAAAAAATAAGTGTTTACAAAAATCCACAAAATTCCCCACCCTCGCCGAAAATACGAGTAATTTTCTTGACTCAACCAAAAAATGATCAAGTTTAAATCCTCTAGAATTCACGTTTGCACAAAATAGTCATTCAGCCTTTCTCAAAGGCGAATGAACTCAATCTAAGGACGGAAAATTAGAATTAAGGCCGCAACACCATATTACATCAACCCAAGTGTGATATAAAAACTGTTTTGCGCCATAATTTATTTATAACTCCATTCTCAGCAAGTCATTAAACTGCGAGATAATTATTCTCATCATATAACTCATACGATTTCGATTTAAAATATATATATATTTTAACTAAAAAAAATATTTTCCTTTAAAAAAAAATTGGAATCGTATTTATATGATGAAATAATTTTTTATTATCCAGGTCCTTAGTGTGCATGTATAGGAACTTTCACATAGAAAATGCTCATATTGCCTTTCCTCATTTGACTCTTCTAAATAAAGGAGAGGGATCTCATTAGCGAGAAAAATTTCAATTTCTCAAGCTTCACACCCATCATCCAATGCCTCCACGGCATATTGTAGCATATTATCTCTCCACTTGAGAAATAATATTACTGAGTCAAAGAGTGACCATCAAATACTTAAAACCTCTTGAAATTCTCACTAACACCACTGTTTTCAATTAGTCTTAAATCAAATTAGGTATAGACTTCACTAATATCGCATTAAAAGCGCTAATAAAAAACATCGTTTTGTGCAACAAATGCAGTATGTGACGTTTTAGCTGCTAACTAGCGATATATCCTTATTTCTCTCATACTCAATATTTTTCATATTCTCCAATCCACTATAGGAGAGAAAAGAAAAAAACTTTACGAGAAATTATCTTAGCCTAAAACCTATCTTGCATCAGTGCAACCACGAGCAAAAATTTTTTAAGTGAGGCTTAGAAAAGTCGTACCTAATTATTTAGACTTTTTGCCATAGTTACCATGCAAACCTCCAAACTGCTTGGTATTACATTACTCTCAGGGGTTGCTCCAAAATTTATATATCTGCAAGAACCTATTTGTTCTCGCTAGAGAAAAAAACTTGAGCAAGATTACCAGTGCTAATATCACATAAAGGTGCACTGATAAAACCTTTAAAAAATGAATGTGCCAATCAAGAATGTCCTAAACAATCTTGCACACTCAAATTTTAATATCCTTACTTGTCAGACATACTAGCAAGTAGAGAGGATATATGTTTTATCTGTGAGTTAATCCAAGTGGCTTTAAGATTATAATGCTCAACCTCAAATATAGGAGCAATTTAATCTTTGCATCACCAAAAATAATGCCCAACTTTTGTTATTACTCACAAGATTCTCAAAGGCAAAATAGTGGTTTAGCTCTTATTTGACAGTTGATCCCATCAACTTCTATAAAAATTGTAGTGCATGCGTCCCACGCACACTTCCAATTTTATTCTAGACCTTTCAGAGGTTTCACAATAATGATGGTCTAAGACTATCTGACACTGATAATAATCTTTATTTGTTTCCAACTATTGCTCATGGAGGAGATTAATGCGACGATTAAATCGCATAAATAATCTCTAGGCTTTCTTCTTGGTTATCTCAAAGTTACTAAACTATGCGTATATAATCGCACACACATCTAAGAAATTTGCCGCGTTAATCTAAATTAGAACAAAAATAATTAATACACGTCGCAAGATCGAAAATTCGCTAAGCTTCCTAATCATCTCTTGCGCCTCAATGCGTAATTATTAATTTCTAACTTAATTTTCGCGCAAATTTATATTGTATAGGAGATTAATTCCAAATCAATCTCAACCATACTCCCACTAGGATAAGTAATCTACCGAGTCAATCACATGTAAAATAATTTCTTCCTAGATCGAAGAAATCAATTTCAGCCAATCATAATCATGGACTAATCAAACTCAGGCTACTTAAATCCTTTATTTTATCACATTTTAAAAAATTTGAAGACTAATTCTTAAAAAATAGCCTAACAATACAAGTGATAAAATAAGCTCACAATTACATGCAATCACAATACATGTACAAAAATAATCACATCACATTTTATCCAAATAATTATTATTCACCAAAAAATAATAATCTAGGCAAATTATAACATACAATAAAATGCCTAATAAATGCGATAAAATATGACATAATCTCATGGCATGCATATATTCAATGACCATATGCAAAAATATTTCAGAAAAATAATTTTATGCCACAATAACATACTGAATAAATAAATAAAATCAGCGAACTTACCAATAATAAGCTCTAGCCCAAATGGTTGAGTTAATTGTCTTTGTGTGAAGTCTTGAGTTCAAATCACCACCCAAACATTTTGTATAAAAAAAATTTATGCCACTGTTCTTGGACAGCCAATGGGCTGCACCACCTTGGGCGCCCAGCTGCATAGAGGGCTTGTGCCTACTGGGCTCACAACCCAATCCACAAGCACACTTAACATCATATGATATGGGCTGGATTTTTTAAAAAAAATGGCCCAAAACAGTATAAGCCTAAAACAGTTTCTCAGCCCAAAAATAATTTAAACCAAATGCCACTGATCTTGTTTTGTTTGAATAAATAAATTCATGGGCTGGGCCGAATAGCTTGATTTAATAAAAATAGGCCCAAACTTCCTTTAAATCCAGCCCAAACTTATTGATTAAAAAAAATGGCCCAAATCCATTTTCTTTTAGCCCATAACATGATTTAAAAAAAACAAGCCCGTATACATAAAGACAAAGTCACTGTTTATCTTCTTCCTCAAATACGTTACTGTTCTAGTAACGAAAAAAATATAACCGACGCCAACCTCAGCGTGTGCCCATTAATGGCGACTTCGAACCTCCTGGCAGAGGCGCCTATCCATGGCAGCGCCGCCCCACCCTCTCAAAGCCTCCGGAGAGCTCGTACCTTCCTCCACCGCTCACTGGTGCAAGCAGCGGCTTGTGGTGCTGCCACTGCTGCACCTAGTGTTGAAGGGCGTTGAATGGCCATGCTCCTCTGTGCGCAGCAGAGCTCGCAGCACCACCATGGTGCGTGCTGCGCTGCACGCAGCAGAGGACAGCGCCTCCATGGAGGAGTGCGCCACTCTGCTTGCAGCAGAGTGCGCTGCTCTCCATGATGGGCACAACCCTGCACTACACACGGTGCAACGCACCGTGCCTTCAGCATGCACCCCAGTGCTGGTGGGTTGAACCCACGGTGCACCTGCACCGTGATGTTGCATGCTTTGTCGCGCAGCAGATTCTGCGGCGCTGCTTGTCGGGCAGCACCGCTTTGGGCAGGCAAGGCACTGCGCTGAGCAGCTGCAGTGACCATTGGGCAGCGTTGGGTGCTCAATTCTGCACAAACGGCCGCAGCCCACCATGGCAGCACTTCATTATCTTTACCACCATGCATTGTGCGCAGCCACTAGCCGTGGGGTGCCACCACCTGCAGCAGAGCACTTAGCTCCACATGCCTCCCTGCATGCGGTTCTGCCCGCAGTAGAGGCTACGGCACCACCATGGTGCAAGGCTCTGTGTGCAGCAGAGGCCCGACTGCATCTAGTTGCTCCCCACCACCTACGGGTGAGCACCGCCCCTTGGCAACGCATCACCCAGCAGATGCGTGCAACAAGTGCAGTGCCATGAATGGCACAGATTCGCTGCACCCTCAAGCGCGCTATTGCCTCATATGGTGCAGTGCATGTAGAGATCTGGAGAGCAAGTACGGGTACATGTTGGTTCGAGTGGGTGGCTGCAGCCATTCCACAGCGGCGCTACCACCATAACGACCAACCGATAGACATGTTACATAACATCGTGCATGGAAATTTTTTTTCACGTAAATGAAATATAACATGCACGTCAATAAAAATAAATCGAGAACAACCGATTCATGCTCTGATACCAATGTTAGAAATATTAGATCAGAATGCACAGCGGAAGCGATATTACCTCGTTGAAAATATCTCGGATCTAGTGCAGTTGTTCCACGGATTCTTCAGGGTCGTTCGTCCACGATTTTCACATCGATGGTGGAGTGTGCTACGTGGTAATACCAGAGCAACACTCACACGTTCCACAGCCTAGATGCCATGACTAGAGAGAATCATTTGAGAGAGAGATAATTCTTGATGCAAGTCCATAATTCAAAGAGGGTGAAGAGCTATGTAAATAGCCCTTCTAATTGTAACCCCCGGCTGGCCCTTAATGGCCAGCCATCAAGCCTCATGAAGTGGTTCTTAAACCACTTCATAACCTTCAAGAGAAGGCCAAGGGGTGCCCACTATGGGTGCCCCTTTCTTACACGAAAAAATCTAAATCCCATGTCAGTTCACAAGTTTGTAAATTTCCAAAGTTTAAATATGTACAAGTCAGTCAAACACTAGCAAGCTACCAGATATCTTTTCACTTGAAAAATGAAACCCAGTCTGTTCAACTGGAAAAAATATCAACTTTGAAAAGATAAACTCGGTAAAGATCAAAATTCAATCATCCACATAAGAACCAAGATGACATACTTGGAAGAGAAATAAACTGTCCTGAGATTACAATGTTACTTACACTAAATGCTATATAGTGACAAATAATTAAGGTTCACACTCTAGAGTTTTGTTTTCCTCTCTCTCCTTTGATTATGAGGCAGGTGTTAGAAATACCAAGTATAGACTTATTTATAACAATTCTAATCTCCACATTTATTGAAACAATCCAAACCCAAACAAAGTGCTTCACCAATGTATATAATTATTGAAATTCAAATGCAAAAATATAAAATGCTAAATGCTAAGAAATTATACCTAAATTATATTAATCGTCAATTGAAAAATTAACAATAGCTTGTTAATAAAAAAAATTCATGTAACCAATTAGATTAGTATATATCCATAGAATTTTCATTGAGTTATCTATATCCTCCCGTGTTATTAATTTAAATGGATTTGGATGGGCAGAGAAAAAAATTAGAGTTACAAATAAAATAGCAAAATATCGAACTGTTATTTCTACTAAACATAAAGGTACTCCTGCTGAATCACCCAAAAAAGAAAGAAAATTGTTAATCATCTTCAAACATGAAATTTATAAATTGTTTAAATATACATATTCTGAGAAATTTAAATACCTTAAAAATAATTTCCTATAGATTTTTACAGCAAGAGGCTCGATGTTAATTAATTAATTAATTTATTGATAGGTAATGTTCATAGGATGTATACGCTAATTTATTATGCATTAATAACTTGTTTCTGAACCAAAAAAAGAAACCTTTACCCCAAGAATTGAATTCACTTTTCTTTTTCTTTTTCTTTTTAGAAACTCAAAACAGCCGAATTTGTTTGGCCAAAGCCGTCAATTTAATTAGAGATAAACGACACGAGAACCCATTTGATCATAGTCAAATGAATTCATCAACAACGTTTATATAAGAGTAAGAATGAGAATTCTTCGAAAGGATCACAACCCCTCCTAAGTGCAACACCCACTCAACAACATCAGCGAACGAATCTCAGTGAATCACTCTGGCTAGAATCCCAGATTCCAACCAAAAACGCTTTAAAACCCCAAATTCTTGTCATTTATTGGCAACAGTAAAATAAAAAATAAAATAAAAAAGCCCATGATCGTGAACACGTATAACAGACCCGGACCAGAAATGTCCATCCAGATCAAGAAAATATGTAACAAATATAACACATCAAACTCCAAGAAATCCCTAATTGGAATATAGGATCGAAGATGGGTTCCGCTTTAATTGGGGTCTTTGCAGAGCTATTGATCAATAAATTGGAGACATGAGGTAGTTAGGACACAAAATTAAAAAAAAAAAAAAAAACATGGACACTGTAAGATGTAACATATGCAAAAAACATATACATAAGTATACATATGCATGACAATTGGCATGCCCTAAAGCCCTAAGCTTTGAACTAACAGATAGATAAACTGACAAAAAAAATAAAAATGGAGAAAGTGGGTAATGTTACGTACCTTTAATAGTGTAGTGTGTGGACGTGAGTTTTTTGCACGGAGGCCACAGGCAATGGTGGATGCGAGGGATGAAAAATATTTGTTTTTTTCTATGTTTTTTGTATTTAATTTTGTCTGAAATACGGCTCTCAAATTCCCCAGGCCCAGGGTAATGTAGGGATGTGTTCGTGGTTTGGTTCAGGTCAGGTGAGGTGAGGTCTAGTGCCCGTGTCACCGAAAAGGAAAGGAAGAGAGACGTGTGGTTTTGGCCTGTGGGCCGTGGGGTACGAGTCACGACGAAAGTGGGAGAGAGAAACAGTCGGCGCAACTGGCCAATTTAAATATTAATATAAAGAAAATGATTAAGGTACAGTTTTTTTTACTATTTTTTATATAATTATATTTTAATTGATGAGTATTTTTATAAAATAATATATAAATTATTTTTTATAAAAATAACATCATTTTATAAAAATATTTTTAATTTAACTTGTTATTATATAAAATATTATAAAATAATATAAAAAGAATTATACCAATATCATTATTTTAATAAAAAATTCTTTTTATCAATTATTATTTATCATTTCATTTCTCACATTTTATAAAAAAATATTTTATATTTTATAAAAAAATTATAAATATAAAATATAAAAATAAATAGTAACTAATGGATGATATCCTTTTAAATACGTCCTACGTGAGAAACGAATTGGACAAAAACCAAGGATGATATTTTAGATGCACACTGTTCATATATATATTTTTTCTATATTTTTTAGGTGTCGTTTGGCACTTTCCTTTTTCCTTTGGAATTTATCTTTATTGTTTTGTTTTTGTTTTTCTTTGCTGTTTAGATGTTTGTTAATCGATTAGGCTTTTAGGCATTTCCAGATGCCCATTTTTTGGAGGGAGGAGTGTACATGTATTTGAGTTACTGTAAAAAGTATGCAGCAGAAAGGAAGGCCTTTGATAATGATGATGACCCTCTGGCATGTGCTCTTTGTTTTATTTGTTTTCTATATAAATAAAAAAGATAGAAGTTAACAGCATACTTTAAAAAAATAATAATAATAACCTCATTCATCGACAACATGATCATTACAAGGATTGAAAACAGTTGGGATTTTCCTCCAACTCAACTATGTGATCAGTTACATATAATGCAGCCTTTCCTAATTCATAAGCAATTGAATTACCTTCACAGTTTATATGACATATCTTCCAGTCATCATATTGAGCCAATGTTTCCTTTAAATCTGAAATTATCATGCCAAAGTAGCCCTGTTGTTGTTTCATCTACTGCACATCTTTAACAACTGTTTGGGAATCTCCTTCTAAAATTACTCTGTACATGCTAAGTTCCACTTTAGCATCAATTTCCAATATTCTGTCTCCACTTTGAGGCTTGTGTAACAGGTTGAGGTAGCCATGGGTTTGACCATATGTTAACTGTTTTTCCATTGCCTATACACAGTATAAGTCCTTCTTGGAGTAGTGGTCTTATTGATAAGATTCTTCTCCATATGTATGAAGGGTTGTTTCCCAACTTTACATTTAATAAATCTAAATTTGGGAAATACTTTATTTTCAAAACTGTGGCTGCTAGTGAGTTAGGATTGATTATTAGCCTCCCTCCTTCCTTTGCAAGCAAAGCATTGTTAAAATTTTCAAATTTTCTAAATCCTAACCCTCATTTGCTCTTGGGTTGCCCCATTTGAGACCAACTCAATCAATTGATCTTTCTTTCTTGATTTGTTTGCTCCCACCAATAGCCTCTCATCATTTTGTTTAAATGCATCAACAAACATTTTGGCATTTTAAAGACACCCATCGAGTAGGTGGGAATGGGCTGTATAACTGATTTTAATAAGACTTCTCTTCCTGCCTGTGATAGAAATTTTACCTTCTAGTTGTTCATCTTGCTACTAACATTGTCAAGGATTCCTTTGAATTCTTTTGTTCTTGATCTACCTATAAAGGAAGGCAACCTAAGATAATTTTCATATGAGGTAGTAACTCTGATGCCTAATTTTCTGGTTATTCTTTCTCTTGTGGCAGTTTGAGTGTTTTTACTGAAGAATAAGACAGATTTCTCTTTATTTAACCTCTATCCTTATGCCGTTTCAAAGTCACTGATTAGTTCCATCATCCTGGTACATTGTGAGTCAGTAGCTTGGCAAAAACATATACAATCATCTGCAAAGAACAGATGACTTATATGCAATTTTCCTTTGGCCAGTGGAAGACCTCTTATCAGCTTTTCCTTCTCAGCTTTTTTGAGCATTTGACTTAAAGCCTTTGAACATAGAATAAATAGATAGGGTGATGAAGGATCACCCTGTCTAATTCCTCTTGTAGGTGAAAAGAATGGTTGTGGATTGCCATTGATCAACAAAAAATAGGAAACTGTTTTTACACAGTTCAGAATGATATCAATCCATTTCCTGTTAAAACCCATCCTTAGCATGACCTTTTCAAGAAAATTTCACTCTAATCTATCATATGTTTTGCTCATGTCCATATTTAGAGTCATATAACCCTTGGATCCTTTCATCTTGTTGTGCATAGAGTGTAAAGCATCAAAAGCTACTATGACATTGTCAGTTATTTGTCTTCCTTGCACAAAGGCACTCTGATTTGGAAATATGATTGAGGGCAGTAATGATTTTAATCTGTTGGCTAAAACCTTAGCCATGACTTTATAAAGTACATTACACAAACTAATTGGCCTGAATTCTGAAACTGAGTTGGGATTTTTTACCCTTGGAATCAACACTATATAGGTCCTATTGATAAAGCTGTCCCAACTATTTGTGTTTAGAGTTTTAGTGACTACCTCACACATATCCTCACCTACAATATCCCAGTTTTGTTGAAAACAACCAACTGAGAATCCATCAGGTCCTAGGGAGCTTATGGCACTCATGCTGTGAATTGCCTCTTGTACTTATGAGTTGACAAATTCCTTTACTAGAGAAGAGTTCATCTCACTAGTGATCAGAGTTAGATGTCTTTCACACATTTTTCCTGCCCCACTAGATTTGATGTTGTAAAGAGATTTGTAAAGAAATCCTGAATGCACTAATTTATGTCTAGTGGGGATGTATATTGATTTCCCATTCCATCACTAATGCTGGTAATGGTATTCTGTTTGTTCCTTTGAGTAGCATAGGAATGAAAATATTTGGTATTTTTATCACCTTCTGTTATCCATCTTTGCTTAGAACGTTGTTTCCATTTCATTTCCTCCTGCTCTAATATCTTTTGTATTTGGTTTTGAATATGTTTGATAGCTGCCTGCTCATTGCCATTGTTTCTCTCATTCACTTGTTGTAATAACCTTAGCTAAAGATCAATCTCCCCTTTGGTATCCTTGGCTTGTTTATTCTTCCATTTGAGAAGTTTATACTTGCAGCTATTTAATTTATTAGAGAAGTCTATCAATGATTTGCCAGCAAAATTATTGTCTTTCCAAGATGCAGATATCAGACCTTTGCATTCATTATTCAGGCCCCAACTATTTTCATACCTGAAAATTCTAGCTCTCCTTCTTGGTTGTTGTGATTGACTACTCAAATTTGTTAGAATAGGATTATGGTCAGAAGAGCAAATTGGTAAAATGATGATCGAAATGTTTGAAAAATTGTTAAGACATTGAGTTTTGGCAAACACACAATCAAGCCTCTGTTTAGTAAAATTTGACCCTTCTCTTCTGTTAGACTAGGTAAACTTCGAACCGTAGTATCCCATGTCACTTAATTCAGTGTCATGTAAGGCTTGTCTAAATCTTTGCGTCTGGGCATATGATCTCTGTGGCCCCCCATATTTCTCATGATTATAGAGAATTTCATTGAAATCCCTCATACACAACCAAGGCCTTTGGTTTGTAGGTTTGAGGAGCCTTAATAGCTACCAACATCCTTCTCTTTTAGTTGTTACTGGATTCCCATAAAAACCTATTATAGACCATACTGTCCCAATCATTGCCTCTTTCATTTTAACTGAGATATGAAAATTAGTAAAGGTCTATACCTATATATCAGATTCTGACTTCCATATCATTGTCAATCCTCCACTACTACCTATACTATCCACTATGAAGCTTCTATCAAAACCAATTTTGTTTCTGATTCTTTCTATTATCTCCCTCGTGCTTTTTCTTTCAATGAGGAAGATCAAATTTGGGCACTTTTGTTTCACTAAGAAGTGAAATTCTCTAATTGTTCGAGGGTTCCCAAGCCCTTAACAGTTCCAAGATAAACAAATCATTGTTGTAGGTGAGGCTACTCAGCAGCCACCACCTTTTGATCCTGAGTTAAACTCCTTACAGGTTTGAGCTCCTCATTATGCTTTTTGGTTACAAATTGCTGAATTTCTTGTTCTATTTGCTCTGTGTCTCTTTTTCTTCCTCCTGTTTCCCTTCGACTATTGTTGTCACTGTCTATCCCCTTTGCTGTTTGTACTTTTTTTTCTCTGGCCCTTCTCTTCTAGCTTGATGGTTTTGTTGTTAAAGGCTCAATTTGAGTAGAGTTTATCATAGGATAGTCACATTGGTATTTGGGAAAAAAAGGTAAGTTTTTTCTATTGAATTTTCCATGGGATTATCGTTGTGATCTACTTGATTAAAGAAAACCTGATGCACCTCCTTTAGTGGTATTATCAGTTGGTCTTCACTATAATCATTTATGCTGTTGGGTATGTTCTCCATCCTCTCTTTTCATTTTCCTTTTGATATTATAGCTATTTGTTCTTTATGAGATTGATTACATTGCTCTATAGCAACTGAATACTACTCCTGAGATGCCTGAGTACCATAATTTATTATATTGTCTTTTTTGTCTGCATCTCCTTTAGAATTTTGAAAATTAATAGGTAATCTAAATCCCCTTCCTTTTCCACCATTTCCCATTGAATTCATTCCTATAGCACTCAGCCATTGGCCATATTAAGATTGGACTTCTCATTTATCTATTATTCTTGATTTTCCTATTGCACAAAATCTACTATCATGTTGAATTGCTCCATAGTGAAAACAGAAAATGAGCAATCTCTCATACTTGAATTCAATCCATCTTTGCTTACCATCCACTTTGATCAATTTCCCTCGAGGAAGAGACTTTGTAAGATCCATCATCACCCTGATTATGAGGTACTTCCCCCCCCCCCTATACCATCATTTTCTACTTCTATATTCAAAACATCTCCAACAAATGAGCCAATTTTTTCCCCATCCTTCTTAGTCATGGCTACTGCAAGCAGACCATGTAATTGAATCCAAAATGATTCTTGAGTAAAAACTACTTCATTAGGTGAGATTTTATTGTCAAATTCTTTAAAACAGATATTAAGTTTTTGTCAAAAGATCAAGGTCTTCCTTTATTTACTCGTTCAATATCCACTTCTTTTTCAAAATTTCAACAAGAATTTGTGATATCCCACTTCAGTAAAACTTATAGCTCCTTCAAGGTTCCAATTTTTTGTCATAGTAGTTTTGAATGCCTCTTTGTTAAGGTTCTTGTCCATTAGAATACAAATCAGAAGACAATTTTTGGCTCTTTCTTCAGCTCGACTTATATCCTCTGCAGAAAAATTCACCACTTCCTTCTCTTTGTTTGTTAAGTTGAAACCTTCCCATAGCTGAGACAATTCCTCTGCCATGTTTATGTCTCTTGGATTAGGTTGCTCTTGTTTCAACAATTGTTTCTATGTGTTTGGATTGTTTTACTCTTGGTCGCTACTTTTTAGAAGACTCTTGATTATCAATGTATTCTCTTGAATTTCAGTATATATTACTGCCCCTCTTACCAGACTCACACCTTACCCCTCGAAGAAGGAAAGGACAAACTGCCTTAACCCAAAAAAGGAAAGGACCTCCTCAGTTAACAACATATTTTAGCATCTCCTCAGTGTTGATTCAATTAGTTTTTTTTTTTTTTTTTGGTCTCTTGCCTTAAAAAAGAAAATAGTTTTATGTGGGCCTAGTGCATTTGCGGCCGAAATTGTGTCGGCTAGATCTCGTTACTGGTTTGGTTAATCCTGGGCCAATTGTACTTCATCAATGTTATAAGTTCAACAACCAACTATCCATTTAGGAGATTTGGAACAGGAGAGGAGAGGATAGGAAGTGAAACATATGAGAGAGATGAGGAAATAGTTATTTTTCTTAAATCCCTTTTTCTAACTTTTTTTCAAATTTTTTGGTTATCTTAGGGTTCTTTTGGATACAATATCTCAGAATATATGTAAATAGTAATGTAATAGTTTCTAAATCATAGTGAAATAGTACATGAATAGTAGTGAGTTGTAGTGAATTAGTTTGAGAATATATGAAAATACTTAAGAACAGTCATGTTCTCAAACATGCCAGCTTCTCATCTATATGACTATACACTGCCCAAACAAGGCTTTTCCATTGGCAAGTTTTGAGAATTTATGAAAATATTCATAGCGGAAGGGAAACTACCTCAAGGTCAGTTTTTTAGTTGTTACATGATTGAATCCATTGTACAAATCTCAAGATATGTTCTAGTTTGTCTCTATCTAGTGCGTGAGTGTGCTATGTAGATAAACTAGAGACACTCAAAATGCTTACAACCTAGATGATTGTTCACAAAGCACAAAACTTTGAGAAAGATTTTTTCACAAACCAAAAGATGTACTCATATGGGAAGTCAGTCCTCATCTGATAACTAACAGCTGACCTTAAAGGCCAATCTTTACCATCCGTAACTTCAAGCATAATGCCTGAAGTAATGCTAGGCATTATTGCTTGGCACCCCAAAAAGGAAAGGGTGAGGGGCAAGTCCACTAAGGGTGCCTTTATCCTTTATTACATCTCTCACTCACATATAGTGGGAATGCCCCAAGCATGTATCTCTCAATATATTCTATATCTTATTCATATAAGCAAATAGGTTGTACAACTACCGAGTACACCTGAAAAAAGAATGTGTAGGAGTACTATACCAACATCCCTAAAAATGTTTGGTTATGCTCTGACTCATTTGGTTACATCAAATTAAGCTAATCCCCCTCAAGCTCACATGACTTAGAGCAATGCTCAATCTCGGTAAAGTATAATGTGCTAACAACTATTTTGTAACTTCCAAAATGCAACACAACTAACCAGTAGTGAGTACAAACACAAGATTGATGTGTTGCCAAACAATCTTTCCTTTGCTCTCATGTCATTCAGTCTAAGTCTAGTCAATTTTCTAGCAATATCTTCTTAGACCGCATTATTCATAGTCATAGACAACATGCTAAAATAGCAGACACAAAAATCTCAGTTTCATGACACTATCAAATATTTCCAAAAGAGTATAAATAAATCAAAGCCATCAATTATGATCTACAAGATTCACAAGGTGAGGAAGCAATGATAAATTCACTCATCTCTACTATTGATCATAAAAGCACATATAGTATGAAATATATACTATGGTGGAATCCTATTTACACTGTACATATCTTAGTTTAGTCACTATCTCAGCACCTAACTTGAATCCCTCAATTTGCTTGCCTTTAAGGTGCCGAAGAAGGTCTCTCATCTGGCTAATTATAGACAACATGGATTATGGGATATCCATGCACGGTCCTCTTAAATATTATGGACCTTATCTTAGCTCCCACTAAGGTGACATCTTTTGTGTCATGCAACTCATTCATTTCTTGACAAGTACTGAGAGATATAATGTCTCATCTTTGCTTGCTACCTTTTTGTAATGCCAAAGACTATCACTTATGTAAGTGTACAAGTCATGCCATATGATAAAGATAAACTGAAAATCTGAACCCTGATAGCATAATATATAATCTGTAGTTTCTTTAAGATATCTCAAAATCATCTTGGCTATTTTCCAATGGACCAATTTGGGATTATATTGGAATCTACTGACCAAGCCAACTGTATAGCATATATCTGACCGAGTATACATCATCACGTACATCAAGCTACCAATAGTGCTAGCATAGGGCACATGGGTCATCTTCTTTATTTTTCTTAGAGTCTTGGGACACATTCCTTGGCATAAGCTTTCACCTTTAACAATATGAGTGTCGATGCGTTTACAATTACTCATTTGGAAGCGCTCAAGAACTTTCTTTACGTAAGTCTGTACAGACAAACACAGAAGTCTCTTTGAATGATCTATATGGATTTTAATCCCCAAAATGTATTATGCTTCACCCATGTACTTTATCTCAAAGTTGAGGGACAACCACTCCTTAGCAGCAACAATCATCCTTGTATCATTTCTAGTCAATAGTATGTCGTTACCGTAGAATGAAAACATAACAAAACTCTTTTTGGACCATTTTATATAGATGCAGTGGTCATTGTAAACTCATTCGAGAGAATGACCATATATAGATAATTGTTTTAGACCATATATAGATTGCTTGAGCTTACACACTTTGCGCTCTTGACGCTTGACCACAAAGGTCGTGGTTGATCCATATAGATCTCTTCATCTAGTTCTCCATTGAGAAAAAAACTGTATAAAAGTCTATCTAATAGAGTTTCAAATTCAAATATGCTACTATGGCTATAATTAGACAATTGAGACAAATCTTACTAATAGAGAATGTTTTCTCATAGTCTACACCCTCTTGTTGGATATATCCTTTCACCATCAGGCAATGTTTGTACCTCTCTATTGACCCCTCCACTTTGTGTTTGCCATTTGTTCCCAATGGCCTTCCGCTCTGGCAGTAGGTCTACCAAATCTCAGACTTGATTAGTCCTCAAAGGCTCCATTTTATCATTTAGTATTTTCAACTACTCATCTTTAGTAGAAGATGAGAGCCTCTTGAATAGTCCTAGACTCATCATCATCTTGCAGAGCCACCATGAAAGTTTCCCTTTAATTTCAAATTGACGATGGGAAACACTTCCATGTGAGAGCTTCTACTTGGTTTAGGTTGTTGTAGATGACCAACAAGTGGTGTGATACCACTAGTCACCAAGCCACTCTCATTGTTCCTAGGAGTTTGAGAAATTTCCTTATTCTCAACTAGAATGCTTGGAGTAACTTCCTCTTAATCCACAACTTTTTAAAGTCTCAAACTGCTATCAACCTCACCTCTTATTGAAAATTCATTCTCGATCAAATTCACATCTCATGACACAATTTCATCAGGTTGTTCACCGATCAATACATATTCTTTAGAGTAGTCAGGGTACCTTATAAATATATACTTCTTCCCTCTAGGGCCTAACTTCTCATATTAATGATAAGAATCGTAAATGAAGCCCATTAAACCCATGGCCGCAAGTTACTCAAATTAGATTTCTCGTCGATCCAAAATGCATACGGAGTGAAATGTATTAGTTTGGAGGGCACTCAATTAAGGATGTAGGCTGCAATTAAAAGCACATCCCTCCAATATGATATTGGCAGGTTTGCTTGCGCTATCATTAACCAAACTGTTTCAAGTAGTGTCTGATTTATTCTTTTCGCTACGTCATTTTGTTGTGGCTTATACGGCATCCTCTACTGCTTTTTGATTTCTTTTTCGTAACAGAGCATTTTAAATATTTCAGACAAATATTCACTTCCACGGTCAGTTCTCATAGCCTTTATACTCTTGTCTAATTGATTCTCAACTAAAGTTACGTATTGTCTCAAATAGTCCAATGCTTCAGACTTGAGGGAGATCAAATAGACATGACTATATAGCAAAAAATCATCTATAAATGTGATGAAAAGATAGTCTCGTGTCTTACCCACACAATCATTGGGTCATAAATATCTAAGCGGACTAATTGCAACGGAAAAGATGTCCTTGTTGCTTTTCCAAATAGTTTCATCTTTATTTTTTTTATCAAACAATGCTCATATGTGGGTAGTGTGACTTTAGTGAGATTATCTATTACACCTTCTCTAACTAACCTAGTCATCATTTCTTGCTCGATATGGCCAAGCCTAGTATGCCGTTTATATAAATCTAAATTATTAGATGCAGTGAGAAAAACAGTAGATCCATTCACATTTAAATAATTGAAATCCATTATCATAAAATCGTATTAAAGAAAAGCACAACCATAAAATATTGTCCAAAAATATAGAAATACCATTGTTTTCAAATAAAATGTGAAAACTAAGTACAACTAAAGTAACTACAGAAAGTAAATATCATCATATTTTAGGAGCGTATAACACATTGTGGAATAATAGAGTGTGATCGCCTAACAAATCTAACTTGTAGGTACCAACTCCTAGTAGCTCCACTCTAGTTTCATTTTCCATCTTGATATCACGACTCCCCATTGGAATATGATGATACTCCACAAATCCGACTCTATCTTTCACTATATGCTTTGTTACTTTGGAATTAAGAGTCTACATGAGATATGAGTGAGCAACCATCACATAACTTGTTACATAATAAGAAAGAGAATAGTCAGATTGTACCTTCTTTGGCTCAATGCAGTCACAAATGAAGTGACCTTTCTTTCTACAGTTGAAGCAGTCTAGTTTAGACTTTTTCTTTCCATTCTTACCTCTCTTACTGTGCTTAGAAGGTTCTAACTCCTTTTACACTCATCAAACATTTTGATGTTTTCATTGTGCGTCAAATTCTAACTCATTATTTTCCAAGAGTTGGGTAGTGAGCGTATCACCACATAAAGTTTTTGCTCATTGCTCAGATTGTTTCCAGCCACCTTAAGTTGCAGATCATGGATAATATCGCTCTAAGATGCTGCTTATTGTGTATGTAGAGCGCATCTTGTAAAACTCAAACCTCATAGTCAATCTACAACCTTGTGGTGGTGGAAGTTCTCCCCAAATTTCACTTTTTGTGCTTACCATATACTCTGAGTAGTGCTTACCCCTTAGTTGCCACTAGTTATTGGATTCAAACCCATGGAAGGCACTTCCTTATTTTTCATCTTGTTTTAAAATAATTAGGCCTCACAAGTTAGGTATAAAATGGGTGTAAGATCAGATAATGGGCCTCTTGGGTTGGGCCAAAAAAATAAGCCCATACTTTTTTTAAATATAGAGAAATATATAAAGCTGGCCCATGGCCTGTTTTGAACACAGATGGTACAAAAGGGTCATATTTTTCCTCGGTTCAGGATTACTATTCATATGAACAGTAATCATATCCAAAAAGAAAATGCGATGCTAGAAGACATTGCTCCATCATGGTGGTGGTACACTTTGAAAGGAGCATCACTTGGTACGAACAACACCCATTGGTGCGCGCCACAATTGGTGCACACAGCAACATAGTGTGCACTGCACTCAATGG
Source organism: Cyclocarya paliurus (assembly GCA_029856935.1). Taxonomy (NCBI): domain Eukaryota; kingdom Viridiplantae; phylum Streptophyta; class Magnoliopsida; order Fagales; family Juglandaceae; genus Cyclocarya; species Cyclocarya paliurus. The sequence goes on from CM056952.1 coordinate 31,383,618, forward strand.
TATAGACTCAGCCACACCATGCAGTGCACCATGGCTACTCTGTGAGTCTTTGCATATTTAAACAGAGGCTCATTTCACGGAGAACAAATAGAGGCTCAATAAAACAAATAGAGGCTCAATAAATAGAGGTATATTACACAGCGCAAACAGATCATTGTTTATCAAACAGAGGCTCCATAAAAACATCCATCCACAATTAGAAATTTCAAACGAAAAAAACATGGTAATATACCATATTGCTTGGCAAATAGAAAACATATATAATCAGAAAAAATATTCATGCTTAAATTATGGATAGAATAGATACTCATTTCAAGGAGAACAACAGATCTTACTCTGATAGCAACTAATGTTAGAGTTCATGAAAATATTCACAGCGGAAGGAAAAATATCTCAAGTCTCTACCCAATGCGTAAGTGTGGTACGTAGATAAACTAAAGACACACTCAAATACCCACAACCTAGATGCTTTTCTACATAGACCAAAACTTCAAGAGAATTTTGGAGAAATCGAAATTCGTACTCATTTGGGAGGAGGATTGATTTTTTATGGTTGCCCTTAAAGGCTAGCTTTTACCATCCCAAACTCCTGACATAACGCCTAGAATAATGCCAGACATTATTACTGGGCACCCCAAGAGGAAAGGACGTGAGGCAAGCCCACTAAGGACACCTCTCTCCTTTATTACAAAAGTAAGGTGTAAGATGGTTTGGTATTCATGATTTATATGAAAACAAAAGAATTTAAACCAAAATACTTAATAGTATAGCGATACATTTATATAAAACTTCTATTTTTAGCACACATAGTGAAGGACCAATAAAACAGGAAAGGGCACTACTGAATTTTATGATTGAAGATGGTTCGATACCTTGTGATGCTTCGCTTGAAATCACGTGTGTGATAACTTAAGTGGTTATTGCATCACGTAATTAATTATAAGCATTTAACTCTCTTGAAAACAACCCTAAGGAACTTTAATTTAGTAAACATTCCTCAAATGATTTCATATAATATAACCAAGTCAAATTAATTTAGATACATCAATTTAATATTTCTAAATAAACAAAGATTGTCAAATCAAAGAACATCATTCGCAAGTTGGACCCAGACCCTCTCTCTCTAAAAACCCAGACCCTCTCTCTCTAAAAACCCTCTCGTCCGAATCCAGTTGGGGGGAAGGGGAGCTTCGGCTCCCTCTTCCCCTTCCTCTCCTCCCTCTCCTCGCCGGCCCTTTGTCTCCGGTGGCTTGTTTTGGTTTTTTTGTGTTTTTTTCAGATTTCGGCCGAATAAGGGAGAGTAGCCGGTTCGAGCTTCTCCGGTCATCAGCGTCCTACACGCGCCCCACCAGGAGCTCTACCTGTCGCCGATCTGCTTAACCTCCGAATGCGGCCTCCTCCGGTGCGGCGCGTAGCCCGCACGCGCGTGTTGAAGATCTCGGAGCTCGTCGGCGAGTGGGCCTCACGCGCCACCAGGGAACTCTCTGTTGCGGAAACGCGCGGCAGTTCCCGAGCAGGCGTCTCTGGATCTTCATAGCTCGACCTTTGGTTTCTCTCCTCCTATGGTTTTTGTGCACTGGTTTTCCGTGTTCAGTGTTTTCACAATGTATTTCGCTTTATTTTGTTTTATTGTCTAGTTATTTATTTCCCTTTCCCATTCGGACGTGGTCCGGAATGGTGTTTCTCCCCCCTCCGCGTAGCGGAGTTGGCGGGGTGTTTAGTGGGTTTTCGGTTTCCTCTGTCTTGGACAGAGGTGTGCATTCTCTTAGACTTTGATCTAAAGAGATGTGCTGGACTAGACCATGTCAACCACGGTTGTGTGTTGGGAAGCTTTTAAAGTTTGTAATTGACTTGTTTAAGTCAATCTTGTATGTCCGATTATTGAATGGATGGTGTTCCTCTTTTCAAAAAAAAAGAACATCATTCGCATGATGATGATGATCTCATTAAATGCATGTACAATATTATATATTACGAAAATGTTATCTCATTTTGACGCTAATGTATGCCGCTCAGTTTTGCTTTAATTTTTTTTTTTTTACTTAATAATTAAAGAGGTGATTGTTTATGTATTGATATATTTTTATTTTTATTTTCAAAAATATTAAAAGATAAGTAAAAAATGTGAAAAAAAAGAAAAAAAATATAAAATTTATACTAGTGAGCACTTCAGCGGTCAAAGCTGGATACGTGGCACACTAGCATCATTCTATATAGTAATATCACGACATATTAGTGAGCAAATTAAGTCTACCAGTACCATATGATATATTAAGTATGTATTACAATAATATTGAGTTGCTCTAAGCGAAAAGAAACTGGTTAATTATAGCCTATTGCTCGTGTATAATAATCTATTTAATTAATATAGTCTTTCATGCAAGTCATGTTGATCTTCAAAGTTGGTAATTGTGTCCTTTGAGTAGTGGATGGAGTTGCAATATTTCCTTGTACATATGTTGGCCAGACAATTGTGGCCATGCCATTATATAATTGTGGTCCTCATGTGGATAAAATTGAAACTTGAATTATAATTTTGAACCAAAATTATAATTTGAAATTGTTATTTAATATATTTGGTGCAATTTTATTCATGTATTCATGAATCTCATCATGTCAGTACTGCATGCGCATGCCGAAACCACTTAAGATCAGAATCTTCCAATTAGAAAAATGGGAGAGGCCAGGGCAGTGCATTGGTACTGCGAGTAGTTCTGTAATTATGCACTAACCTGAGATCAATTAAATAGAAAAGAAAATTGTGTTCTTTTTTCCTGAGTGAGGGTTGGTATTTTGGTTGGAGCTACTAAAGGTAAAGCAAGTGTACGTACCAGGTTGTCAACCTCCCGGCCTAGTTCTGATCATTTGCTGGAAAAGAAAGTATCTTTTCTTAATAACTTTCATATGCAAATTAATTAAGAGATGTATCTGCTACGTACTGATAATTCCTTCCTTGCAAAATGGTTGTGGAACCTAAGCCAACTGCTGCTTAACAATATATTGAACATATATCATGTACATAACTACAATCAGAAGCTGAAGGCATGCTAACAAGTAAAAAACTGTAAACTTTTCATGTTATTATGCTGGATGGAACCCCAGCTAGCTTAGCTTCGACCCTCCCAGGAGGAATGCAGCCAATGCATGCATTGCCCGTTGGTTTTTGAACCATCTAATCTATTATAGGGAGGGGGGTACAAAAGTTGCTGCAGAGATGCCTTTTGCTGGTTATGATTGGCATTGACTCACTTGTCCAAATGTCTTTGGAAAGTTTCGCTTTTTTCCTGTTCCAATTGTGGGATACTCAACACCTTTCCAACGCAATCAAATATATATAAACCCTATGAGCCTCTTCCCAATTGCCCACCACTATCCATTCGATACAAACCCAAGCACACGGTCTCCCTAAACTAAAGGACGTGTTTTATGGATTTGGGTTTTTGCTAACTCGAGGCACTGTCTCGATCTTAGTCCCCCCCCGGGCCGCGGTGAGAAATGATGCATCAGTACCAGACGTCTCAGCTGGCATATAATAGATTCTGATTCATGTTTTGGAATCACTGCCATTTGTGATTTGGGCACTCAATAATCCTTACAACTAGCAACACTTCATTCCAAATTTCCTTGGAGAAATATTATCGATTATACATTAATAGATAATACTTTTTTATTTGCACGAGAGAACAATTTGTTTTTTTGTCAAAAACAGCATCAGCTTGCTTGGTTACATCCAAACAGATAGGTGCTGTTTCCAAACAAAGAAAAAATAATAATGAAATGAACGTGCATGCATGGAACACTCTTAAGATACTGATCTTGTTCTTGTTTTGATACATATATGGTTTGATCTCATCACATTTTATTATTATGACTTTTTTAAATTTCTTTACAAAATATAATTAATAATTCAACTTTTTTAAATTTTAATAATAATAATATTAAAAAATAATATTTTTTTAATATTTTATTTTATTCATTTAAAACCATCTCATTTCATCTCATCTCACTAAACGAGCCCACATGAGTATTATTAACACAGTCAAGTGGAAGAAGCAGCTTCTGGCCTGCTTGCAATCGGTCTGATGATTTTAGAATGTTAACAAAATTTTTGAATTCAAATATTCACTTCTAATTTGTCTTTTATTTATCATTCAGTTGAACATGACAGCGTACCGATTTTCTTGAAAAGTGAATAATATTGTAACTGTCCTTCAAATCACCGGAACCTTCATACAAGACTTGTCATTTAGCCTGGTTTTTCAACTCTTCCAGGGCAATCCGCAAATCTAAGCCAAAACTCCAATGGAGATTGTAAACATGTCAGAGGTATCCGTATCTTGGCATTGTTTATTATCCACAAAAGATTTTTAAAACACTGCATATAGATATCTGCTTAAACCGCATGAGTTTCTAATCTAATGATCTTGTGTTTGTAAACTGGCAATATTTTGAGAAAAATTCAGCAGCATGAAACTCTGTGAATCAGATTCTTGTTATAGGAAATGTTATTTTTTGGAAATCTACAAATAAAGAATATCATTAATGCAACTCGAAAAAATATCACAGCTGCAGACTCGATAATTTCAAAGATCTATGAAGCATGTCTGTCAAGTTCATTTGAAAATGATCATCACTTTGCTGCAGGCTCCTAAACCATGTAAATATATATATTATATATACAGTGTGATTTTCTCGTTTTTCTTGAACTTTTGTCATTGAATGCTAATCACCTGACTTTTATAAAAATTAGATAATAAGATAAAATAGAAGTTTCATTTGTTTAACTTATTGGGACTAGAAACTTCAACTTCAACCCCTGGTGATGGATACTTCAAAGAATCAGATGTCCAAAATTATATCTAACCACTCTAGTTGTACGTAGCTTGTTTAACAAAAGAGTAATTTTACTGTGAAATACGTAAATATCGCGTAATCATTTTGAAAAAGAGCGAGGATCACTATTAAAAAATTAATTTTTTTCATATAAATCTTATGTTTTATTTATTTTTTTCAAAACAATTACGTTATAGTTGTACATTTCACAATTGCTTATATCTTTTTTCTTAACAAAAATCTCCTGATTTCAGTTGTAAACTTGTAACTAAGCCCACATTTTTGGTTTAAAATAAACTTCCTAGAGTACAGCAGGCTTTATACAGTCATGTGGATAGGCAAAGCTATGGACTTTTCCTGCAATCTCAATAAAAAAGGTATGCAATAAACAATGGTAAAGATGAAGTTTTCAATAATCTCTTGCACTCTCGCTGCAGTGAAAAAGAAGCTTTTTCTTTTCTGATCAGTAGGTGAGTAAGGCGACAAAAAGAGAGACTGGCCACCATACCTGGCCATATTTTCTTTTTCTTTTGTATAGGTCTTGGAAAAGGTCAAGGCCTATAAAGCATATTTTATATAGCGGATTCTTTGACAAACGTTACTCTCTTGGATACTGAAAGACAATCTGGGCATCTCCTAATTTTACAAAAAGAGATTTCGACAAAGAGAAAAAACCCCACGAAACCTCATTTCCTTTCAAGCATCCAATGTCTCCTTTATCCATCACCTGGTCACCTTTCATCCCTTTTGAGGTGAGCCCGCTTTTCTTCTTCTAAACCCTAAATTTTTATTAGTGAGTTACAGTGGGACTCAGCCCTGTTTTGATTATCGCTCAGTTTTATTTTTTTCATAACCTGTTTGATAATTATAATGCTGGTCAGTCACGCTCCAGTCCGAATTATGGTTCAATGAGTGGACTCCCCAATCAACCCAAAATGATCATTATATTTCTCTTTTGCTATTATATTCCTATAATATTGGTCATGATCCAAAAAAGTTGATTGACAAAACATTAATTGATGGAAAAAGGAAAAACACAATGATTCTCATCAATATGGACGTTAAACGTACGGCAAATAAACAATTAAGAGTAGTGGGAGTTGATGGATTAGATTTGGGATCTTGTGAGTTTTTGTTAAATGGGTTTAATTATCATTGCTAATGACTAATTAATGAAACAAATTTCTGGTAAGATCCCTAATCAAAGGTATAAGAGCTGAAAATTCTTGATCACGCTATTTATTTGATAGAATATAACCATTTTTATAACTATTTACACAATTCCATGATTATTTAAAGGAATTTGTTATATACCGGTCACTATTTATTCCTATGTCTCACATCTGATAGTTTTTATTTTTATTTTTATAAAATGTGGGGTCTGGAGTAAAATAGTGACTGCTGATAAAAATTATTCTTATATAAAAGATGGTAAAAATTGTTGTAAGTTTCTTATTAATTTTTCCAAAGGAAGACAATGCAGCCATCGTTACATGTTTGGCACCCTGACAAGAAACTGATACTAAAAGAGAGAGTCAATTAATTTATGTAATTTGATGTACACTCGAAAGGTATCTTAGGGGTGTTAAACAGTAGAAGTAAAACCTCATACATACGACATGTAGGATACTATGCATAGCAGTATGGGACAAAGTTGGACCTGGCGTTCACCAACCCCCACTTGCTTCCCAACAAGAATAGAGAATGTGGTAAATTGGATCGTTATATAACCTTGTGTCCAACAGAACCATGAACATATATATATTTTCACTCCCAACAGTCAATACCCAGAATTCATTTTCCTCTCAATTTGTCCGATCTTTGGTTTGAGTGAAAATTGTCCGCTTTTGGACCTTTGACAATTAAAAGCACACGAATTGGTTTCCTACTTTTAACGCAAAAAGCCACTCCTTCCTTACAAAAGCTTAAAGATTTATAGCGATTGACCCTTCAAAGAGAAGGCTTTCGCTGGTCAAAAGCTTGTACCTTTTTGTTTTCTTGGCCGGATTTTTGTGAGTTTTGTGCCATCGTTTCAGCTCTGCTATATGTTCAGACTCTGGTAGCAGCAAAATGATAACTTTGTGCGTACTTGAAGCTCTGCGTTGCTGAAAGCCAATACGAGAAGTGGGAGTTGAGTGTAATTGGAGGTCTCTAAAATCCGTCATTTGGTCTCTTGGATTGGTGGGCCGCGGTTTTCTCTCATTCATTCCATCTAGGCATTTGCTTATTTTGTTCTGGAGTGTAATGGTAACTGTTCTGCTCTTGTTTTCTCTTCTTCTTCTTCTTCTTCTTATTTATTTTTTCTCCTCTCTAAAGTTATGCTGCTCTTGTTTTTCTGTTTTTCCTGTTTATGCTTCAATGAAATGTTTTTGTTTCGCTGAGATTTCTGTTTGGGGTGATTTTCAGAGATGGGGTTTGAGGAGAGTAGAGATGTTAAACTGCTTGGACTGAGAATGAGCCCAAAGCACAGGCGTTCGAAGAGGTAGCTATCTTATTGCCGGGTTTTTAAATTCTCTTGTTAATTAGCTGTCATTCTCCTTATACGTTTTCTAGATTTTGGTATATTACTTGCGGAGGTGCATTAACTGGAATGACTTTTGAGATGGGTTATAGAGGAAAATTGGAACTTTGAGCTCCAATCACCTTTTTCTTTTGGTTAATGTCCATATATGTGAGTCATTCCTCCCAAGGGGGTATATCCCGGATGATTATCTGGCTGATGTGGAAACCAAAGGTCCAGAGCTTCAAGAAAGGGTGAAAATGGGTTGGTTTAGACTGAAGCTGGGCTTTTAGGCATGAAAATATGTATGTACACACGCACACACATATTTCGCTGCCTATAATTTGTATATTTGTTTCCCACCTGTTTTCCACGTCCCTTATCTTCTGACGAAGTTTTTAAGGTACGTGAATTATTAAGTAATATCACGCATTGAATGTAATTAGAAAGCCCTTGACATGAGCTTAGGGAAAATGATTTCTAAATAGACCCCAATGGAAGGGGCTGGAGATGTGGTTGTTGTTGTTGTTCTTCTTCTTCTTCTTCTTCCGTGTGGCAGACCAATGAAATTTTAGTTGCTTGGGTTTGTAATTGGATAATAGCTATACATCAAGTTTCTATTAATTCTGTGTATGCTCTGTCTCTGGCAGCTTGCCTTATAGGAGAAGGGTGGAGGAAGATGGCGTTGATAGTTCCTTTAAGGCCTCTGAACGTATAAAGCTGGTAACATTGGTTACTATTTTTTCTTTTGAGAAATTATCCACTTATCTTATTGTTTGTTTGATTTTTGCCATTATGCATCTTAATGACCCCAACACAATGCCATCCAAAGCATAAGGCCTCGTTTGATAGTGAGATGAGATGAGATGATCTTTGAATAGTAGTAAAATGGTTTATAAATAGTAGTGAAATGATTTGTGAATAGTAGTGAAATGGTTTGAGTTAAAATTTTTTATGGGATTTTGGGAAATGAGAGAGAAAAAGTTGAATAAAAATATTATAAAGTTCAAATATTGTTAGAATATAACTTTTTAATATTATTTTTGTTTTGGGATTTGAAAAAGTTGAATTATTTTTTGTGTTTTGTTTGGAAGTTTGGGAAAGTTATAATGATTAGGTAATGATTAGATGAAAAAATTAAAAATTTGAAATTGAAAAGTTTTTGTGCTTGTGGTGTTTGGATATTGAGATGAGATGGGATTGATGAGATGGGAGGATTTTGCTATTCAAACCAGGCCTAAGTGACCCTTAGTAGTTGCTGTATAGGCCTGGTTGAGCTGAGTTAACACCTTTTACTAAGGAAATTACCATTTTGTATGGCTCTCATGTAGATCTTTCTCAGATAATTTTGCATATGTAATTTCACAGGCAACTTGGATTTCTAATTTATGGATTTTGCCCGGTTTCAGGATATGGGGCACTTAAAAAATATTAAAACCAAGAAGAAACAATCTGCCAAGGCTGACGTTCATAATTCTTTGAGGCAAGAGGTATAGAGTTCAACTTTTTCTTCTTGATAACCATGTTTAGAAGATTCAAAAAGCTTAGTCTAATCCATTTTCTGGGCTATGGGCCTTATGGATTAGTTCAGCAGTGGGTTCCAGCTTCACAGTCATTGTTTCTTATAATTACTTATTTGTTGAATATCTTCCATGCAGATTCTGCAACTTGAGAAGGGATTAAAAAACCAATTTGAGGTCCGCCATGCTTTAGAAAAGGGATTGGGTTATAGGTCTTCCTCTCATGAGAAGACTACTGAAATCTTAATGCCCAAGGTAATCTACATCTTACAAACAAGAAAGCATTGTGTGTGTGTGTGTGAGAGAGAGAGAGAGAGAGTATGCAAATTATTTACATCAGTTAATTGCAATGCCACCATTTTAGATGTAGTTTTCCCATATCTTGAGATTTTGGATTCTATTTGTAATGCTGCTTTGTTTTAACCAGAATTTTATTTACTTGAGAAAAACAAAACGAAAACTTTGAACTGTCAATATCTACTGATTATTCTCAATGAATTCTTTTCTTTTGGGCAAGTATGTTAGACACCACATGCCATCTAAATCGACACCATGTGTTGTCCAACTTCTTAAAGGTTCTTGGGATTTATGAATCTTGGACTCTGATATTAACTAGTTTTATGGTTTTATTCTAGTCATTATTTTTTTGACCAGTCATGTATGATTCCATTGTTGTTTACTGACTCTGGATTTGGTTTTCCTTTTGCCTCATAGCTGCATTTTCTTTTCTCAGACTGCATTTTAACGTTACTTTTGGATGTCTCCAGCCAGCCACAGAGTTAATCAAGGAAATTTCAGTTTTAGAGTTGGAAGTTGTGTATTTGGAGCAATATCTTCTTTCCTTGTACCGGAAAGCATTTGATCAACAGATAACCTCTGTACCTCCATCTTCCAAGGATGAAAGACTAAAATCATCAATAAATGCATTGAGAGGGAGGATTCCTCAAGCTTCCAGGCCTGATATTAAATCAAAGAGGGAAATTTCAGCAGTACAATCTGCTTGTGAATCACTTGACAATCCTGGCAAGGAATCACGTGGAATTGGTCGAGAAGAGAAGCTATTATATTCTGATGTTCATCGCTGTCACTCCTCATTATCCCAACGTTCAGTGTTTTCAACTAGAACTTCACCTCCAGCAGAGGCATTACGTGCATGCCATTCCCAACCTTTGTCCATTATAGAGGTAACTTAAGTTCAATCACATAATCTAACTTTCTCAAATTGAAGCTTGGCTCCCTTGATATTGCCAATTGCTTTTGGTGACATCACATCATGATATGTCTTAGCATTGGTTCCCCAAAGGAGAAGGATAATCCCATTAATCTCAATTTTCCTTTGATAGGGGATAAAATGATGGAAAAAATGTCATTGTGACATGATGTGGAGATGTATTATTGGCTATCCTGTTGCAATTGCTACAATATTATGATACAAAGTAGAGTAAACTATATGTGGGCTGGATTCAAGCTACTCTGCATTTTACAACATAAGATAACTGAACTTTTTTTTTGCACAAGTTTGGGTTATCAATAAAAGTACAGGGTACTGTCCTATAAAAAATCTATTCTATTGATGAAATGGTTTTTAAATTCCAATCATCTTGGTATGTGGGGAGCAATAAACATGTGAAGGTCATGTGATCCATGTATAAGTATATATTGCAATAGGTAGACATTCTGTGGATAATGACTTTCAGTTTCTTCTCTACAGTATGCTGAGAATACTTCATCAAATATAGTCAGTCTGGCAGAGCATCTTGGTACCCGCATCTCTGATCATGTTCCTGAGACACCTAACAAGCTTTCTGAGGACATGATTAAGTGTATGTCAGCCTTGTATTGCAAGCTGGCAGATCCACCATTGACTCATAATGGCCTCTCATCTCCCAATTCATCTATGTCATCAACGGGTGCATTTTCTCCACGAGATCAGTGTGAGATGTGGAGTCCTGGTTTCAGGAATAACTCATCATTTGATGTACGGTTAGATAATCCTTTCCATGTGGAAGGGCTCAAAGAGTTCAGTGGACCATACAGCACAATGGTTGAAGTACCCTGGATATACAGAGATGGTCAAAAACTGGGTGATACTGAACACCTGATACAGAATTTCAGGTGAAGCTTTGTACATGTTTACCTGAGAAAAATCTTCAGCCAATGGTGCTAAATTTCAATTGGAAGGGGAAAAAAATACCAGTGTTTCAATTGAATTCTAGTCTCTTATGATTTTCGTTATGATTATGTGTTGTTTTGTTGCAGGTCACTTATCTGCCGCTTAGAAGAAGTAGATCCTAGGAAGTTGAAACATGAAGAGAAGCTAGCCTTCTGGATTAACATACACAATGCTTTGGTGATGCATGTAATGATTCTCATCAATAAACATGTTAATTTCATAGTGTTAGCTTACAAAAAATTAAAAAAAGAACTTTATTGTGTTTACTTCTCTCTATACCTCTATATTTGATGCATGTGAAACGTAAAAACTTTTTGTTCCCAAATAGGCGTACTTGGCTTATGGGATTCCACAGAACAATGTCAAGAGAGTTTTTCTACTCTTAAAGGTAGGATGAGCCTCCTTGGTCATGTAGGAGTATATCCATTGTGATTAGTTGTCTTCTTACAAATTTGTACAAAACAGGCTGCATACAACGTTGGGGGTCACATAATCAGTCCAGACACCATACAGAGTTCTATTCTAGGTTGCCGAATGTCTCGTCCTGGACAGGTGGATCCCAAAACTTTGGTTTCATTAGTGTTGACATCTTTTCTGAATGCTCTTCATTCGAATCTGGTGGAATGATCCGGTCTTAGATTCGATCGCTGGCCTTTAAAGTTTCTCCTTGATAAACACAAACATTTTTGCTGCATAGCAGTTCTTCAGCCTATCCTCCTATTTATTTTCGCTCACCTCAGTAGGAGCTCAAATTTATGAATATTTTCCCAAGACAACTAAACTTTATTTTCCTTTCAGTTTGTAATTTACCTTGGAGCCTCTTCCAAATTCATATTTGTAGTGAGGCTTATAAAGCTTGCTTGTGCTTGTAGTGGCTTCGCATGTTACTTTCTTCAAGATCGAAATTCAAATCTGGAGATGAACGGCAAGCATATTCGATTGAGCATCCAGAGCCTCTTTTACACTTTGCTCTCTGTTCGGGAAGCCATTCTGATCCTGCGGTACTATTTTTTTTTTTTATGGTTTTTCGGTTTTATGAATCATTTCATTCTCATGGCTTCTTCTGTACAGATGGTTATTATTCCCGAGTATAGTCTGCTGCAACAAAAAACCATTCCCCCACCCCCCCCTTTCGGAAAAAGACAAGAAAATGAGGAAAGTATGTAGGAAGTATTTTATTCTTCAGAGGGCTTGGAACAAATATGCTTGGATCCTAAAAAAAGTTATTCAGTGGTGTGAAACTATGCAAGTTCTGCACCAGTGTTTCTATCTCATAAACATCTAAAAGTTAAAACAAATTCAACATATGATGAAGGATAGAACTGCTATCATGTCATGTGGTTGCTACTAACTGGGAATCATTTTAATCTTTTAGTCTTCTTGTTTCGTTTAGGTTCGTGTGTACATGCCCAAGAGAGTAGTTCAAGAACTGGAAGCTGCAAAAGAAGAGTACATTCGAGCTACCTTTGGTGTAAGCAAGAATCATAAAATCCTTTTACCAAAAATGGTTGAGTCATTTGTGAAGGACTCTGGTTTGTGTCCAGCTGGAGTGATAGAGATGATCCAACAGTCGTTACCTGAATCTTTGAGGAAGAGTGTCAAGAAATGTAAGATAGGGAAATCTCGCAAAAGCATTGAGTGGGTTCCTCACAACTTCACCTTTCGGTATTTGATTTCTAAAGACTTGATTAAGTGATTTTGCTTGCATTGCCTGCTGCTTAATACTTGGGGTAGAATGCAATGTTCATAAGACTGTATACTAGGAGAAATTACCATTATCTTTGTACAAAGTAAGAATGTGAAGCCGGAAAAGGGAGGATACAAGTTTGATCTATGGCTTTGGTTACTCGCATTACGTGATCTCCATCTGGCCATGTTATCCTACATTGCTGTAGTTTTGTGAAAGAAGGGAGATTTTGCATTGAGAAATGTAAATAATCTGTTTCAAGGTGCATTTTTTTAGTCTAAACTGTACCATGACTACTCTTTGCCCTCCGCCTTTGATTTTATATTTATGCATTTAAGACAATGATACTAAAAGATAATAAAAATAAAATTGTACAAATTTATACGAACCGAGTCGAAAGCATACAAGTTAGATTCACCATCAATTTAACCTCAATTAATAACAGATCTAAAGTTATTAGCACTTGTGAAGTGTGTCCAGTTCTTGTGATTTCTACTCCGACTTGTGTCATTTTCAATTGGAGTTTTGTTTTGTTTTGTGAAATTAAAAAGTACAGTGACAGGAGGTGGGATATAAGACACTGTTTAATCAAATCTCTTCAAAAATTAAAATGTGGGGATATAGTCACGTGAACACACTAATGCTTGTGACTGAAAGGCTGAAAGCTGTGAAGAAGAAAGTGGAGGAGAAGGTACTCTTTCTCTTGGTTCAATTATTATCATCTGTCCGTTTACGGTGGCCCGGCTAACAATCTCAAGTAGGGCATCCTACTTCTTGCTTACCCATGTCGGTGAGTTTATAAATAATGCACAGGGCGAGGTCATTTTGTTAACAACACTTTTCTTATCACATTTTTTAAAATAAGGAGATTGAAGACATCAAGACTCTTTTCTTCAGAAATGTTGCAGCTGTGACCATTTCATGTATTATATTTCTCTCATACTTCAAATAATCAGATTCTAATATGGACTTGAGAGGATCTTTATCCAAAATAATAAGCTCACTAATTGGCCTTTTATGGGGCCCAGACTAGTTCTAGTTGCACAAATTTTCCTCTACTTTAGTATAACTCAACATGAATCACATTTTGGTCATTCCATTCTCTCTATGCTCTACAATTTGTGTGATCTCTCCTACCCATTTCTTTCTTATGCTTAAGCTAAACTAATTGCAAGTAAAGACCTTCGGATTATTGCAATTTAAAGATGACAGCTTGCACATCAAACATTTATTTCACATCAAAGCTTCCATAACCATTGGTGCAAGAAGCTTTAAAACCAGACCATCCTAAGTTCACAAAAGAAATCTCAAATGACATCTCTGGCTAGTAAGGGCTCTCCCCAACAACATTCCCCGGAGGATCATAGAAGCAGATTGTTAGACTGGCGTCCTCCTTCACACAAGTAGCTTGAGCACAACCCAACTGCAGAGACTTCCTCCACACCACCTGAGTGTAGACGCCGCACCGATGATCCGGCAGGCACGAGTTGTCGGTGTGGTTATAGTATTCCTTCTCTTTCACCCACACATCGACGGCCATGCTTGGTGTCACGATCTGGCCGCCTGACCATAACTGATTTCCGCCGTACTTGCTGCTGCTCAAGTTTGCGAATTTGCAGCCCATGTTGTTTCTCTGGTACCGGACGAGCACGCTCGTGGCGTTGGCTAGCTGCGAGCTCCAGCTTAGTGGGCCGACCCCAACTGCTGCCCTTGCTTGGTTGTGTCCTTGGAGGAATTCCTCCGCTGCTTTGGGAAGCGGCACCGGCTCCGGGGTTCCAGCGCTTGTGTTGGGGCTTGTCGATGGTGCAGCCCCTTGTGCTGAACCGTGAGATATGGCTAGAGCAATGAGCATAAGCAAGGCAGAGGCCATTTTTCTCTGCTGTGCAGTAATCAGCAGTGTAAATGGTAGTTGAAACAATTTATTGACTGTTCGATGGGCATGTTGGATTATGCACTGATCTCAGCCCAGTTCGGATTGGTAATATCTCTTATAATATTTAAAAACCTAACTTTCAAATAACTAAATTCATCTCAATTCAAAACTTTTTTATAAATAAAATCTAAAACTTTTTTAACTTAACACTTCGTGAAACCCACAACCATTTTAAACTTTTTATAAATATATCTAAACTCATTTTAATATTCAGATACATCTAAATTTATTTTAGGTGGACTCTACAAAACTCATTCTACCCTCTTAACTCACTATTATATATTCATAAAGAACTTAACTCAATATCCAAACGCAAACTAAATTTCATTAAGATGAGTCTTATAACATAGTAATGCTAAATAGTATGTGAGCGTCGTATAATTTTTTTTAAAAAATATAAAATTTATTATTAAAATATTAGTTTTTTTCCATTTAGTTCCAATAATTTATTATTTATTATTAAAATATTAGTTTTTTTCCATTTAGTTCCAATAATTTATTACTTTTTTTCATATAGATTGTACGGTGTTCATTTATCTATCTATTATTAGTAAAAGTTTAAACTTGAATCTTCGACATTTGTCTCCGGACTTTGAGGTATCTTACTTCTTAGGTTGCAACCATAGGCCTTTAATGGTGTGAGGTCGGAAGCTGCTACTCTACCCATATTGAGTGGGGAAATTATTGGTTTTGGTGTATTTTATTGCTGAGTGAAATCGAAACGGGCGTACTCTTATTTATTTTCTGCATCATAGCACGTGACATTGTTGGCTCTGATCTGCAAGCTAGGCAGCCACATGTGAGGTGCATTCATGATTTTGTCAGTACAAGGTGACCAAATCTTTGTACACGTGGTTGCTCTTGTTTTGTTGGGTTCCGTTGACCTTATTTTTTTCAAGGTAAAGGTAAAAGGAAAAGAATATATACATATTTGATATTGGGGCCAAAGGTTGGAAGTATAAGGCTAATCCACACCTACAATAGTGTATGGTTGGACTTAAGGTCAACTGAAGTTAGGATTGGCCTTATCCTCTAAAGTGCATTGGCAATCATTCTAGTTATTACCAAGTTTAAAATTTGATTAAAAGTTTAGGTTTTAACCATTAGAGATATTAATCTTCATTGAACTGTCTATCCCAAAATCAAAATAAAAAAATAATATTAGATATTTTAATAATAATTTTTAATTTTTTTTTATATTTTGTAAATACACTCCATATTAATTAATAATTTAACTTTTATTTAAAATTATAATTTTTTAACTATTTTTTCCTTCAACTTAATTATTCAACAAATGCATTTTACCAATTTGAAGAATATTTTTAGAATAAAATATTATTTTAGAGCTAAACAGTAACCGGCCGAATTTGAAAAATTGTTATAACTCAAAAGTTGAGCATTCAAGTTTTGACCACGCAGACAATTTAATGGCATTGGCGCCAGTGCTCCTGGGCTTTGTCAAGTTATCAAAGTTCAGCTGCCATCCAATGCGAGTTGAGTGGAAGGGTGTCAAATCGTGTTAATGAGTTGTGTTTGTGTCGTGTCAAGGTATATATATTATATTATATAGGTTAATCCTAACTTGACCCGTTAAGTTTATCGTGTCAAAATCTCAAACCCTAACCCAACCCGTTAACATAACGGGTCGTGTCGTGTCAACCTGTTTTGACCCGTTTATGTAAATGACTTGAACAGACCTGAAATTAATCCCTTTGACCTAATTAAGTTTAGCATAATTTTATATAAATATTAAAATCACAATATCTATAAAAAAATATAAAACTAATTACATGTTCAAAATTACAATTCTAAAGAAGAAAAATATCGAAATTAAAATTTTAATAATTTTATTTTTAGATATAACGGTATAATTGTAATTTCAATTTTCTTAACGGGTCATAACAGGTTATAACGGGTCAAAACGGGTTGACTCGTTATCAACATGTTAAGAAATCATGTCTTAACGGGTCAACCCGTTTTTACCCGAATCTGTTAAAGTTAAACCCTAACTCGCTTTTATCGTGTCGTGTTCGTGTTAGGTTAACGGGTCGTGTTACATATTGCCACCCTTAGTTGAGTGGCCTACTTTTTTGGGATTGAGTTTTCTTAGAATTATATTTTTATTCAAATATTTTTTATAATTTAAATATAAATATACACAATATATAAATCATATTGTATTAAATATTTTTTATAAAAAAAAATGTAGAATGTATATATATATAGCATTTATATATGTCTATTTCTCTCCAAATTGTAGAAATTATTTTGAGTCATAAGATTATAAGATTATTTCATCTTATCTTATTATTATAATTTTTTAAAATTTTCATATACTGTATAATAAATTCAAATCTTTTAAATTTTAAAATAATAATAATATTAAAAAATAATATTTTATTAAACTTTTAACTTTTATCTAAAATCATCTTATCTCATCTTATTATCTAAACTGTACCTCACTTGTTTATGCCAAAACAAGTGACTTTGCCCGAGGATGAGAGATTTTGCCCGCACCCATCAATTAGCTGGGCAGACATATTCTCAAAAATCTCTCGTACAATCCATCCAAAAAAATATGAGCCGTGCTATGCATCAGCCCCTGTTTACGGGCTGATGCATAGCACACCTAATGTGTCTTTCATATGAATGGTTTGGATGTGAGTGGTTTGGATGATGTGAGTGGTTTAGATGATGACACATAGGATGTGTTGTGGCTGCCCTCAACAGTAGGCTGATGTAAAGAATTTTTCAAAAAATATTACTCAGTCTATTTTTTATTTTCCCACGAAAATAAGAGAGAAAAGATTCAACGAACTCGATAGAACAGCAATAAAGTAAAGATTCAACTAATGCAAGCATTGCTTGCTTGCTTGCGCGTGAATTGGTTTGCCCTGTGTTAAAGCGATATTGGTACATGATATAAGTAGAAAGGTTGAGCCACCCATTTTTGTAGCTGCTAAATCCCAAACATGAAAAAATCAAAGCAAAAGACTATACAAAAGAGACAGAGACAGAGACAGAGAATCATAGACAAAATAGATGAGGAATAGACCGGTGATGCGTGAAGGGGGCTGAGAAATAAATCGAGTGAAACTCTAATTTTTTTTTTATTTGTATTAATTAATTTATATGAAAGGAAGAGTATACTGTATGTTTAAATTATTTATCACATCAAGACGCTATCCACTCGGTATAACAGTGGAAAAATCCGCCTACTAACCTTGCTAGGGGGATGAATTTCCCCAGGAAAAATGAGTATCCAAGGAATTGTTGAGAAGAAAGTATAAAAATTTAGCTTTTTTGTCCATTTCAAAACCATTGGAATGACTCAGGTCTCGTTTGTTTTCAAAAAACATCTCATCTCATCTCAATTTCATCATTACACTTTTTTAAATTTTAATATAAAATAAAATAAACAATTCAATTTTTTCAAATTAATCTCATCTTCTCTCACCTAATTATTACAACTTTCTTAAATTCCAATACAAAATAAAATAAACAATTCAACTTTTTCAAATTCTAAAATAAAAATAATATTAAAAAATATATTTTAATAATACTTTATTTTACTTTTTAATTTTAATTTCAACTCATCTCATCTCCGAAAACAAACGAGGCTAGCCTCTATTATTTTTACAGATGAGATGAAATGAGATGGATTGTAATTAAAGTTAAAGTTAAATAAAATATTGTTAAAATATATTTTTTTTAATATTATTTTTATTTTGTCATTTGAAAATATTGAATTGTTTATTTTATTTTGTGTGAGAAGTTTGAAAACTTGTAATAATTAAATTAGATGAGATGTGATGAGTTAAGAGGAATTGTGAAAACAAACGAAGTCTTAACAAGGTCGGATGAGTCTTTTTTAAATGATTTACAAAGTCAAAATTTATTATTAATTTTTTCTTTAATAATTAGTAAATATTACTCAACAATATTTATATTTATTAGAATAAATTATTAAATATTTAAAAAAATTGGAAGCTTTATTTTATGTGTATCTCTCTATACTCTAAATTCATACTGACATTGAAGAAGTCATTTAACTTCAACTATTTGGAAATTGAAGAAGGATTGCATAAAAAAAAAAAAAAAAGGAAATTGAAGAAGAAACTGCAAGAAATTTTCAGTTTTAATATCCAAGATATCACTTTATCACACAAATTCGGAGAGCCAACGGCGGATTTAATTAATTTTTAGCACTCGACAAAATTATTAAACATAGAAATTAAAGAAAATAAATTAACAATAAAGAAAGGAAAGAAAAGAAAAAGACAAAAAAAAGGAAAAACAAAGGGGCAATGCTGTTCAAGCATTCCGTTCTTTTTTTTTTCTTTTTTTTTTAAGTATTTTTTTATATAATAATTAAGAAAATATTATTTAATAATATTGTGATTTTTTTTTCTTTTTTAAAAATATTTAAAAGTGTGAAAAAAATAAAAAAATACTTTAAATATTTTTTTCACATAATTTTTTTAATACTTTTAAATATATATATTTTTAAAAAATTACAATATACTGATCAAAAAAAAAAAATTACAATAATATTAAATAATAGTTTCTTAATTGTTGCATAAAAAAAAAAAAAAATGGAACGGGATGCCAAGCGGGGTCCTATCATTTTCCAAAACAAAGAAAGAAGAAAAGAAGCAAAAGCGGGATGATTTGAATATGGTTCGCAGTAGGGTTGAAGTTGCAGCAGATAAACGCTACCACTCATTTTATCATCGCAGCCCTTAATACGAAAGCGAAGAACCCCAACTCGACGAGACTCGTTCTTTCTCTATCTCTGTGAAACAATGGGTGCCTCGTTGCCTTCCTAAGAGGCCAACCTTTTCAAGCTCATTGTTGTAAGCTCTGATTCCGGACACTCGCTTCCTTTCATTCTCTTTCTACTTCTTGTTCACTGTTTTTCATTACGGCTCGATCGAAGTCTATTGACTTTCTCTGGCATACTTTCCCCACTTCCCAAAACCCTAGATTCTGTTCTTGATTATGTAGCTTTGTTTATTGCTTTCTGGTTTCTATGCTCTGCATTTGAATGAAAAGTAAATTGATAATGTTGGGAAGATGTGGCTTCTCTCTCTCTCTCTCTCTCTCTCTCTCTAATGAATGATTAAAGTATCTGGGTTTTGCAATTATGGTTGAATTAAGTTCAGATTCATGCTTCTATATAGGAAGTTAGTTGTGGAAAGACAGAGCAGGAAAATTGGGGATTTCGCTGTTTCATTGCTTTTCGTTCTCTGGGCATACGTGTGATTATGTTAACCAGGGTTTATTTAATTTTCTGAATTTGCTTCAGTACTTGATTTTCCAGCGGGATTGGATAGGTTGAATAGAGTAACAAACTATTCGAGTTTGAATTTCAGCTTTTTATCTTTGCCGAGAAATTGAAGGAAAGATTGGGACTTTGTTGGTTATCGGAAAATAAGTAATTAAAATGTCTTATTTTCTCTAGTTGTGTGCATCTGCTTGGATCTTGGTTTCTAAAGAAATTGGATGGTTGGGGAGAATTGGGAGGATGGTTGGTTTCAACTTCGATAAATGTTATTGGCTCAGTTAGGTGAATTGTCTATTGAAATGTTTTTTTCAACGGGAGAAAGGGTTTATGCTGTTTCTTTTTAAAAAACTGATAAAAAAAAAGAGAGTAATTGAAGATAGCCTCTCCTATTTGACAATAAAAGTTTAAAATTGGATTGAAGGTTAATGGTTATCAGTTTTTTAAGACAACTATTCTACTGCGTATTATGTTCTAATGTGATATATTCAGTGCTTTGTAATGAGCTTGGTAGGGACAATGTGGTAAGATATAGACATATATGTCCATACTAATGTCTTTGCTTACACAACAGTCTTTGCTTACACTACGAGTCTACTGTTCCATTGTTCAAAATTATTTAGAATTGCTCTAGGTACGGTTCGTCCGGCTCCTCTTTCCAAACCCCGATGCTGGAAATGGTAGCTGAATCTCGGAGCTCTGATCCGTTGGATCCGCTTTCAGCCTACTCGGGTCTCTCCCTCTTCCCTAGGACATTTGGAGTGGCGCCCGAGACGTTGAAGCCGTATGAACCCAACGCTGATCTTGATGCCATTCACAACCGCCTCAAGACTATGGTATTTCTATCGTCCAGTCTTGCATCTCTCTTTCTCTCTCTCTCTCGCTGTGCTTGTTTAATCTCCACTAATCAAACTTGACTTTTAGGGTTTCGTCTTGCTTATGAGTTTAAAATTATCTCTTTGTTTTCACAAATATTCTAGCCACATTTCATCTCATCTAATCTATTCTCGCCATATCCTGACTGGTTGCGAGAAATTTAGCCTGACAAAGTATGCTGGAAGTTCGAGGTTTACTTTTTATCATAATCATTTTTAATAATAATAATAATAACATTCTTTTGAGGATATTGCAAATTAAAATTAACTGAGATTGATGTGGCTATTTTTATCTTGGGATTTCTATTCAGTCATATTTTCAGATGAAGAAACGTAGAGCTTCTTTGATCGCTTAGAAAAAAATGGATTAGAGAGGGGAGGAAGGCCAAAATTTTAGGACCTTTTTTTTTTTTTTTATATCCGGGACCTCGAAAAAATTTAGGCTGAATTTTTGTCACAGCATAATTTCTTAGAAGAATCAAAGAAATGAGCATTTGAGTCATTGCCTTTGTTCGTTTGTTTTAATTATTTGCAATCTGAGAAAGCTAGAAGCTGCTTTCAGTCACATCCAGAGCCTAAAACAGTTATCTAGATCAGTTGAGTTGATATATGAAGGATCAATGCAAGTCTTCTCATCAATCAAATGAAGCACCTGAAAATTGAAGAATGCAGGTTTAGGATTGAACTCATTCTTTATTATTTTTTCAGAATTCTTGCCACCAAATGGTTTATTCCACAATGGATATCCCCTTATTAAGTAAGCATAAATACAGAGCAGGTTACTTCAGTGTAGCCATAATTCCATGGTAATGTGCCATAATTTCATTTTTCTCACAAGAAAATGATCATATTTCTTGGTTTTCCTGCACTTTCAGGCATTAAAAAATCCCAGTAAACTTCTAGCGCAGGCAAAAACTATTACTGTTGATACTTCAGTGCTTCTGAACTCTGAAATTGCCAAATGTGAAGAGAAAAAGGTAGGTGCTGCAAAGGATAAGGAAAGTCTCCAAGAAAGAAGGCCAGCCTTAGGCCGTAAGCGGGCTCGATTTTCCTTAAAGCCTGATATAATGTAAGTTCATAGTGCTGTCTAATTTTCATAGAAAAAGTGGCTGCTTTTATTTGTCTTCAGATGACCTAAGTCATATCTTCATTTCACAGTCAGCCTGCTGCAATTTTGGAACCAAATTTGGACATCGATCGACTAAAAGACCCAGAGGAGTTCTTCTCAGCCTATGAACGACTTGAAAGTAAGTTGCAGTCTCTTTATATTCTGGAACTCATCCTACAATCATATGGATAAGATTTTTTTTACTGTGTAATTGGTGCTTAGATGCCACAAGAGAGTTACAGAAGCAGATTGGTGGCATGTCAATGGATTTTGATCAGCGCAATCCATTCACAACTGCACGACAGCGTCGACCAGGGATCCTAGGGTATGATCATCAGTTTCATCATGGATCCCCACTATGCTTTTTTATCTTGTAGCTTATTTTTATTAAAAAACTTATGGGGAATAACCTTATTATTTTATGACCTAGGCGGTCAGTTAGATACAAGCACCGCTATTCATCAGCGAATTTTGAGAATAATGAGAATGTTTCAACCTCTCAAGAGACATTTGAATCAGGCATTGCAAGCCCACTTAATGCCATCTCACAATGCGAAAATGACCAAAATCTAGCATTACAGGAGAGGGAATTAGCTGGTAAGTTTGCACCATTATATAGTATAGTCAGTCAATCTAGTCTATGTTATTTTTTTATTGCTAAACAAAATGTTATTGATCATAAGAATAGGCAAAGGCCTAGATATACGGGACATATACAAGAGTATCACCTGAGCATTTTATACTAGTATCCATTTTTTTCTCTATTTGCCCATTTATGTTTCTTAATAGATGCTTGATATCATGATTAATTGCATTTGAAATAGGTTCAATGGACGAGCCAGAGAACAAAGTTAGTCAAATATTGGATGAATTGCTATCTGGTAATTTTGAAGATCTGGAAGGGGATGCAGCAGTCAGTCTTTTACAGAAGCGCTTGCAGATCAAACCCATTGATCTAGAGAAGTTAACTCTCCCAGGCTTGCAAGGTTTTCAAAAGACCGATGTGAAATCTTCAAGGCAAAACATGCCAAAGCCTCGTAATGCTCTAATGGACATAGGTAATCTGTTAAAAGGAATTAGCAGTGAAACACCCGTGAAGATGATACATGAGGCAGAAAGCTCTGTTCATCACATAGCTTCACCCACACCCCCAAGAAGTCCATTTGCTCCCTTATCATTATTACAGAGACAACTTTTGCAGTTGAAGCCCTCAAGTGATCCATTTTCAGTTCCTGATTTTGGGGAAGGTGACATTGCAACTGCTAAAACAGGTTCACCTGAGGTGGCTATTGGAGATTTTACTTGTACATCTCAAACAGTTGTGCAAGGTAAGTCAAGTAGACTTTCTGTTGGAGTTGATATCGGTTCAAGTGGAACTTGTGTTGGCATTTTGGATAACGTTGGAGGCACAAATGTGGATAATGAAGTTATAGATGAGCAATTCAGTGAGCATGATGCTGATATTTATCCGCACTCAAATGGATCCAATAACTTGGAGGAAAAGGTGATTTTTTTTTTGTTTTTTTTTTTTCAATTGTGATTTAAAAAAAAAAAAAAAAAATTGAATGCCATGTATTTTTACTGTGACATAATTCAGGTGGAAGACATGCTAGGAACTGTGGAAGTAGTGGCTTCTCAAAAGCCCAATCGTATCATGGCTGACTCAAGTGAGGAAAAAGTCAAACTACATTCAGACTCCATTGTTTATGATCATATTTATCTGTTTTCGCATTATGATAAATACTTGTCAGAGGCCGATGACTAAATTTTGGATTTTTGGGTTAAATTAGTACGGTTTATCTAGTAATGGATGCAGGAGTTGATTTTGATCATTGTTTGGTTCTCTATAGAAAAGAGGACAAAGCACTCTCTAGACCATTAGAAGCAATACAATGAACCTCTAAGCTAGATTCTTAACCCATAGCATAGTCAAGGAGGTCCTGAAGAGATAAACTTGACCATATGATACATTTTGACTTCCTAATCCTCTGATAGATGCGAGAGACTCAGAGCATGATGGATTTTATGTGAACCATTTAGATTGTCTGGGTGTTACAAATTCATGTTGATTATCTGTACCCATAATCAACTAGTTCAACCAAGACAATGTAAATGGAACTGGCAAATAGGTACTCAACACATTATCAATGAACTATTTTGTGTCCAAAATAAGCTTTTTTTTTTTTTTTTTTCCTTCTGTGGTCAAGTTTTCATTCTTGATGAATTTGAATCCTAAATTTTGCAAGGCAGCTATAATTTCAGTTTCCTGTCCACTAAAATTCCATGTTTTGTGCTTTAGATGGTTTCAACTTAGTTTATTCTGTGCCTCACTGCTTTTTGTCATCTTCTCTATCAGATCAATCAAGTCCTCTTGTCATTGAAGACCCTGCAGTACATGGACTCTACAGAGCCTCAAACGACATCCCAGAACAGCATAAAGAGGTTACCATTTTTCCTTAATTCATTTCCTTTCATTCATTCTTTTATAAATACATGTATATATTCATATTCTAGCATTTGTATCTGAGTGGTGTTGAAATTGATCTTGAGTTGGGAAACATGGTGCTGTAGTAGAGAATGGATCATGAATTTTGATTGAGTTAGTTTTCTGTGTATCATTGTTTATACCCAATTTAACTAAGCTTTAACTCTTGTTAAATTGGGATTGGCTCCAAAATACCTCAACATTTATATTTTTTTTAATAATCTGTTCATTCACTTTATGACAAAATTGACGATTGAAAGGGGATTTTCTGATTCCATAGATTGTTCAAGCGAATAGGCAGTTGGATGTTGTAGTGAGTGTTGATTGTTCAATCTAAAGTCCTCTGTGCTCTATTTGAAAATGGAGTTAGAGCAACCAAGGATTAGGAATCCTGTAAGGGGTAACGGTCAAGAATTTTTTATGTTTGTTACGTTATTGACATTAAATCCTCTCGCCTCTGTTTATTCTTGAGTCCAAATAATTTTGAGTAATTTATTAGTTAATTTTTAGAGAACTACTATAGACACAAAAAGATTATACAAAAGTAAACCCACAAACTGATGTGGCTTTACGACATCTATTAGATCTATTTTACAATAAAAGTAATTTTACAATCTGACGCACCACATCAAGCCACGTCAGTTTGTGGGTTTACTTTTGTATAATCCTTTTGTGGCTAAAGTATTTCTCTAATTTTTATGCCTTTTATCTGCCATAGAAGGTTTTATTCTTTCTGGGAAATATTTATTGCCTAACGCCTCTCCCCATCCCTTTACCATTTGGCGTATCTAGATTCGATAAAATATTTCTTTGTTTTTTTACAGTTGGTTCTCCTTTTGATATTATATACTATGCTTGAAAGTTGTTTTTATTGTCTCCTGATGCAAAAATCCAGGTAAGTACCAAGGTATCATTGAATGAGCATATTGAAGTGAAATCACGTCAGCCCAGAGAACACAAAAGGAAAAAACTTTCTCACAGGCAAAGCCTTGCAGGTGTTCATTTCTAACAATCTCAAATATGTTTGACTGAAACTTTTTTGGGTTTTTTTGTTGGATTAATTGGATGTATATTGTCTTCCTAGGAGCTGGTTTATTATGGAAATCTGGCGTAAGGCGAAGCACCAGGATCAGGACAAGACCCTTGGAGTACTGGAAAGGCGAAAGATTATTATATGGACGCATCCATGAAAGTGAGTATTCTCGTGTCGATTTTGTTGGGTTAGGATTTCCATGTCACAAATATTTATCGTATTATATGGACGCATCCTTGAGAATGTTTTGGAGGTTGTGGTCATGTGGGATCAAGACCCCCACATGCATAACTTACTAAAAAGAAAGTTCCTTGATAGTGTATGAAAATATTGCATTCAAATCCTTCGTGGTGAGCAGCTGAATGTGGGGCAACAAAGTTTGGTTTGCTTTTTCTAGTGCTTCCCTTTCCTTTGATATTCAATCATCATGATTTGTTACAACTTTTTACGAAATATCCATTCATGTAAAATTCCATTTCCCGTGTAGGTAATAGAGATTTGTTGTATCATACCTTTTGCAGGTCTGGCAACGGTTATTGGATTGAAGTACGCTTCTCCTACAAAGGAAGGTGGAGAACCCATGCTCAAGGTGAAATCTTACGTCTCGGATGAATACAAAGAGCTTGTCGAACTAGCAGCTCTACATTGAGATGACTGAAGTTTTAAGCAATGGTAGGAAGTAGGTACCCCCAACGAGTCCTCTCCTATGTATTCTGTCTCCTGACACCCTTCTTTTTCTACTTGTCACTGAGAATTGGCGGGGAAAAATAAAAAGAAAAGAAAGTACGTAGTTATTGAGTTCTAATTGTGGTAAATAGTCGTGGACAATTAGCTTCTATACTGAAACTTTTCATTCATATATGAGAAGTTAAATGTTATTGTAGAATGTAAGCGTAAAGCTTCTTGCCTTCTATTTTTTTGCTTTTTGTTTTTGTTACGTTTTTTTCTATTCCTCCCAGAAATTGTGGAATACATTCTATTGATCGTAAATTAAACTATCAACTAATCCATGCGGAATGAAATAACTTTTTTTTTTTTTGTCATTATTAGCAATAACTAATCTATATAATAGTTATTCGTCAAAGTTATAAAAATAAAAATAGATTTTCTTAAAAGCAACAAAATCTAAAAAATAATAGGCTCAGAGAGACATCAGTTATCAATTAATAGTCCGTTATAACATCGGTAACCCACCACCCATTACAACAAATACTAGACACCAGCCTGACACTCCCATGGTGTACTTTTAAGACTCTTAGCTGCAACATTGCCAGCAACTATCCTCAAGTGGAGAAAATCCCATTCATCTAAGGTCCTCTTAATATAATTGTTATTTGTCTCGAAGAAACAAATTTAAACCCACACCCTTTATATAAATAGAAAAAATTAACGCCACTGATCAAACAGTTGCTGCACAATAGATCTTGTTCTTTTTGCCTTTCTCTATATCTTTGGAAACCACCCTACATTTGTCACAAGCTTCACTAAAAAACCAAACCACAAGAAAACCTGAAAGCAACAATAACAAGACATTATCACAATTTCATCCAATGCCAACTAGCGAGACTATAAGTTTAGTGATTATCTTTTGATTCATGTTCCTACCGCACCTTTAAACAAGGAACTGCCACCCGTCAAGCCGCAATAATGTTCTCAAGTTATTTAGTGCAGCATGAGCAGGTGTTTATATAACCACAACACAGAGAGAGAGAGAGAGGGTCAGCACAGAGACAAAAATAGTAACGCAGGTGCAATTAACATGTAGACAATTAATCACAATGACTAAAAGTACGGTTAGATAATCCTTTCCACGTGGAAGGACTCAGAGTTCAGTGGACCATACAGCACAATGGTTGAAGTGCCCTGGATATACAGAGATGGTCAAAAACTGGGTGATACTGAACACCTGATACAGAATTTCAGGTGAAGCTTTGGACATGTTTACCCGAGAAAAATCTTAGGCCAATGGTGCTAAATTTCAATTGGAAGAGGAAAAAAATACCAGTGTTTCAATTGAATTCTAGTCTCTTGTGATTTTCGTTATAATTATATAATTATGTGTTGTTCTGTTGCAGGTCACTTATCAGCCGCTTAGAAGAAGTAGCTCCTAGGAAGTTGAAATATGAAGAGAAGCTAGCCTTCTGGATTAACATACACAATGCTTTGGTGATGCATGTAATGATTCTCATCAATAAACATGTTAACTTCATAGTGTTAGCTTACAAAAAAAAAAAAAAAAAGAACTTTATTGTGATTACTTCTTCATATACCTCTATATTTGATGCATGTGAAATGTAATAACTTTTTGTTCCCAAATAGGCGTACTTGGCTTATGGGATTCCACAGAACAATGTCAAGAGAGTTTTTCTACTCTTAAAGGTAGGATGAGCCTCCTTGGTCATGTAGAGTATATCCATTGTGATCAGTTGTCTTCTTACAAATTTGTACAAAACAGGCTGCATACAACGTTGGGGGTCACATCAGCAGTCCAGATACCATACAGAGTTCTATTCTAGGTTGCCGAATGTCTCGTCCTGGACAGGTGGATCCCAAAACTTTGGTTTCATTAGTGTTAACATCTTTTCTGAATGCTCTTCATTCGAATCTGGTGGAATGATCCGGTCTTAGATTCAATCGCTGGCCTTTAAAGTTTCTCCTTAATAAACACAAAAACATTTTTGCTGCATAGCAGTTCTTCAGCCTATCCTCCTATTTATTTTCGCTCACCTCAGTAGGAGCTCAAATTTATGAATATTTTCCCAAGACAACTAAACTTTATTTTCCTTTCAGTTTGTAATTTACCTTGGAGCCTCTTCCAAATTCATATTTGTAGTGAGGCTTGTAAAGCTTGCTTGTACTTGTAGTGGCTTTGTTACTTTCTTCAAGATCGAAATTCAAATCTGGAGATGAACGGCAAGCATATTCAATTGAGCATCCAGAGCCTCTTTTACATTTTACATCAAGACTCTTTATCTTCAGAAATTCTCCCGTAGAGAGATGATCAATGCATCAGGTTATGTTCATAGATATATACGTCAAGTGGATCTTTCTATATTTATTGATGTATATGTAAATTTCTTGACAGTATTAAATGCTCGAGAAATGTTGCAGACTGACCATTTCATGTATATATTTCTCTCATACTTCAAATACACAAATTCTGATTTGGACTTGAGAGGATCTTTATCCATAATAATAAGCTCACTAATCGGCCTTTTATGGTGCCCAGACTAGTTCTAGAATAACTCAACATGAATCACATTTTGGTCATTCCATTGTCTCTTTGCTCTACAATTTGTGTGATCTCTCCTACCCATTTCTTTCTTATTCTCAAGCTATACTAATTGCAAGTAAAGACCTTCGGATTATTGCAATTTAAAGATAACAACTTGCACATCAAACATTTATTTCATATCAAAGCTTCCATAACCATGCAAGAAGCTTTAAAACCAGATCCTAAGTTCACAAAAGAAATCTCTAATTACAAATCTCTAGCTAGTAAGGGCTCTCCCCAACAACATTCCCCGGAGGATCATAGAAGCAGATTGTTAGACTGGCGTCCTCCTTCACACACGTAGTTTGAGCACAACCCAACTGCAGAGACTTCCTCCACACCACCTGAGTGTAGACGCCGCACCGATGATCCGGCAGGCACGAGTTGTCGGTGTGGTTATAGTATTCCTTCTCTTTTACCCACACATCGACGGCCATGCTTGGTGTCACGATCTGGCCGCCTGCCCATAACTGGTTTCCGCCGTACTTGCTGCTGCTCAAGTTTGCGAATTTGCAGCCCATGTTGTTTCTCTGGTACCGGACGAGTAGGCTCGTGGCGTTGGCTAGCTGCGAGCTCCAGCTTAGTGGGCCGATCCCAACTGCTGCCCTTGCTTGGTTGTGTCCTTGGAGGAATTCCTCTGCTGCTTTGGGAAGCGGCACCGGCTCCGGGGTTCCAGCGCTTGTGTTGGGGCTTGTCGATGGTGCAGCCCCTTGTGCTGAACCCTGAGATATGGCTAGAGCAATGAGCATAAGCAAGGCAGAGGCCATTTTTCTCTGTTGTGCAGTAATCAGAGGTGCAAATGGTAGTTGAAACAATTTATAGACTGTTGGATGTACCATGTTGGATGGTTTGGTCATGCACTAAAGCTCAGCTCAGTTCGGTTTGGTAATATGTCTTCTAATATTTAAATATCTAACTCTCAAATAATTAAATTTATCTTAGTTCAAAATTTCTTTATACGTAAAATTTACAACTTTTTTTAATTTTTCACAAATACATCTAAACTCATCTTAAATAAACTTTATAGAATTTACCGTACCATCTTAACTCATTATTATATATTTATAAAGAACTCAACTCAACACAACATAACATTTAAACATGGCCTAAATTTCATTAAGTTGAGTCTTAGAATATAATAATACGTATCGTATAATATTTTAAAAAAAAAAATTTATTATTATTATTATTATTTTACATTTAATTCCCATAATTTATTACTTTTTTTCATATAGATTGTACGGTGTTCATTTATCTATCTATTATTAGTAAAAGTTTAAACTTGAATCTTCAACATTTGTTTCCGGACTTTGAGGTATCTTAGGCTGCAACATAGGCCTTTAATGGTGTGAGGTCGGAGGCTGCTACTACCCATATTGAGTGTGGAAATTATTGGTTTTGGTGTATTTTACTGCTCAGTGAAATCGAAACGGGCGTACTCTTATTTCTTTTCTGCATCATAACACGTGACATTGTTGGCTCTGATCTGCAAGCTAGGCAGCCACATGTGAGTTGCATTCATGATTTTGTGAGTACAAGGTGATAGGGATGAAAATTGACGTCTTCAGTGCTGTTTTTGCGCAAAATGACCAGAGCCGGCTCAATAGATTTTGAGACCTAAGGTAATAAATTAAATTGAGACTTTTTTTTATATTAAATTAATTAGGTTATATTTAAATATATTTTTATTTAAAAATTATTCTTCTTACTTTTTGAGATGCAAAATTGTTAATTAAATTTTTATATTTAAGTTCTTCTAATATCTTCTTCTCAAATGATAATATGACTAGTCTATTTAATCTTTTCTGCAATATTGTTAATCTTAAATAAGATTTTATCAATTTTAATTTTGAAAAACTTTTTTCTGCAGAAGCAACAGTAATAGGTATTGTCAATAAAATTCTGTAAGCGATACATGCATTGGGAAAAGAATCAAGTCTTTTTATATAATTTACTATATTAATAGGAGTGATTTCCACTACTGGTAAAATTTCTTTTAAAACTTTTAGTTCAGAAAATAAATCTAAACCATCAATATCATATTTCAAAAAGCTTTCAAGATTAAGATAATTTTTTTGCAAACTACCATCATCAAGTGATTTCAATTTCTTGATATTAAATAGAAAACCAAAAATATTTTCATATATTTGAAACTGTTTAAACCTGTTTTGAATTGAAGAAATTGCTTGATCTACTATGAATAAGAAATAATTAATTCTAAAAGATTCTTCAGCAGATTATGTTGTCTCTTCATTGACATTTTCATCAAACTGTTTTTTTCTATGAATTTTTCGTTTTGCTCTAAATACAGGTTCTATTTCCATACTAATTGCAATATCTTTTAATGAAATCATAGCAGATTTAAATCCATTTTCTCTATAATTTTGAAAAAAAGAAATAAGACCTTTTAACTGATCAATGGCAACATCTATATGCATATTTTTAGATTGCAGACTTTTACTTACAGTGTTGATTGCAAATAATATATCATATCATATGGTCATGCCTAATATAAATTCAAAGTTCTCAATTTCATATGCTACTAAACAATTAGCTTCACTCTTTGTTTTAGGATCTTCAGTTATTTATGCTAGTTGCAATAAAGCTTCTCTTATTTGTGGGATTTGGAATTTTATTGCTTTTATACTTTCAATTCGACTTTTCCAACGTGTTTGTGAGAGTGGCTTAAGAGTTAGAATTGACACATTATCTTACAAAATTTTCCATCGCTTTGTTGATGAAGAAAACAAAGAATAAATACGTTGGACTATTCCAAAAAATGATATAGCTTTAGGACAAGAATTAGCCACGTCACATATAACAAGATTAAGATTATGACAACCACATGGCGTGTAAAATGCTTTGGAGTTTATATCAAGCAATCTTCTTTGCACCCCTTGCTCTTTTCCTTTCATATTAGACCATTATCATAACCTTGTCTTCGAACATTATTAATATCAAGTTCAAGACTTTTTATTGTATCTAATAATTCACTGAGAATACATTTTCCACTCATATCATCTATTTTAATAAATTCTAAAAAATGTTCTTCTATTTTTATTGGGTTTGTTGAAATATTAACACATCTTAGTATGAGAGACATTTGTTCTTGATGACTTGCATCTGGGGTACAATCAAGTATAATCGAAAAATATTTTGCTTCATTGATTTTTTTAATTTTATGGGTTTTGATTTCAGTTGCTAGTAAGTGTATTAATTCATTTTGTATATTATGCCCAAGATAATGATTATGAATTTCACCATCTTGAATACGTCGAATGTGTTCTTGCATTACTGGATCAAACTCAGAAATCATCTCAATTAGACTTAAAAAATTTCCATTATTTTCTTGGTAGATCTTTTCATTTTGTCATCGAAATGGTAAATTATTTTTACCAAGAGTTTTTATTACAGCAACAATTCTCAATAACACTTTTTTCTAATGACATTTTTCTTTGTTAATTTGTTCTTGGACTTTTTTGTCAATTGTTTTATTTCTTGACAATCTCATTTCCAAATCAAGCCAAGCAGTAATGTTAGTAATGTGCTCATTGGTTGTTTCATGGCTTTTAAGCTTAGCACTAAGATTTTTCCAGTCATCGGTTCTTTCATTAACTAGTTGGCTCATACTAAGTTTTGAATTAAACAACTTGCAACAAAAGCAGAATACTCTATTCAAGTCTTTTGAATACACTAGCCATGTTCTATCATGTTTCTCTCCATTTGATAAGTTCCGTATATAATATGTAGTGAAAAAATGTCTAGAGTTCTCATCCTTAGGAAAGTTTATATCGCTATATCTAATTGGACCCTTTTCTACTAATAAATCTCTTAATTTTGTATCAATATTTTTTCATTGAGCAGGGTCATAAATATTTGAAGGAATAGAATCAGATATGTCCTCAGTATTTTTATTTTCTTTTATATTTTTTTCAAATTTTTCAGCAATAATTGTAGCAGTACACGCTTGAGCACTATCCTCAAATC
Source organism: Cyclocarya paliurus (assembly GCA_029856935.1). NCBI lineage: Eukaryota > Viridiplantae > Streptophyta > Magnoliopsida > Fagales > Juglandaceae > Cyclocarya > Cyclocarya paliurus. The sequence continues at coordinate 31,416,310 of CM056952.1, forward strand.
CCTTTTGTTGGGTTTGTTGTGTTGTTTCATTAGTTCCATATTCCTTTTGTTGTATTTTTTGATTTATTTTGTTATCTTGTGGTCTTATTTGGTGTGTTTCTTGATCATCTACAAATGTTTCACATAAATTTTCTACTATATTTTGTTTATTGGTAGTAACAAATTTATTTAAAGATCCTTTTTGGGATTCAATCAATTTTTCTATTCTTTTTTTTTTTTTTTTAAGTTTCTCATATCCAGATGCATATTTTCTATTAGACATATTTTCTAGTAGAAAAGAACAATATCCAATATATAAAATCTTACTATGCTTATGAATATTCTAGAATAAAATAAATATAAACATAAAACAATAAAACCTGATTTAGCAAGTGAGATTCACTTTTATATAAGAAATGGCCTTCACTTTTATATAAAATTGTTAATCTGCACAATAAAATAAAATATTTTAATGTTAATATCTAAAATCAAAAAATAAATTATAGATTAAAAGTATTGAAAGAGAAATAAATAAAATTTGAAAAATAATCCATAAGGGCCCCTGGGCCATGGGCATGTGGTTTGTGAATTGTGAGCCTATGGACGATTAATTCTTGAAGCATAAGACAAAAAAAAGTTAAACAACCAAATGGGAAGTCAGGACTCAGAAGATGTTCAATACAAGACAAACAAGTTCACGGAATCAGTGATTTAGTATCACGTGGCTTTTTTATTGCCACAAACATTGTGCTTCACTTATCTATATAAAACAAAAAAAAAAACTTCACTTTATAAACTGCAGCCTGCAGGTCAGAGCCTCAGAGTAATTACCTTCATCACCAAGGTCCAAAATACAGTAGAGACGCAGCTGCTCAACGAATGCCCGATGTCGTCTGCGGTTTGCCGATGCGTCCGATTGCAGACAATGGAGATTGGAGAGGCTGCCAATGCAAATACAAGGAAGAGGATGCGCAAGAGAGAGATCAGAGAACGGAGAGGGGAGTACACAGGTGATAAAATGATATTTGTCGATCTGATGTATAAAAAAGAGAGTTTTTGATATAGTTCCGTTGGATATTTTTGGATTTTGTAGAGAGAACCACTGTCATTTTTGTGACTTTTGGGTTCCCTAAGAGAACTTACAGAGTTATGTAATTAAATAAAAGTTTTTATTTTATTTTTATAATTGTTAGCATTTATTTTTTTACGGTGGACAATATTAGCATCTTTTAGTTTAGATAATTTAATTTTTTAATTTAATTATTTTCTTAATATTTTTTGAGGCCTTATTTTACTATGGGGCCTTAGGCAATCGCCTAACTCGCCTTATGGGAGAGCCGACCCTGAAATCGACGCCGACTAACATCTGAAAAACTAGTGGTGCAACCGACCATAATGGATCAATGAGGAGGAGGAAACCGATCGAGGCGGTTCTTGGTCGACGTCAGTTCCTTTAGCAGCGAGATTCTACTGAGAGAGAGAGAGTTGCATAGGAGAAAGAGAGTTAGAGAGTTGCAAAAGAGAGAGAGAGAGTTGCAGAGGAGTCGGGAAATGGAAGAAGATTGGGGAAGAAGAAGACCCTATACCGAAACGTCACCGTTCCACTTAAGTTTAAATGGAATGGCGTCGTTTCAGACATTTTTTTTCTTACATTGTTAATAAAACGATGCCGTTTGGTTTAATACCAAACGGTGTCGTTTCTATTATCTATCGTATTCTTATAGGTATAGAACGACACTGTTCCATTTAAACCTTAATTGGAACGGCGTCGTTTTGTTTAGGGTATATTAAAAAAAAAAAACTTATTATATCGGTCAGTTCAGTGGTCCGGCTCAGCTTCAAACCGGGACCGAACCACTAAACGTCGGTTTCTGTAATATTCCATCGCACGCCGGCCAGTTCTTCACCAATTCCGGCCAGTTCGCGTCGGTGGCGGCTGGTTGCTTCGATTTCTGTACAGCGCTACAAGGTGATCAAATCTTTGTACACGTGGTTGCTCTTGTTTTGTTGGATACCGTTGTCTGTTGACCCTTTTTTTTCAAGGCAAAGATAAAAGGGAAAGAATATATACACATTAGGGCCAAAGGTTGTAAGTATAAGGCTACTCCACACATAACCTTCAAAAGGTCTTACCTTTGAAAGACTTGTGGAGCTTATGAAATAGTGTATGTTTGGACTTAAGAGTAACTGAAGTTAGGATTGGCCTTATCCTCTAAAGAGCATTGGCAATTATCTAGCTAATCCACACACAACTGATAACCTTCAAAAGGTCTTACCTTTGAAAGACTTGTGGAGCTTATAATCTTAGAGCATTTCCAATAAGTTCTTCATCATATCTTTTAAAATATTTCATTAATTTTTTATTTTATTTAATATGTTGACTTTTACAATATATCATACATCAACTTATTTATTTATTTTTATATTATTTAAATATTATGCTTTTTAATATTTTTTATTCATTTCAAATATTTTTCCTAATTACCAATAATATCCTCATATCTTTTGATATTTGCAATATCTCTCAATATACAATGTCATATAATTATGTCCTATTTAGATTAATTGAAATTTATAAGCTAAACCATAATATAAATTGATTCAAAAAATAAAAAGAAGATATTTTAGAATGAAAATATTCTCAAAATATATTATGAGAATATTCATTTTCGATAATTATGAAATAATATTTTTAAGATATTCTTGTGCATATTCTGAGAATATCCATTTTTATAATTACAAAAGAATATTTTCAAGATAATTACAATTGTATGTGGACCTGCACTATTTTTTGATTGACAATCGCTAAAGCAAATTATGATGTCATATATAATTTTACATAATATGATTGTAGAAGATAAGCAACATTTATATCTTCGAGTAGAAGACTTTGTTTATGAACAAAACAATGAAATATCCCTAGATCCAGTGTCCCATGAGCATATAAATGAGTTTGTTAACTTCATTCAACGTCATCATCACATTCGAGATTGAGGACTTCATTCTCAACTCCAATAAGATCAGATCGAACATTCATGGCAAATCTATAGTCAATCTTACGTATTTGTATTTTACATTTCACTATATTTAGCCCAATGTTATATTCTTGTTTGTACAAGATGTAAACTTAACTTCAATAAATTATATGTGCAATTAAGTATGGATATGTTATTTAACTTCAATACGGCCCACTTGTCATTTTAGTAAATAAATGATATGTAAGACTCAATTTCAATTTAACATAACCTATTACATAGTAGTTCCTGCATGTTTAATGTAGCAAGAAACACTCAAGTTAGACATGGGATTCCTACATGTCTACAAGGATATAATGACTTGGATGTGAGTTAATGTTAAGACATTGTGGTCAAACATGCAGCAACTTATATACATTCTATTCATTTGCATATATACATTCCATACATACATACTTGATACCATGCTTGTCATTTGCATACAAAAGAAGCTTCACAATTTGTATACATACATCCACAATATTCATTCATGGAAATTAATATTCATACATCCAAAATACACCACAATATTCATAGAAGGCAATTTAGTGTGCCACCCTCATAATTTCAAAAGAGAGAACACATGATCCAAATATAAAGTGGCTGCTTCTAAAGAGGCAGCTTTCATAAAGTTAGTAACTATACACAGTTTAGTGTGTCAACTTTGCTTGCTTTATTTACAAAAAAGAAACAAGATATCTACTGGTGGTGTTCTGTAGTCAACATGCATTCACACATGAGCTTCCAAGTTTGTGTTGTGCTCTTTACAAAAAAGGATCAAATCTTCCAAAAGTGGCTGCATTGTTACTTAATTAAAAAAATTTCATTTGCAGCTCATGCCAAACCCAGTCACAGTTTCGTAGACCTTATTTTCTCATGTATTTTCAATTGGAAGCAATAGAAATACTCTTGTTGCATTGGAGGCAAACTTGAGGTGTCCATCCTTATAATTTCATTCTCCTCTCTCCGTTGGTCCTGCTCAAGCCTCCTTTTTGTGAGGCAGATTATCTATTTCCTATCTTCTCGCTTCGCAAGTATTTGTTGTGAAATGATGTAAGTTTGACCTGCACCATCATCATCTAACTTATCATAACTATGGCATACCTTGATTATAAATGTGAAAACAAGCAAACAAGGATTCCAACATACAACATTCAACCTAAAATAAAACAAGTGTTATGAGTTGATGAACCAAGAAAAATAAAACTTTCCAACAAGCTGGCAGCACTCAAATTTTCCGTAAGTGTTGCGAGTTGCTAAACCAAGAAAAATATAACAAAAAACCCCAAATATTCGAGTATTCCCAAATTTGCACAAGAAAAAAAAATCCAAAATCATACCAACATGCTAAAAAATCTTAGATTTCATCCACTAAAATCATAGCTTATCAAAAGGAGAATAGACAGATTGAGAGAGAAGATGTTGAAGTATACCCAAAACCCACTCGAAAAATGAGGTGCGACGGGGAGAATCTTTTTAGAAACTTTACCTCAAGCAAGCAACGAGATGCTTGAACCATGTTGTAGATTTGAAGCACTTCTAATGCAAATCATGGTCTACAAGATCGACGAGCAAAACTAGTTTGTGAGGAAGGAGAGATGGCGCGAAATAAAACGAGGGGCTGAAATGAAATAAATGTCAATTTGCCAGTGGAGAAAAAAGTAGAAAGATAAGATTGAAATGAATTAAGAATTTAGGATTATGATACACTTACCACCTATTACTACGGATTTACTACGCTGTCCCATGTTACTTCTATTTTTTTTTCTTTTTCTGTTGCTTGACCCTATCTACTGACACTATGACTGAAGTTTCTTCTGCTCCCGTCCTTTTTCCTGTCAAAAGCATGAAAACAAAACTTACAAATGGCCCCAAAACGAGCCCCTCCTTCTCTCGTCTCTCTCTCTCTCTCCATGCTTTCGCTCCTTACGGCTTGAAAGGCATTTGTTTCTCCTCTATTTTTTTTGGATTACCACCGTCGAGCCCATCGAGCCCAGACGACGTGAAGCCCAACCCTCGAGCCCACCCTTGGAGCCCAACACATCAAGCCCAAACGACAAGTCCAACCCAGCCCAGCCCACCCTTGGAGCCCATACACGTCAAGCCCAAAGAACATCAAACCAAAATGATGTGCCCAAACGAGAAGCCCAACTCTTGAGCCCACTTCCTCGATGCACTGCCTGGGGTGAGGAGAACTGTATCACCTCCGTCATGCCTACATGTTGCACCTCCTGCAGTATGAACAAATCAGTTGGCAGTTGCTTGTGTAATGAAATTGTCATTTTTTATTGTGTAATCAGTTGAATATTCACAATGAATTTTTGGATGTATTTGCCACTTGTGTAAATTTAATCATTTTTGCTTGTGTAATCAATTGAATATTTACAATTAAATTAAATTTATAATGCTTGTGTAATTAGTTGAGTATTTTTGCACAATCAATTACCAAATGTGTATTTGTTACCAGTACAAATGAATGTTGTATAAGAAAATATAATCATAATTAAAGTTAAACCAAAATTAATACAAATGTTAAATTAAGTATGAGTCAAAAAATACACATCTGGTTCACTTGTAAGTTAAATGAGACTTTTTTTATGTAATTACAATTGAAACCAAACAGAGTACCCTAACTTTAATACATATCCTAATTAAATAATATGATAATTATGCTTACAAGCATATTTTTTAATACATATTTTTTTTGGAAACCAAGTAAATGTATTAAAGTTAAACCAAAATTAATATAAATGATAAATTCACAACTTCAAATTTTTTTATGTGTGTATTTTTGCTGTATGTATGTCATATTTGATGTATTATTGACTCTTTTTACATGCTTCATTTATTTTTTTTCTTTGCAGTCTTATTAATTTTTTTTTCTTTATTTGTTATGTTATGTAGGGATGGAACAAAATGTTAAAAATAAGGATGTTGTTGAAGAGCCAAGAGCGGGAATGCCATTTTCATCAGTTGATGAAGTAAAGGCATACTACACGAGTTATGCAAAGCAAGTTGGGTTCAGACTGACAAAGTGAAGTTCTAAAATTGGAGATGATGGGAAAATAAGGTATTTCACCCTTGCTTATATCCGTCAAGGCACGTCTGTGAGTACAATGTCAAATATTCTTAAATCAAGGCCGATGGAACATAACGGTTGCAAAGCAAAGATCAATGTCATATTAGGTTCTGAGGGAGAGTTTTGTTTGACCCATGTTGTCCTTGAGCACAATCATGCTCTTAGTCCTGAAAAAGTAAGATATATTAGACATCATAAGAGGTTAGATGAGTCAAGCAAGAGAAGATTAGAATACAATGATATGGCCGGCATTCAATTGAGTAAGAACTACGTCACTGAGGTAGGAGGATATGAGAATCTCACAATTGGAGAAAGAGATTCATGTAATTACATACATGAGGTGAGATTACTTCGGTTTGGGTTAGGAGATGCCGAAACACTACAAAACTACTTCACTCGTATGCAATCTCAAAATGATGGTTTCTATTATATCATGGATGTTGATAATGAAACCAAATTGAGGAATGTGTTTTGGGCAAATGCCCGTGGTAGAGCTGCGTATGAATCATTTGGTGATGTAATAACTTTTGACACGACATACTTGACCAATGCATACAAAATGCCATTTGCTCCTTTTTGTGGGAGTTAATAATCATGGTCAATCAATTCTATTTGGATGTGGCTTGATTTCTAGAGAGGATACAGACACATTCGTTTGGTTATTTGAATCATGGCTTAAATGCATGAATGACCACGCACAACAAGTCAAAATAACATACTAAGATAAAGCTATGCAAAATATAATTGTAAAGGTGTTTCTGAAATCTCGACACTGATTTTGCTTGTGACATATAATGAAAAAAATTTCAAAAAATTTGGAGCGTATAGTCAATACGATGATATTAAAAGTCAGTTGCACAGGTATTTATTTTCCTCGATTATTTCTTGAATGTTGTGTTATCTCCTTGTGGCATAATATGGGTAATTCAACAACTGATGTTTGGATTGTTCACACAGGTGTATTTATGACTCGTTGAGTCGTGATGAATTTGACAAGTGTTGGCAGCAACTTCTTGACAATTTTGATCTGCATGTTCATTCATGGCTCGAGTGGTTATATTTTGAGCGTCATCTGTGGGTGCCAGCATACATCAAGAATGACTTTTGGGCATGAATGTCATATACTCAGAGAAACGCGGGTATGAATGCGTTCTTTGATAATTATATAAATTTAAAGACAACTTTAAAGCAGTTTGTAGATCAATTTGATAATGCACTTAGACGCAAGAATGAAAATGAACTTGCAGCTGACTTTAGTTCATTCCATATACAAATTTCGTGCATTTCTTTTTATGGCATTGAAAGGCAGTTTCAAGCAGTGTATACAAATGCAAAATTTAAAGAAGTTTAAGAAGAGTTAAGAGGTTTGATTTATTGTTACGCATCAATGGTTCGAAATGAATGAGGGATTTTTACATATCATGTGACTGATCAAGTCCAAGTTATGGATGGGTCTGGAAAAAGTACAAAATATGTTGTTGAGTTTAATGAGGAAGAGTGCGAAACTAGTTGCGCATGTCATTTGTTTGCTTTTAAGAATATTTTGTGTAGACATACCATCCGTTTGTTGACACTCTATGATAAGGAAGAGGTGCCTACAAAATACATACTTGATAGGTGGAGGAAGGACTTGAAATGAGATTACACACTTGTTCGAAGTAGCCACAATGATCTGAGTGATAGTCCTAACGCACATTGAATGAAAAAATTAAACAAGACTTTTTACGAGATTTCTTCAATTGCAGGCATCTCAGATGAAGGTTGTGCAAAGTTAATGACTCAATTAAGTAAGTTAAAGCTGGAGTGGGTTGAGATCCAGCTAGTATGTGATAATCGTTCTACTGAGTCATTAAGGGTGACAAAGGGGTCTGAAAAATTAAAAAGTTATGTTGCTGCTCACAATAAGGGTAGTCCAGTTTCTGAGAGGAAACAATAATCGACTGAAAAGGCAGTGAATCGGTTAAAAGCAAGGAAGACTCAAAGGCTAAGTCAGGTAGTTTTTGTAGTTTGTGGTTCTAATTATATTTGGTAATCTATTGACATTAATTATATGTCTTGAAATTTTTAACAGAAGAATGGGCCATGCCTAGATAGAACCGTTGTCGCATATGTTGGCTCGCTTAGCTTGTCTGAGCATGATTTTCCTATAGCTTCTACTGCTCAATCAACTGTGGTATTGTTAATTTCTTTTCTAATTATATAATATTGATTATTTGAGGATATTAATTGTGGGTATCCTGTCTTTGCTTGATAGGCACAATTGTCTTTCCAATTCTTGGATGATGTTAACTCTTATGCTAGTACCACATCGATATCCATACATATATTAAATTAATTATGTTGAAATTAAATTTTACTCAAGATAGTACAATCACTAACAATATACTGTAGGTTTGGGATTAAAGATCTATTCATTAGCACCATTTTGCAAGGAAATTGTTAAATTAAAGTAGCCACTGGTGTGTTTGTTTATGATGGAAGGTAAACATATTAAGATGTTAGATAGCTTAATTAAGCTGAGCAGTGCTTGTATTGCTGAGTGTGTTGATGTCTATGTGTCTATTGCAAATGTATTTGTTGTTTGCCTCTGGTTGAAACCATGTTCTGCATGTTAAAATGACATTATTTGTTGATGTAATCTTCCCTTGTTGAAGCTATTATTAGTTATTGGCATGATTAGAATCATCAATTTTGTCAAAAAGATAACTTTTTTATTTTCCCCTAGTGCATTAAATAAATCATGAAGCTGAAATAGGGAATAGGAAAATAAATTACTCTGATTTCATCTCTTTTATGCAATCACATTAATTATAGAGGCAAGGAATTGTAAACATGGATTTTCAGTAACTTTACTTGTTTGTCTTGTGATATTTTCAGGATCATGATGTTTTGTAATCCTAACTTTGTTTCAGCGATTATAAAGAAAGAAGAGATGCAATTGATATCAGTGAAAACTCAGCTATCTAAAATTAATGCAGTTTTTTTATTCTCTTGTAGTCGTGTGCTTATGTAGAATCTTGTTTATAAAGAAAATGAGGCTGCTTTGATCCCACTAAATGGGATGTTTTTGTATCCAGTGAGAAATTATACAAATTTTATTTCTTCACCAATGAAATCCCATAAAAGTGTTATTTATGATTTATTTGGGCAGGTCATTCCCATTGTACATTTGGTAGGATTGCATACAAGTCAAATTGTGCACAACTTTTTACAGCATTACAATGATGAATCCTTGATACATCCCACATACATATTTGGGTCATGAAAAATGGTGATTACATACAAATCATATTGTACAAAACAATCCTTAATACACAAATAAATATTGAGTCATAATATTCATTCCAATTGGATACAACATTACAAAGCAGCTTATTACAACCATAGTCATAATATTTCATTCCAAAAATACATGAGATTCCAAAATTCTAATCTAAGTAGTCTCATTTTCTTGATTCCTCTAGTGTGCATACTTTTAGCACCAATTTGACTCTTCCTCCAATGTACAAAACATCTAAACCACCTAAAAATATTACAAGACAATGTAAATAAACTTGGTATTGTAAAAATATTACATTTAGTGCAAGGATTATTAACATGGCATAAAGCAAGAAATCTAAGTTTAAAAACCACATAAATGTCCACCAACCCATGTACATGGATGAAAAACTCATTTCAAAGAGAACTGTGAATCTCATACTTATGGTTGTCCACCAGCTGTAAAATAGATCATCATAATTAAGCTATATACACCATCTTAGCAACCTAATGGAGGCCTCACAGAAATGGTTTTCAACACCTGAAACCTAAAGACTTGATGTGGGAGATCCTTCAACCAGCCCAATCCAATCCAGTGATGTTCAAAGTATAGGCCTGATGATAATCTAACTTCCCAATGAGGAATTAGTAAAGCAACCTAAACTTATAGTTCTTCATTTTTTGCTTTTCTGTTAAGCTAAGCTGCAGCATAAGTGACCACTCAAAAGATAATTATGATTCAAACTAGATCCTTTCCTCAAGCTCCAATCCCCCTATAACCTGCCATAGCAAAAATAGATTTGATTTCTCTATTTGTTTTGATTGCCTTCACAGTATTATCAAGATGAATAGTTCTACTTCAAGAAAACTACCCCTCATTTACCCTTCATCTTCTTTTCTTAGTTGTAAATATACCAAATGTATTCCAACAAAACTAAAACAATCGAGTACAAGAGGGTTAAAAGTTATTTCATTTTGTGTAAACAGGTCTAAATTTTTCAATTTGAGTGGTTTGGCGACAATATAAAAATTCAATTTATTTCATCTTGTGTTATGAGATCTGTCTACATATCAGATTATATGTCAATGGAAGGCAAATGAAAGGAAAGACACCTAAAGAAAAGTTGTTGAAGGGGTGAATGACCAAGCACCTAAAGAAAAAATTGATGTGAAAGGAATCGGAGTATCTGGAGGCTTGGGAGGGGGGCTGTGTGAGGCAACAACAATGGCAGCACCCTTCTGTGACATCTTCCAAATAGCCCAAACTCGAGACAGATAGAAGGACAAGAAAAGAGGTAGAGAGAGAGAGAGGTGAAGTAGATTTTTGGAGAAGTATCCTCACCTTGGAAGGCGCTCGGGAGAGGTGGAGACGAAAGGAAACGAAAAGGGGTCTCAAATAAAAAATTTTAAACTAATCGTTATAATTTTTCTAAACTTTCAAATAAAAATAATTCAACTTTTTTAAATTTCTAAATGAAAATTATATTATAATAATATTTTAATTTTATAATATTTTTATTCAATTTTTTCTTTTTCATTTTTCAAAATTTAAAAAATATTTAAGTCAAAATATCTTATAACTATTCATAAATTATCTTTTTATTATTCACAAAATTTTATCCTATCTTGCTGCCAAACCCGCTTGTAACGATCTTACAGAATAGTGCATGTTTGGACTTATTCTCTAATAGGATCTGTCAAGTTGTCAAAGTTCAGCTGCCATCCAATGCCTGAGAGTTGAGTGGCCTACTTTTTCGGATTGAGTTTTCTTATAATTATATTTTTATTCAAATATTTTTTATAATTTAAATATAAATAGACACAATATATAAATCATATTGTATTAAATATTTTCTATAAAAAAAATGTAGAATGTATATAGCATTTATATGTGTCTATTTCTCTCCAAATTGTAGAAATTATTTTGAGTAATAAGATTATATGAAATCAGGGTTTTGCTACACAACCTCCTACTATTCATCTACACTCCACACTCCACATTTTTTAATATTTTTTTTTGAATTTTTTTTTAAATATTTCAAATTTTTTATTTACTATTCATATAAAAATTATTTAATAAAAAAAATTAAAAAAAAATTTAAAAAAAAGATGGAGTGTGGAGTGTTGGGAGGTTGGGAAGATTTATTGTAAAAATATAGCACAACACTTATCTTTCATTTATCTAACAGTAACATCTCAGTTGAGGATGTAGATTGAAACCATTGAAAGTTTAAGAAACACATTACAACTCTTCATATTTTTAGGATAAACATTATAATATAGTTGATAGTTCGTCCAATCTCCCCATTTTTTTTATCAACCCAAGAAGATAGAGATATATACAATGGCAAGTAATCATAGAATTTCTACGAGAGAGATAGGATCATGTGAATGCAATGGAAAGAAACCTATTAGCAACATCTTGACCTTTAGACCATTTAAGGCCCCGTTTGTTGAGCAAGATGTTGCTAATCACTTAAGGTCAAGATGTTGCTAATACTATCTAAGGTTAAGATTTGTTGAGCAAAATACTATCTAATGTCTTGTTTGTTTTTACAGATGAGATGAGATGAATTAAAATAAAAATTAAAAATTAAATAAAATATTATTAAAATATATTTTTTAATTTTATTTTAATTTTATAATTAAAAAAATTAAATTATTTATTTTATTTTATATAAAAATTTAAAATAATTATAATAATTAAATGAAATGATATAAAAAAATGAGCATTATCATTTTGGCTTCTCGATAGACTTCATTAACCACTTTTAAGAATCTCCTTCTAAGATTACCTTATTCATATCCAACTCACGACTAAAATTGACTGCTATGAGAGTAATTGTTGCCTCTGCTAGAAGTGAATCCGGAAAAGAAGCCTATTTCTTCCTTAAAATAGTTAGAAAATTTCCTTCCTCGACTCTAACACACCACCTATCCCTGTTTTACACTTATATCAACTGAGGGATGAGAATTTTGACTTTGAAATTAAATCAAATTTACTAGAAAAAGAATCTCAAAATAGTCTATAATCTAAGGAGCAGAGACATGGACAAGTGGATTTTTTTTTTTTTTACTGTATTCGGTATTCTGGATCCTACTGAAGACTTCTAGGCATAAGTACACGACAATAAAAATGGAAAACGATGGAGTTTTGACTAATGACACATTTTTCTTAAAAAAAAAACCCACGTGGCACACTATGAAGGTAGTAGATTTTCGTGGCACGCTAAAGAATTGTTTGGAAGATGGCGTAGCATTTTCTTCGTCAACATTACTTAAATATAATTTTTAATTTTTAATTTTTTTATCCAATCATTTTAATTTTTTTAAACTAAAAAATAAAACATAAAAAATAATTCAACATTTTTCAAATCCTAAAATAAAAATAATATAAAAAATATATTTAACAATATTTTAATTTTATAATATTTTTATTCAATTTTTTTTATCTCTCATTTCAAAAAATCACATAAAACATCATAACTTAAACTATTTTACTATTATTCACAAATTATTTTACTACTATTAACAAATTTCTCATCTCTCTTTATTTTCCAAACATCTCCGAATTGAGAACCCAATATAAACTTTAGGCCTGATCTACACGCGTGATATCGCTGCGATGACTATTTTCATGTTTGAATAATTATATTTAAAATTTTTTACACAATATATGCACTATTTATCTGACCTAATTTAATTTAAAAAAATCAAATTTTTATGTTTGGTTGAATGGGTAGGGTCTCGTAATCTACCATCTTTCTCACCGCAAGGTTCCATCTCGTGTCAAGAAGTAAGATATTTGCCATGGTTAATTGGGGTAAGTCCGTGAAAATGAATATTTTTTATCTTAAATTTTATCATTCTTAAACATACATATTATACAACATTTTAAATAAATATCACTTAAATGAAATCATTTAAAACCATCACACCAATAAATATGACTAATAAGATTTCATATAAACACTGATGACTCCTTGCTCTTACTAAACTTGCAGCATCAAATAACACACTAATTATTAATTTACATGCATTCATGCAACAGGGAGACCAAATAGGCTGGCCTCCCACATTTTCACATCCCCTTTTCTTCCGAGCATGCACCAGATAGAGCTCCCCCACATAATGTTCAAACATTCTTAAGCATTTTCTTCCACATTTCTACAGGCTACCAAAATTACTTTCTCTGAGAAAGTGAAGGTATATTGTTACTTAATTGGCAGCAGCACATCTCGGAAGTGATGTTCTAATTGAATTGATCAGGAAAAGTAGTACCTTCTTTTATACCTTATATTAATAACAAGAGCTAGCTCGGAACACTGATCTTCCTTTTCAAAACAGTCATGTTGACGAATCTAACAGCCCTGCAACATCCGATATCTGCATCAATTAACCTCACAGGAATGATGATGTTTTAACTGATCGAGGAAAAGTCAACGCCGTTCTTGCCGAGCGCAGTGGTGGCCTTTATGGCAAGGGCACACAAATCAGGGAGTGAGAGGGGCAGATGGGCCTGAGACAAAGGCATAAGGAAGTAAATATGACCTGGTTGCAGCTCCTCCTCGGGGGGTACCTGTGTCGGACGCTTGCCGATGGACAAGGAGTCGGAGCTGCAGAGGAAGCAGTTAGGGTTCTGGGAGGTGACAGCCTTGGCTTGCATCGGTAGCTTGATTTCATGGAGCCAACCGTAGTTCATGTGAATCACCTTTGTTGTCTTGGACTGCTGTTTGTTGTTGCACCAATCTGCTTGTTCTTGTGCTTGTCTTTGTCCTCTTCCTTTTCCTTCAAGTTTACCTCTAGATTTACTTGTCTCTGTCTCCTGAGATGAAACACAGGCACCCATGAACGTCCCAGCGTGCCTGCGATCGAGTGTGAGAGATTTGGAGTTTGGACAGAATTTTCTAGGCTCAGACGGACCAGGATGGATGATGGTGATCTTTGCTGTGGAAGCTTATACCCGAGATCAGTTTTCTAAATGTGTAGGTGTTTGTTGACGAACTGAAAGGGTGTCCGGTGTTTGACCAATAGGAGGAGGAAATTGTTGACAGAAGAGTTTGAAGGGACCCTGAAAATGGTGGTTTGGGCTGTCAAATATAATTTAAGTAATTATTTTTTATTAATTGAAATTTTTGGAAAAAGTGTCTCTTCAATCTATCCGTTTATATCATTTTTTTTTAATCAATAGGAAGTGGGAGCTAGGGGCTAAAAGTATGGCATCCACAGTAATGAAAGGCTGGAGAATAGGGGGGGTTAAACAGATATGCCATAGGCCCAAAACCAGTTTGAGTTTCCTTGGTTGTGTGCTCGTGTGTATTATGTATATATGTTATCTCCGGTACATGCGCGCTAGCCAGAATCCCACAAACACGAAAATTGGGCAAAAAGAAGTTTCACATTCTCAAAATTATTTAGACAAAAGAGTACTCTCTTTTCACTGATCAGGTGTATTTCGTCTTACATCTTTTTTACTTTTTTTTTAATAAAAAGAAAGGGTTCCTACAAAGATATAAATCTGATGGACCAACGCCTAAAATTTTGTTTAGATGTTGAACTGAATTGAATTGATTTAAGTTCTTTATAAATAGTAGCGAGTTGAAATGATTTAGTGAATTTTATGGGAGTCATTTAAGATGAGTTTAAAATGTATTTCGATGTTATGATGAATTTAGATATATTTATGGAAAGTTGTAAAATTATACCATAAATATCTATTATTTACAGATATTATTGTCTCCCCACAGTGTTCCGAGCCTGCAAAAACAAAGAATAAGTTTTCTATACTTTGTTCTGGCACATGGATTAAGGAACAAATATCATATTGTAGATTTGAGTTGTGGAGCTCAACAACACATGTCAATGAGTAATGCACTTGAAATGTATTGTCCAGCCGATGTCAGTTGTCAGCTCATATTTGGGGAACCATAAAGTCCCTTTTGGTAGTTGTCGACGCTATTTACGTGGGGCTCAATCAACAAGTTCAAGTTGAACTGCATCTATTTGTGTGTATGGATGTTCAAAGTAACTTAAAAGTGAAGTACACCCAGCTGCTTTGTACATCCAAATGGATAAGAGGCCAGCTATCTAACTAATTAAGCAAGAGGAGTCTTGACTCTTGAGGATAAGATGCACGAACTGATAGTGCTATATTATATATATATATATATATATATATATATATTACGTTACAGTGGGATTTGCAAACAAATCATCTGGCCTTCTACGCACTCTCCAAAGATTATTGTAGGTACGTTGTAGGCAAATAGTCGAAGCTACTCTGATCATTAAAAACATATTTGGTTCTGTCATTGTCACAAACACGGCAAGAACGTCCCTGAATGGACCAACTCACGATCGATAGCTATATAGCTGCAGAAGATCGGCCACCGACTTGCACATATAATTACGGTTCAAAATGATGGTCATGATTGTTGATGCCAGAGAGCCAGCCAATTCTCTTGGCACTCTTCCGGCCCCTAGCTAGCTTGTTGGATTTTTCTTTCCCACTTGTTTATCACATTATGTATATATCAAAGTCACCTGTATCCTGATCTCCTGTCCTGCATTCTGTTTGCTCATGGAAAATATATATATATAAGCCACACGTGCTGTTTTTTATTATTATTATTTCTGATGCAGCCGATTAAAAAAAACATCGGATTCCGCCAGCTGGTTTAATTTCAACACGACTTTTAAGTTTTAATGTTAGTACCTTAGCTTTTATAACCTGATCTGTAAAACAACATGGGACACCTGTAAAAATTAAGGTCAATTTGGTTCGACTTTTGCAACATCCATGCATGCCATTAATGTTGGAATGCTAGCAATGTTGGAGGGCTTGATCTCATTTAAACTCTGAATAATAGCAATAGATTCAAAGATGGAGGAAAGGTAACAGCTTTATGTTCATATCATATATTAATAATATAATATGATGGAAAATGATTGATTTGCACCCTAAGTAGGAAATATCTATATTTTATGGTACGGAGCTTAAGTTGAATGGTTCATATATAATTCATGGAATTAGGTGTTTGATAATAAGTATAGACTTGGCCCACCAATTGGATCCATTATGAACTCGTCCCGTCATCTCATACAGCTGTATAATTGCAACATGATATCCATTCCATGCAAAATCCAAAACCCATTCTTCAAACCTATCGTCCTTTTGCTTGCATCCCCGGCCAGCTTTCAACTCTCTGCCCAAAATTCCAAACCAAAACCTCTCTCTAAACTAACTTTCGAAGGAAAAAAGCAGATCGAGTTAAGAAGCCATGCAAGTAGCATGCATGACCACTCCAACCACTTGTTCATACTTTTTAGGCCAAAAAGTAACTACGACACGACCCTTCGCATTATATCATCTTCAATGCATGTTATCTCATAATTTATCATGATCTGTTATTATTTTATCTCATTAAACATCGTCCATCTTGGCACTATGGTACAGCAGCATTCTACCATTCTACCTATGCATGCAATATGCATGGACAGCACAGAGAAGCTTTGACAAATACTCCTACATATCATGAATTAGAGGGAGAATATTCAAATCTGATCAAATTACAGATTTAAGTTATAATATATACGGTGTTATTAATAATAAATTTCAAAATTTACATGGCTTTATGAGTCACAACACATTATCCGGCCGACTATTATCTATTTAAAAGTCAGGGTAGAATTATACACACATACCATGATCGACATCGCCAAAGTCATAACAAGATTAATTGGCTTGTAAGTGAAGTTTTAATTTTAAAATGTTTTCAATCTAGCATATATATCAATTGATATGCTAGATTATGGTGGCAAAAGATACCCTTACAAAGATCCACTACAACAAATACTTGTTTTTCCCGCAAGGTATTGTGGTGGCAAAATTCTCCATTCCGTGAGAAAAACTATTTTTCCACAAATTTTAGTAGTGGGATGCTTGTGATATAAAATATTTTTCTCCATGAAAAACTCAACTTGTAGAAAATGCCTACATTTTCCCACAAGATTAGTCATGGAAAAAAATTTCACCATGAAAAATATAATGACTTTTGGTAGTAAATCATGAGAAAAAAGTATTTCCGATTAATTAATTTCATAGCAAATAATATTTTTCACAAACTATTACGTCAGAAATACTTATTTACGAAGAATCTTACTATGGAAAATAATTACTTTCGGCAAAAAAACGTATTTGTCGTGAGTTACATTCATGTAAAATGCTAAAATATTTTAAAAAAAAAATTTATAAAGTAAAAAAATTGAGATTGAGTAAAAAATAATCATAACAAATAGTCTAATATAAGCTAAAATAAATATATTCAAACTTGGGAGATCCAACTTCATACTTATAATAATTTCAAAAAAAAATGTAAAATTGTGCTAACATGTTCATAAGAAAAATTCTTAATGAGAATCCAAGAGAGGAAACTGTCTATGCTATTTATACACATACACACATAAATGTCCGAGATTTAAAACGATGTGAGGACAGGGGAAAAGAAATTTAAATCCGATTTTAAAAATTTTAACTTGTGACCTTTTGCGGCGACAATAGTTGCCGTAGAAGGTTTAATTGCACGACACGATTTTAGCAACCATCAAGTATCGCCGTAAAAGATAATATATAGCTGCAATAAGTTTCACCACAATGCTTTTGACTTGTTCTGGAGAACTTATTTGCGACGACAAAAAACCGCCACAAAAAATCATTTTTACTAACGTATTTTAGATTTTCGGACCTGATCTTGCTGCAATATCTTGATTCATTTTCTACAGACATCTTTTTTGTAATCTGCCCCATATTGTCCACAATGGTGTGCCGTGAAAAAAAAAAATCCAGGTAAAAAACCAAATTTATTGTATTGCAAGGAGGTAGAGTATGTGTATTATTCTCTAAAATTCAGATTCTCTAAACTCTGATGTAAAATGTGAGAAAGATATAATATTCTCTCGTACGACTATAATAGTCTATCTCTAATTTACTGTAAATTTTAAAATTAAAATCTAAGACCAAATCTCTCCTAATTCCCTACTACTTACCAATAGAACTTTTTTTTTTTTTTTCCCTGGTCAAAAGCGAAAATTTGGTCACCATTAGATCAGAGTTGGTAGGTAATGAAATCATTATTGTACTCCTCACATGCAGGCTTAATGTCACAGCTGTAAAGAATCTCTCCCTGAGCCTTTAATCAACATGATATAATAACCCCACGTAGTACTGTGTCGTTTAGCTCGATCGCTTGGTCATGTCCTGCCCAAGTCCAACCTTGTACCATTCCGCGTTAATATTACACACACACCTCGAAAGCAGCTTGCTTGGATCTCTCGTTAACGACACGCGCGCATTTATATAATCCCAGGCCATTTCTTCAAGTCTCTATCTCGGAAGGACGGCTTATCCACCCCTGATATAATCCCAATCTTGAATATTAAAATTATCCTTCTCTTTCATTCCTGCATCTTTATCCCCTCTAACATGTTTAGGTATTTCTTGAACATCATTAATGTCCTAAAATTATACACAGCTTAGGATTTTTGTCCTTCATAACCTATAATTCGACCTTCAAAGATCTAAATCCTTATAATTTTATCTCATTCTTATCTTATTGTATGGATATCAAGATATCTATCAACGCTAGCTTAACTTTTTAGTTTAAATTAGAATAAGAAATTATTTAATGATTTATGTGTAACGTCATGTCAACATAATTTGGATAAGAGTACACATTATATATTGTTGTTGTTCTTTGTGATGGCTTCTAATTAATATTTTTTAAATAATATTTTGTTTAAATAATTGATATAAAAATCATTTAATATAGGATGTGAAATCGTATTTAAAGGGATATCAATAATCAAAGCCTTTTTTCTGACCACAACGTACGGCATAAGATTTCGAATACGGACTTTCCACGGTTTCAAAATATTTATTTTTCAAAAATTCTACTCAACTTCCTACTATTCACACCACACTTCACACTCTATCTTTTTTTTAATTTTTTTTAATTTTTTTATCAAATATATTTTTATATGAATAGTGAATAAAAAATTATAAATAGTTTAAAAAAATAAATTCAAAAAAAATTTTAAAAAAATATTAAAAAATATTAAAAAGTGTGGAGTGTGGGAAGAATGAATAACAAAACTTTTTATTTTTAATAATGTTAGATAGAATTCTGACTGTACAAACGTCCTGAGTGCATTTATTATAAAAAAATATAATTTTTTAATATAAATTTTATATTTATTTTTTATGACTATAAATATTAATTTTTGTTTTTATTTTTTGTGTTAATGTATATAGCCCATCAACCTAAATGTGGGCAAGAATGTAAACACGACCCTCGAGTGGGTGACAGGCAAAAGTAAACGTTCAGAGGGGTAGCAGTGCTACCCAACTCATCACAATATCACATCCACAGAAAAGAAGCTCTACTACCTACAAATGCTACAGAACATTTGATTCTCAAATGGCTAGACTATTTACAAATCTAACCCATGTTCATTTCCCAAAATAACCCTACTCAGGTATTGCACTCAACAGTGCCGTAAACTTTCCTTTTCCATCGCTACCACCACCATTCCTACCCCTCTTCAACCCCCCACCGGCGTCTCCGGCGATTGCTCTTCTCGGAGACTTCAAGTCCCCGCCTTGAAAAACCAACGGAGAAATCGGTTTCCGGCCACACCCAAATCTGTCACCCCCATTTCCTTTCATCAACGCAGAGCTTGCTTTGACAGCCAATGCAGCCATTTCTTCAGGCTGCAGTGGGTGCTTTAGCTTACTCAATGGCAAAGCGAAATATAGCTGACCCACTAGAAGCTCTTCGTCGTCGTTCACCGCCAAGAGAACGTCGTCGAAGTCCATCTCGTCGGCGTTGCATATGAAACACGTGGGGTTCTTTTGTAGTAGATAAGAAACCTTTACCGGGTACGAGAATTCTTGAAGCCGACCGTCTTGTAAAACGAGCTTGGCCGTAGCCACGTCCGTCGAACTAGACGAACTGCAAATACCCATTGTACGACAGAGCAGCTACGATATCTTTCGACTCAGCCGAGTCAAAAAAGTTTCGGATAGTATCCGAAGAGGTCGGCCTTTAAGGAGGACTTTTGGCGTTTGTAAAGGAGCTGAAGAGGATGGAGGGGGTGGGGGTGGTAGATATATAGCCGCAAGGCACCGGTGGACTTGCCTCGAAATTTGTACTATGTGTCCACGTCAGACTTGTCGTTTTGTTGAAGCAAAAGCCTGAAATATACTTTTAGACCCCGCAAGGTCACTGAAATGTGATTGGATTCTCTAAAATTGAAAGCATTTTCAATTAGATTCATATCCATTATAATCTATAATGGGATTGTAATTGTGGTGTCTCTAGTCTCTCATTTGTGGTGTATATATTCCATTGAGGAAAAATAAAGTATAAAAATAGAGTTTTGCTCTACATAGTGATATTTATTATAATATTAAAAAATTAAAAAAATCAATCATATTTTAATATAATTGATGCTTTTACATCAAGATTTATAAATAATTTTTTTATAAAAAAAAAAAAGAAGAGAAAATTGACTGTATTTTTATCATTATCCTTGGCCGGCTAGATTGGTGGTATTGGGTCATTTTTTTTAAGTCATTAAATAACCCAATGATAGTTAATAATTCATATAAATGTCAAAATTCCGTCAATGTCAATCGAGTTTGGGTCAATTTTGTCGGAATGGGGGTATTACAATAGCCAGTAGAATCCACACTTTTGAACGTTGTGTTGATTGGTTAGGTTGTCCTCATATAGAGGATCGGATTAAACTTATTTAAATCTTAGTAGCAAAAAATAGAATTATTCCAAATTTCAGGGACAGAAAAATATATGAATGGCAAATAGCTTTCGAATCTGTGGGCACGGCTTGCCAGGCTGTGAGTCGGTGTTGACAGCTTGTCTTCTATATGTATATATATAATGTATGAAAAATTCTACTCATTAATACATTATATTTATATATTATATATTATATTTTTTTATTAAATATATAATATATAAATAATAAATAGATGAATTTAATTAATTTAAAAATAATAAAATATAATAAATATAATGTATAATATATGAAAATAATGAGCAACAAATTTCATAATATATATATTTATTAGCCATTTAGTTACCCAAAGGAATATGCTCATTACTACTAGTGTGTCTTTCAATAGTAGTTCCAAGGTGATGTTATTAATTTATTGGGGCTTTAATTTGTATACGTGTTCCGCTCCTCATTTGTCCTGTAATTATTATTTAGAATTTTTTATGTACTATATATATAATGTCTATTTTATATGTTTAATTTTTTTTTTTAACTAAAAATCTATAAATCCACATAAGATCAATTTGGGGTGATCTTAACGTGAAAATGACCTCATCATGACACATGTTCTTTTTAATAATCTCATTAGGTGGTGGAAAGTGGGAGAAAAAAGGTTAAAGATTTCTTTCCTTTTCAGGAAAATAAGGTTCATGAACGTGATCTAAGGGTGAATAATTGTGTACGTAGGACCGAAGTTATAATGGGGGTGTACCTAATCTCTCCACTATATTTGGTTAATGTGAATATCTTCTATTTTTATGATGAATATATATGATTTAGTAAATGTGTTATGGTAGAGTAGAAAATTTACGTGAGATACGGGAAAGTTTTATCATCATAATCATGTATTTTTTTTTAATGAGAAATACTTTAGCTATAAAAGAATTATATAGAAATAATCCTATAAACTGACGTGACATAATTTGATTCATTAAATTGTAAAGTTACTTTTATCGTAAAATTACTTTTATCGTAAAGTAGATCTAATAGATCACATAAGTTTGATTGTGAGATTATTTTTATGTAATCTTTTTATACCTATAGCACTTCTCTTTTTTTATTGAGTAATGTTAAATACAATTTTAGAATATACAAATTTTGTATAATTTTTTAAAAAAAATCATGAGAACCGTTGTTAAAAGATGTGATTTTTTGTAATTTGAATTTTAAATTTATTCACTTTTTTTAAAAATGAGTATGTGAGACTTATACACCGGCCTCAAATTATACAAATCATTTTCATTCTTTATTAATTACTCAATGAATTGTGTCAACATAAATTAATAATTCTCAAAAAAAAGTTTTTTATTATTATTATTATTTTCAAATTAGGCTTGAATTTGGCTTCATCTTTCTTTACCTACGTAAATACATTTTGTAAATATATTTTATGCATGGTCATTATGGAGACCACGATGGTGCAATTCTCTGCAAAGAATGAGGAAGGCCACGTCGAAATTAAGAATGAGAAAGAGGAATATGAATATCGGCCACCAGATCGAGGAGAGAGAAGATGATTGGAAAACTTTGTACAGAATCCACCCAGCAATCCGACAAAAGCTGGCGTAAGCTAATCTGAGTCTGCCATGGGCCGGTTGGGTAGCTACGAACCACGAACCTTTGCAGATCATGCAGCGAGCCTGCATTCTCCACGTTTTCCGGCCCCCCAAACACTTCTTTTTATTTGGAAATAACTATTCCGAGATGATGCCCACCCCCCTTTATCTCTCCGTATGCTTGAATTTGATCCATGCACTACTCTTTCTTACTGTATATATATTTTCTCAGCCCACAAAAAAGTGTATATATGTTTTCTTTTTTCTGATCAGCGTTTCATATTCTTTGTACAGATATTTCTCCGGTTCGGAATTCAGAAATATGTACAATGAGATGCAAATTTCCTTCTTTTTTTTTTTTTTCCTCTTTTGTTTTGGTGTTTTTCTGATCTGCAGAAGTGCATGCATGCTTGGCAACATGGTGGGGGCTCTGTATGGACCTAGTAAGATTGACAAATGTTGTATTCTGAATTGCCAGCTAGCAATGCAATAGTCAAAGCAAAGAACTCAGGACCAGGATAGATAAAATAAGACACTCGGATTTTAAGCTAATGATTCAATATTGTTTATTGGGATTTGGGTCTGGTTTTTAATTATATCTTGTCTTCCATATTTTGGTTCCCTTCATAGGGTTGGTAGTGACTTCTTTATCTTTATTTTTATCTTTATCTTTAAATTTGAAGAATTTATTTTTAAAAAGATCTGCATTGACTTCTTCATCTTTATATTTTTACATAACTATAAGTAGTCATTCTTCAAATATGAAGAAGTACTGTTCATTTTTCAAATATTATTTTATTAGTTTTTTTCTCTCTCATACACATTAAAAT
Organism: Cyclocarya paliurus; assembly: GCA_029856935.1. Lineage (NCBI taxonomy): Eukaryota > Viridiplantae > Streptophyta > Magnoliopsida > Fagales > Juglandaceae > Cyclocarya > Cyclocarya paliurus. The sequence continues at coordinate 31,439,879 of CM056952.1, forward strand.
TAACTTTGTAAAATTTATTAAAATAATTTGGATACATAAAATTTTTATTAAGTTGACAATACAAAGTGGATACTAATTGTAAAATATATATAAAAAATAATAGTATTTTATTATTATTTAGTTTAAATATGCATAAATTAATGTGAGAATCATTCTTTAAATATAAAATCATTTTTCAAAAGAGATAATTTTATATATGAAGATGAAGAAACCACTATCAATGCTCATGTAGGTTCTGTTTATAATAATGCATTTTCTTTTTCCATTCGACTCCCCCTTTTTTTAAGAATATTTTGGATGTGTCTCGTGAATGTATATTCTAAAAAAATAAAAAATAAAAAGACTAATGCTATGAATGTTGATGTGATTTTAAATTATTTGTGAATAGTAATAAAAATAATAATAAATAATTTATAAATAATAATAAATTATTTGTGAATAATAATGAATTCACTTATCAACCACATCTTAATTAATATATATATATATATATTTTACCATTAGATTTGGATAGCATAACTCCAACAGAATAAGTACTGATCCATTAGCCTGGTTTTATGGGTAATGATACATTTATTACTTTACTATCCAACTCTTTTTTTTTTCTTTTGAGTCAATTTTTATAAAATTAAATTTATTTTTAGTTAATTACATAATTACATTGATTGATTAAATTTATTTTCTTTTAAATTATGCAAAAAGTCACATTTTGAAATTTTTAATCTAAATTTAAATAGTAAAATGGAGGAAAAAATAGATAGATAATAAAACAGTAATAAATAAAGTGTAAAGATATCATTATGTTGATTTTATTGCTTATTGCATTTGAATCTTCAGCTGTATATAACCCAAATTATACTCTAAAAGTTTGTGCAATAAAAGGTACATGTCATGTATACCTCATACTTTAATTTTTTCCTTTTGAAGAGCTCTTTATTCTTTTGAATCATCATATTATTTATATGATCACCAAACTATTAAAATTATAATTTTAACCTCGAATTGACACTATTTTTATAATCTCTCTCTCTCATCATTTTAAAACCCAACCATTAATATGCCATATCGATTTGTCATCAATTTAACGGTCATATTTTGATCAAATAAATAGAAATTCTTGTTGTAAATTGAAAAATGAAATGATATAAGCTAATTTAGTATAGAGTTTGACTGTCAAATTAGAATTTAATATAAGGTTTTAAATTATTCTTTTTCTTTTTTCTTTTTTGCCCGCCTAAGTCTGCCTAAATATTAGCTTGTTTGCATACCAAATTAATTAAGGAAAAGTCTTTTTGCAAGCGAGTATGAGTATCAAATCATACACTGATACTAAATATAAGGCATCCGTTTAATGAAACGATACGAATTGAAGATAGAAATGATTTTTATGAGACAGAAGACCTTCTTCTTCTCTCAAAATTTTTATTTTTATTTTCAATAAAAAAAAAACTATATGAGTATTGGTATACGGTTTGGCACACCAAACCCTTTGTACCTAGTAATTAAGGCTCAATTATTAATAAGTTGGAAATTAAGGACCCACCCCAAGCCCTTCCTTGAAGCTTCTTCTTCTTCTAATTTGCAAATTCCATGCATGCATCTGTGTATAAATATTAGGTAGTGGTGGATAAGAAAGCTGTTTAATGTTTCTTTAGCTCGGTGATCCCCATCATGTCATTAATTAATCCTATTTCTCTCTTTTCTTCTTTTCCTTCTTTTTCTTTTTTTTTTTTTGGTAATTTTCACCGGATAATACCTTAAAAGAAAGAAGCTAGGAGATCAGATCTTATAGATGAGCCGTACATGGAATTTTCGTAAAGGATAAATTTGATCAGCTAGTGATTAATTTATAGATAATCTTAAAGGCAGATTTGATGGGTTATGGCTGAATGAATTGAATTAAGAAGCACACCCAGTTGGCAAAGCGAAAAAATAAACCCCACCAACCGGCAAAATCATGATTATATATATATATATATATATATATATATATATATATCACAATTATGCCGAGTAATATATAGGAAATCATGCATTAATATTAGCCAAACCCTGATGAAGAGAATCCCATCTTAAAAACAAAACATTATAGATTTGCATGACAAGCTTTTACAAAATGTTTTATGTCGGGCCTAATTATATTTTTTATTTGGTATCTATCTTAATTAATTTGTTGATCAGAACCCAAAGGACGACATAAAAAGTTTGCCGTCGTCATGATTACCATGAAAGTTCCTCGATGGCTTCTTGGCAGTACTTTGCGTGCAGGATGTATCATGTATATATGTGCATGATGCAATAAATTACACATTTACAACATATATATAAATATATATATATATATATATATATATATATATATATATATTGGCGGATGCCATTATTAATTAATGCTAATTATTAGATTAAAATATTTTCTTGCAAACTGATAATGCAAGCTTCATAATATATATTAAATATGTCACATACATAATAATAATCCAAAAAAGAAAACACAAGAGTCATAGAAAGAAAGATCTTCTAGCTAGTTTCTACGTCTCCCTTTCCCAAAAAGATAAGCTCATTTTATTCGATTTTCTTTATGCATTCTCTTATATATTCCTATTCCCCGTACAATAATATATCAAGATATATATGACCCTAAAAGAACGGAAACCTTTTCGGTATCCCTTTCCTACTTCTTTTGCGAAAAGATTTAGGAGGTTCAACATTAACCGGGGTGATATTCTCTTCTTTACTTGTTTTGCGGCAAAATTGGAGAACATTTCCGTTTGCTGTCAGCGTGGAAATCAATACCTCAGTTTTTGCACATCCATCTGCATTGGTTAAATCCATTATACTTTTGGCCTGCGATAAAGAATTATTTACGTAAATGAGATGATTACAAAAAGCATGCAAATCTTCTTTTGAAATTTCAGTTTAAAAATATATAACAAAAAATCAGTGAAATATAATTAAAAAGTGATGATCTTATGTACGTACTTTGCATGCGAGAGAAAAAAATCTGAAAGAATTCCTTTTCTTGCACGACTTGGAAGACTTCTGGAATTCGTAGCTACAGACATGGCATGACTTGTGAGTAGCGTTAACATGACTTGCATTTGGTTCTTTTTTTTTGGGACAAAGAAAGACTATAGGGTAAGAATTAATGCTGTAAGGATGGACATCGGAGATTTCGAATAATAAACCAACGTCTACAATCCGAAGAACAGCTCGATGCGAAGCTTTGTACACCTAAAAGAGTACAAAACCCGTAAAGAATTTAATTACAGAGGCCGAAGAGGCGAGAAAACCATATGTTTGATGAGAAAATTAAAAAGGAACTTAAATTTGATTACCTGTTGACCCACGTGATCTGCATGCATGCTGCACTGAGTTTTGCAACTTTTACAGAGCACTTTGCCATCACAATCCAAGCAGAATAGAGTATATTCTTTACAAAGATCTTTGTATGGGTTGTGAAAGTTGGCGTCCAATATAGATATTAACCACTGTGGAACTTGGGCTGCCATAATCGCATATGCTTCTCCCTCAAAAGTGGCCCCTGCGCTAATATCAAAAGCTGTCTTTGACCTGATGCTGAGTTGCGTATGTACTCTTCAAAGAAATATTGCCTAACTTAATCGATCTAAATTTGCTTAACGCAGAAATATATCCTATATATAAATACTGATTGGGTTCTTCAGTCCAAGTTATATTCTAAGTTCTTCTCGCTGAATTTGATACAAATACTTATTGATCAGTTCTTCAGTTCAAGTTATATTCTAATTAGTTATTCGAATCCTAATTTGATTAGGAGGTAGAAATTAAGAGTCCTATGCTAAATACGGTCGGTATGAAATTCCTCCATTTTTATGCGGATTTATAGTGTAGCTCTATATTTTCTTTAATTTGGGTTCAATGGATTTCATTGACAAATATGCATTACTCTATCTTAAAATTCTGCAAAATGTGTTTAATTTCTTGAATAACGTCGAGGTATTTTCAATAACTAATTCACATGTCTTGCTTATTTGTTTTTTATAATGATAGTTGACTACAATTGGGTCTATACACTTTTTAGAGCCATTCTTAATTACTGGAGGGTAGATAGAGTAATCCTAGGTATAAGTTCTAAATAGACAAATTCTGTATAAGCATTTATAAAAAGAATTAGTCCTACTACAAAAACAAAAACAAAAAAAAAGCTTTTTTTTCAATTTTTCAAGATGCATGGGGTCTACTTTTTTATAAAGGTTTGCATGAGACTTGTCTTTTTGAACTTGTATAAATCATTTTTCAACTCTTATTGTTTTTTTATAAATAAATAAAATATGTTATATCAATATTATCAGAACGCATGGATGACAACATATAAAATTTGAAAAATGATTTGTACAAGTCTCAGTAGAGAAGTTTTACATAGGTCTTTTGTAAAAATACATTTTTATGGAAGGCATGTCGAGAACTTGTTTATTTGGAACTTGTACATTACTCATAAGAGTTTGCCCCTTCATCATTACCGTTAAAGGCCTTCTTGGAACTCTGTGTGCATGCAAGGTTCTGTCTGCATGCAGATGCACACATTTATAATATATATATATGATAAACAACAAACTTTCATTCATAAGAAAACATTACATAGCAAACTGATCATACCATAGTAAATGATCCACAAAAGCTAGGACATGTTCCCATCACATTTGGTTATCATCTACATTCCATGCAAAACGTGCCAAACTATGTGCTACGCCATTGTCATCCCTATAAACATGTTGAACATGCAAATTTGTAAAATGCATCATCAGGCCTTTTGCATCCTTTATTAGATTACCATTTGAGGAGAAAAACTCTTGAGTAACTTATAATTCTTGGTCCAAAACTAAACAATCTGAAACACTACACCATCTACATTTAGTTTTAAGAAACCTGGTGGAGGTGGTTTCCATTTACAGAGTTTTTCTCTCTCCATAGCACTAGAAGTTCTCAGCTGTATAAAAGTTTTATGAAGAGATAGAGCAAAATTAACTGCTGCCATAGGTTCAATCACATTTTTCTCCATCATCATCTTATTACGTCTGAACCATAAACTCCAACCAATCTAGAAAAACAATGTAAAATCTGCCTCGAACTCTCTTTTCAAAACAAACCTAACCTAGTCTAAGAAAGTTTACCTGTTGCTAGACTTGCTGCAATAAAGGGAAACATTGCTGCCACACCAGTCTTACATGAGAGCAAAAAAGAAGAGCATGTGCCAAATCCTCCCCACTTGTTTGACAGAAACAACATACATTAGCCACATCAATTCTTTTATGACTCAAGAGTCAGAGTTGGTAGGATATTTTTACAAGCTCGCCATGCAAAAATCTCTATTTTACTTGGAACTTTCATTTCCCATATACCCTTTCAAATTTTCTTATCAGCCATAAGAGAAGAGCTTTCTCCATTACCTTCAAAATTCAAATTCTGTATCAACCGATAAACACTCTTCATAGTAAAGTTTCCACTTGATTCTTCATTCCAAATCCACTTGTCTGTATACTCATTACTTGACAACCTGATCCAAAGAATCTTATCTACATTTGGATTGAAGAGAGATCTAACTTGACATATCTTCCACAATCTAGTATCTAGTCAATTAGTGAATCTACTTTTTCTTCCTCATTTGCCTCATTAACAAGAATTCCATCTAAAACTAGCTGTAGACAGCTATGACCTGGCACCCAAAAATCTTTCCAAATTTTAATATTCTCCCCCGTACCAACTCTTCATCGACAGCCTGCCATTAACCATTTCTTAGCTTCAATTATCCCTCTCCAAGCATAAGAAGGGTTAGGACCCAATTTTGCTTGAAAGAAAGAAACATTTGGAAAATATTTAGCCTCATAGTTTGTTTTGAGCAAAGAGTCATTATTATGTAAAATCCCCCAACCTTGTTTTGCTAACAAAGTTATGTTAAAGAAATGTAAATTCTTGAAACCCATACCACCTCTAAATTTTGACATGCAAAGCCTTTGCCAATTCTTGCAAACTGATATTAATTAAATATGAAATTAGCTAGCAAGCTTCATTGTATCTTATATATCTTTTCTAAAATCACACATAATTCATGAAATAATAATTATGTCAAATAACACAAAAAGAAAAACACCCAACTCATAGAAAATAGATCATCTTCTATCTAGGTATATATAATAATACACTTCAATTCCTTTCTGAAAAAGATAAAGTTGTTCAATTTGATTAACAAAAAATAAAAACTCTTTATAAGTACACTATTTCTCGAATATGTATGTAAAATAATATATATATATATATATATATATATATATATATATATGTAATGACCCTAAAAGGAAGGAGCCATTTTCAGTATCCCTTTCAAACTTCTTTTGCGAAAAGATTTAGGAGGTTCTGCAACGGTATAGTCATATTCTCTTTATCTCTACTTTCTGGGCAAAATTGGAGAACACTTCCGTTAGTTGTCACTACTTGTGAGATCATCAATACCTCAATTCTTGCACATCCATCTGCCACCTTGGCTAAATCTTGCGTCATACTTTTGGCCTACAATAAATAATTATTTACGTGAATAAGATACTTAAAAAATAATTAATCTTTCTTGGAGATTTCAATTCAAAATATTTTTTAAAATACAATTACTGAAAAATAATTAGAAAAAGTGATAATCTTTTGTAAACTACGACAAAAAAGGCTTTTTGCAAGGAAAATATTTCGTTACAAAAAGCTTTTTTTTTTTGTTGCAAATGTCTCTTAGCAACGAACAATATTCGTTGCCCTACTTTTGGAATTGCCTCGTTGGCATTTGACATTCTCCAACGAGTTTTATGTTCGTTACAAATATGCACTTTTAGCTATGAGAATCTTCCGTTACAAATGTATATATTTTCGTTGCTAAAGTCCATCAAGGAGATCTTGAAAATCGTTGCAAATATATATTAGCAACGATTTATTTTTGTTTCAAAGCAGAACTAGCAATGAACTTGATTCGTTGGAAATATAATCCTGCAACAATTTTTATGCATTGCAAATATATTGCAATGAATCAATTTCTTTGCAAATCTATAATATGTAACCATATTTTTCGGTTCAATTGAGTTGTAGCAATGTGCTCAATTCATTGAAATATTGCACATTTGTAATGAAGCTAAAGCGTTGCGTTTTGACACTTGCAACGAACTAATTTGTTGCAGAAATATATTTGTAACGAATGCATATCATTACACACAGGATATGCAAATTTTCCTTTTGTGCTCCATGCAGAGAGGTTTACATATGCAAGGAAGTCGTTAATAGTACATACTAAAGCTGCATGTAAATGAAAGGACTTGTCATGCAAGGCATCGTAGGTGACAACACCTACTTCCCATAAATGTTAGAGCTCATCAACTAAGGGTCTTAGATATACATTAATGTCCTTTCTAGGAGCTTTTGGACCAGGGATAATTGACGTCAACATGAGGAACGGTTCTTTCATACATAATCAGGATGGTAGATCATAAGGTATCAATAGAACTGGCCAAATGCTATAGGGCTTGCTTACATTAGCAAATGGGTTGAATCCATCACTTGCCAAACCAAGTTGGATATTGCAAGGTTTTTTTGCAAACCAAGTATGCTGGTTGTCAAAATCTTTCCACACTAAAGAGTCACTAGGATCCCTAAGAGTACTAGAATCGTCCACTCAATTCTTTGAACGCCAAGTCATATGGCATGCCATCCAGGATGTCATAAATAACCTTTGTAGGATCGGTGTTAGTGGGAAGTAGCGCAATTCCTTGTGAGGAATTTTCTTCTTCTAACTTGCGTCAGGGTTCCACCTTGATACACCACATGTCGGGCAAGTTTGCCGATCAACATGCTATTTCTAAAATAATATACAATCATTTGGGCAAACATATATCTTTATATAATTAAATCTAAGACCGTGTTCAAGTTTCCTTGATACATGGTATGAACTCGGCAATAGAGGATGAGGAAATGCATCCTTCAACAACTGAAGCATCATCATATGGAATGACTTCACAGTTCAACCACCAATACTTTTCATATGGAGCATCTTAAGATTAATGATAACTTTGAAAGATTTGCATAAAACAATTGCTCAAAGACGGTTTGCTAGAATGGAGCACTTGTGGGTCCTTGATGTCCATCTGTATCAGCTTCACTCGTGTCCATAAATCTTGCAAAATGAACATCATCTAACATGGTTTCTATGTCATCAACGTAATCTCCATGCTTATCAGGATGGCTATTATCACCGTGGAATATCAACCATGTGTAGTTTTGATCAAAATCTCGAATAAAAAGATGTTCTTTGACGATATGGATGGGATGATAATAGTTATTAAGACATCTTCTACAAGGACATCTAATAACATTGCTTCCAAATGCATGATCCCATGCCATTGAGAGAAAGTTTTGAACTCCCACACCATAAGCTTGATCTCTAAACCTATCTATAATATTGATCCAACTCTTGTCCATGTTCAGGTCCTTATAAAGGCATCGTAACAAAACATTATAGGCATAACAATGGCATGCATGATTGGTATAGAATGATAGAAAATATATGAAAAAAAGTAAAAACATAGTTCATTTAAGTAAAAAAGGTTTGTTGAAATTTTTTTTCGTAATAGTTAAGTTAGTAGCTAAGCTTGATGTTGTTGGTGACAATAAATGTTGACCAATATAAAGCATGACTCATTGTACTTAACGAATGATGCGGGGTTCACCACCTTTATTTGTGTAACTCTAATCATGTATGAGAACTTATATATTTAATCATACAATATGGCCCGGGTAATAAATATAATTGTTATATTTTATATCTGATTGTCCATATAATTGTTATATTTTGTATTAGACAAAATATCAAACACTTCAAGGGTTGAATTTTGCATATGGCAGCTAAAAAGTAACATGGTTACTTAGAATACTCTCTATCGAACACTTGGAAGGATCACTGGCTATATGTAGTTAATGACCAAAACTCTTAATTAACCAATTGGATTGACAGCTTGAAATGAGAAAAATCTCCACTTTCAATACAAGAACATGCATGGACATCTGGATGACTTGCAACGAATTTGTTTCATTGGAAATGAGTTAGCAACAAAATTTTGTTGCAATGGGTAAAAATTTTTTGCAACGATTCAATGTCGTTGCTATTGTCTCAAAATCATGGCTAACTGAATTGGCATTCTAGATTCGAGATTTTTTGCAATGATTATTTTACGAGGAGATTTTGTCATTGCAATTGCATCCATTTGCAAGGAGATATGGAGTTTCGTTGCGAACATAGTATATTTTAGCAAGGAAAAAAAGTTCAGTTGCAAATAATGGTTGCAAAAATCCATTCTTGTTGTATTAGTACTTTGCAATAGAGTGAACAAAATCTAAAAGAGTTTGAACTTTTCAACTTCCATGAAACAAACTTGGACGCTTTCGGAAATTGATAGCCTCATATTTCGCACTTGTGAGCAGTGTTAGCATGACTTGCATGATTTGCTTCTTTTTTTCTTGGACGAAGAAAGAGTATAGAGTAAGAATTAATGTTGTAAGGATGCATATTGGAGATATCAAATAATAAACTAATGTCTTCAATCTGAAGAACAGGTCGATGCGAATCTTTGTACACCTAAGTCCAAAAAACCACAAAGAATTTATTAATTACATGAAGGCCAATGAATTGTGTCAACATAAATTAATAATTCTAAAAAAAAAAGTTTGTTTATTATTATTATTATTATTAGGCTTGAATTTGGCTTCATCTTTCTTTACCTACGTAAATACATTTTGAAAATATATTTTATGCATGGTACCATTATGGAGACCACGATGGTGCAATTCGCTGCAAAGCATGAGGATTGGAAAACTTCGTAGAGAATCCATCCAGCAATCCGACAATAGCTGGCGTAAGCGAATCTGAGTTTGCCATGGGCCGGTTGGGTAGCAATGAACCACGAACCTTTGCAGATCATGCAGAGAGCCTGCATTCTCCACGTTTTCCAGCCCCCCAAACACTTCTATTTATTTGGAAATATCTATTCCGAGATGATCCCACCCCCCTTTATCTCTCCGTCTGCTTGAATTGATCCATGCACTACTCTTTCTTACTATATATATATTTTCTCAGCCCACAAAAAAGTATATATATTTTCTTTTTCTGATCAGCGTTTCATATTCTTTGTACAGATATTTCTCCTGTTCGGAATTCAGAAATATGTACAATGAGATGCAAATTTCCTATTTTTTTCCCTCTTTTGTTTTGGTGTTTTTCTGATCTGCAGAAGTGCATGCATGCTTGGCAACATGGTGGGGGCTCTGTACGGACCTAGTAAGATTGACAAATGTTGTGTTCTGTATTGCCAGCTAGCAATGCAACATTCAAAGCAAAGAACTCATCATGATCAGGATAGATAAAGTATGACACTTGATTTTAAGCTAATGATTCAATATTGTGTATTGGGATTTGGTTCTGGTTTTTTTTTTTTTTGGAAATAGACATCATTCATTAATATCAGAAGAAAGTTACATCTGTGACTCCACATTACAAGTCAAATTAAAAACCGTTGAAGGCTCCCCGTACGCAAATCTGTGCGACGGCATTGTCTAACTTCAGTAACTCTCAAAAGAGAGTATCACAACCCAACCATCCCATCCTCCAAACGAGGAGAGGTAACCCAAACAACCCCATCCTCCAAAAGGAGAGCGGTATCCAACCATCCAGCTATATGGACATAAGTCCAATAGCCTATTTTATCTTTATTAAAACTAAACACCACCCAACCAAAAAACACCAGACGGGCCCGCTCACTGGAAGCATCCGCTGCACAAAACAAGACAGAATGAGCACCCAGCACTTGCACGGACCACACCCGTACAACCATCAGACGTAACTTCGCCCTCCTAGCTCTACCAGCACAAGCCCCAGATTGCAACCCACCAACAGAAAAACACCACCAAAAACCAACAACAAGAAATAACAACAAAAAAGCAGATCCCAACAAACAGAACAAGCAAACAAACAACATTAAAATCGAAAAAAACAAAAGACAACACTTGGGTGGCGCGTGACAGACACGCGCCACGCTGGGAAAGAGTCGATCGGCCGATCATACGGTACCGGAGGCACAGGGTTCTGAGCTGCCGCGCACAGCATCAACGGAAGAGATGAAACGCGCCGCTCGAGAGTACCACGCATTTCCTGTAAAACCGTGCGTTGGTGCAACGCGCCGCTCCTAGTGATTCCCACTCCGAGGCAACAGCAAGATCGACGGGAGGAGCTTCGCCCGGTGTAGTACATGTCTGATGATGATCGCCAGAGAAGCTCGAACCGACTCCTCCCCTTATTCGGCCGAAACTATAAAAAAACTCATAAAAACCCCACCGGAGACAAAAGGCCGGCGAGGAGGAGGAGGAGGAGAGGAAGAGGAAGAAGGAGCCGAAGCTCCCCTTCCCCTCAGCAGGATTCTGACGAGAGGGTTTTAGAGAGAGAGGGTCTGATTTTTGGGGTTTTAGAGAGAGAAAGGTCTAATGGCAGGATTGAAATCAATGATACTTGATGTGATTTGGTTCTGGTTTTTAGTATTGTCTTGTATTCCATTTTTTTTGTTCCTCTTCCTGTAGGTTCTGCTCATAATAATGCCTTTTCTTTTTCTATTTGACTCCCCCTTTTTTTTAACAATGTTTTGATATTTCTTGTGAATGTATATCCTAAAAAATAAAAAGACTAATGCTATGTTTGAATGTTGATGTAATTTTAGATGATTTGTGAATAGTAGTAAAAAAAATAATAAATAATTAAAAATAATAAATAATTTATAAATAATAGTGAACTGTTTGTAAATAGTAATGAATTCACTTATCAAACACATCCTAATTAATAAATATATTTACCATTAGATTTGGATAGCATAACTCCAAGAGAATAAGTACTGATCCATTAGCTTGGTTTTATGGGTAACGATACATTTATTACTTTACTATCCAACTCTTTTTTTTTCTTTCTTTTGAGTCAATTTTTATAAAATTAAATTTATTTTTAATTAATTACATAATTACATTGGTTGATTGAATTTATTTTCTTTTAAATTATACAAAAAAGTCACATTCTGAAATTTTTAATCCAAATTTAAATAGCAAAATAGAGGAAAAAATAGATAGATAATAAAACAGTAATAAATAAGGTGTAAAGATATCATTGTGTTGTTTTTATTGCTTATTGCATTTGAATCTTCATATAACCCAAATTATACTCTACTCTAAAAGTTTGTGCAATAAAAGTTACATGTCGTGTATCCCTCATACTTACTTTTTTCCTTTTGAAGTGCTCTTTATTCTTTTGAATCATCATATTATTTTTATGATCACCAAACTATTAAAATTGTAATTTTAACCTCGAATTGACACTATTTTTATAATCTGTCTCTCTCATCCTTTTAAGACCCAACCATTAATATCAAGTCATATCACAGATTTTTCATCAATTTAACGGTCATATTTTGATCAAATAAATAGAAATTCTTGTTGTAAATGGGAAAATGAAATGATATAAGCTAGTTTAGTATAGAGTTTGACCATCAAATTAGAATTTAATATCAGGGTTTAAATTATTCTTTTTCTTTTTTCTTTTATGCCCGTCTAGGTCTGGTTAAATAATCCGCTTTAACTTTTATATTATATATTAGCTAGTTTGCATACCAAATTATTAAGGAAAAGTCTTCTAGCAAGCGAGTTTGAATCGCGTACCAATACTAAATGTAAAGCATCCGTTTAATGAAACGGCACGAATTGAAAATCAAAATGATTTTTATGAGATTGACTAGGACTTTCTCTCTCTCAAAAAATTTTTTCTTTTATTTTTCTTTTCAATAAAAAAAGTTATGTGAGTGTTGGTATGCGGTTTGGTACGCCAAACCGTTTGTACGCTCAATTATTAATAAGTTGGAAATTAAGGACCCACCCCAAGCCCTTCCTTGAAGCTTCTTCTTCTTCTAATTTGCAAATTCCATGCATGCATCTGTGTATAAATATTAGGTACTAGTGGATAAGAAAGCTGTTTAATGTTTCTTTAGTTCGGTGATCCCCATCATGTCATTAATTAATCCTATTTCTCTCTTCTTCTTCTTCTTTTCTTTTTTTAACCGGATAATACCTTAAAAAAAGACGCTAGGAGATCAGATCTTATAGATCATGAGCCGTACATGGAGTTTTCGTAAAGGATAAATTTGATCAGCTTGTGATTAATTTATAGATAATCTTAAAGGATTTGATGGGTTATCTCTAAATCAATTGAATTAAGAAGCACACCCAGTTGTCAAAGCAAAAAATAAACCCCACCAACCGGCAAAAACACATGATAATTATTATATAATCACAGTTATGCCGAGTAATATATAGGAAATCATGCATTAATATTAGCCAAACCCTGATGAAGAGAATCCCATCTTAAAAACAAAACATTATAGATTTCCACAATTAAGCGTTTACAAAATTTTCTATGTCGGGCCTAATTATATTTTTTATTTGGTATCTATCTTAATTAATTTATTGATCAGAACGCAAAGGACGACATAAAAAGTTTGCCGTTGCATGTCATGATTATATTACCATGAAAGTTCTTCGATGGCTTCTTGGCAGTACTTTGCGTGCAGGGATATTGTATCATGTATATACGTGCATGATGCAATGAGTTACGCATTTATAACATATATATATATATATATTGGCGGATGCCATTATTAATTAATGCTAATTATTAGATTAAAATATTTTCTTGCAAACTGATAATGCAAGCTTCATAATATATATTAAATATGTCACATACATAATAATAATCCAAAAAAGAAAACACAAGAGTCATAGAAAGAAAGATCTTCTAGCTAGTTTCTACGTCTCCCTTTCCCAAAAAGATAAGCTCATTTTATTCGATTTTCTTTTATACATTCTCTTATATATTCCAATTCCTTAATATGTACAAGAATATATCAAGATATGGCCCTAAAAGAAAGGAGCCCTTTTCGGTATCCCTTTCCTACTTCTTTTGCGAAAAGACTTAGGAGGTTCAGCAACAGGTACTATCATATTCTCTTGATTTATACTTTCTGGGCAAAATTGGAGAACACTTCCATTAGTTGTCACTGTTTGCGAGATCATCAATACCTCATGAGTTCTTGCACATCCAATATCTGCCACCTTGGTTAAATCTTGCATCATACTTTTGGCCTGCAATAAATAATTATTTACGTAAATGAGATTACAAAAGCATGCAAATCTTCTTTGGAAACTTCAGTTTAAAAATATATAACAAAAAATCAGTGAAATATAATTAAAAAGTGATGATCTTATGTACGTACTTTGCATGCGAGAGAACAAAATCTGAAAGAATTCCTTTTCTTGCACGACTTGGAAGACTTCTGGAATTCGTAGCTACAAACTTGGCACTTGTGAGCAGCGGTAGCATGACTTGCATTCGGTTCTTTTTTTCTTGGACCAAGAAAGACTATAGGGTAAGAATTAATGCTGTAAGGATGGATATCAGAGATTTCGAATAATAAACCAATGTCTTCAATCCGAAGAACAGCCCGATGCGAAGCTTTGTACACCTAAAAGAGTATAAAAACCATAAAGAATTTAATTACAAAGGCCGAAGAGGCGAGAAAACCATTTCTTTGATGAGAAAATTAAACTTAAATTTGATTACCTGTTGAATTACGTGATCTGCATGCATGCCGCACTGAGTTTTGCAACTTTTACAGAGCACTTTGCCATCACAATCCAAGCAGAATAGAGTATATTCTTTATCTTTGTGTTCTTTGCATGGGTTGTGAAAGTTGGCGTCCAATATAGATATTAACCACTGTGGAACTTGGGCTGCCATAATCGCATATGCTTCTCCCTCAAAAGTGGCCCCTGCGCTAATATCAAAAGCTGTCTTTGATCTGATGCCGAGTTGCGTATGTACTCTTCAAATAAATATCGCCTAACTTAATCGATCTTTTTGCAAATGAAATTTGCTTAACGCAGAAATATATCATATATATAAATACTGATCATTGTGTTCTTCAGTCCAAGTTATATTCGAAGTTCTTCTCTTTGAATTTGATACAAATACTTATTAATCAGTTCTTCAGTTCAAGTTATATTCTAAGTTATTCGAATCCTAATTCGATTAGGAGGTGGAAATTATGAAGAGTCCTATATGCTAAATACAGTTGATATGGATTAACTCCTCCATTTTTATGCGGATTTATAGTGTAGCTCTATATTTTCTTTAATTTGGGTTCAATGGATTTCATTGACAAATATGCATTACTCTATCTTAAAATTCTGCAAAATGTGTTTAATTTCTTGAATAACGTCGAGGTATTTTCAATAACTAATTCACATGTCTTGCTTATTTTTTTTTTCTTTTCTGGTCCTGTTAAATATTATTAGAACGTTCCTGCAGTGAGATTTATAATGGTAGTTGACTACAATTGGGTCTGTACACTTTCAGAGCCAATGTTAATTAATGGACGGTAGATAAAGTAACGTCAAATACAAATATAAATTTCTTACCAATCATTTATAAAAAAGTGAGTCCTAATAAAATAGTTTTTTTATAAATTTTAAGGTGAAGTCTACATTTTTACAAAAGTTTGCACAAGATTTATCAATTTGAACTTGTATAAATCATCTTTTATTATTTTTTTATAAAGAAATAAAATATATTATATAAATATTAAAAACAAAATACCCATGTACGGGTGGCCACTGATGGCTTGGGCTGCCTAGAAGTTTGCACAACGGGTGGACATAACC
This sequence comes from Cyclocarya paliurus, assembly GCA_029856935.1. Lineage (NCBI taxonomy): Eukaryota > Viridiplantae > Streptophyta > Magnoliopsida > Fagales > Juglandaceae > Cyclocarya > Cyclocarya paliurus. The sequence continues at coordinate 31,455,686 of CM056952.1, forward strand.
ATGATTTTTACGAACCCTCTTGTGAATTTTTTTAATTTAAAAAAATTCAATTTATCATCTTCATATTATATATTATATATAATTTTTTTTTATTCTTTTCCCTTACTAAATATATGATGTATAGAAAGTGAGTAGAAGAAATTAATTAATTTAAAAAGAATAAAATCAAAATAAATATATATATGTTCTATCTGTTCAATATATATCTGTTCTAAAATCACACATAATTCATAAAATAATAATTATGTCAATTAATAATACAGAAAGCAAAACACCCAACTCATAGAAGATAGATGATCTTCTATCTACGTATAATAATACACTTTCTAGATGATGATCAATTCCTTTCCGAAAATGATAAACTTGTTCAATTCGATTAACAAAAAATAAAAAATAAAAACTCTTTTATACATATTTCACGAATACGAATGCAAAATAATATATATAACGTGATATATATTATGACCCTAAAAAAAAGGAGCCCTTTTCGGTATCTCTTTCCTACTTCTTTTGCGAAAAGATTTAGGTGGCCGGTATTATGATATTCTCTTCTCTACTTTCTGGGCAAAATTGGAGAGCACTTCCGTTAGCTATCACTACTTGCGAGATCATCACTACCTCAGTTCTTGCAAGTCCATGATCAGCCAGCGTGCTTAAATCCATCATACTTTTGGCCTGCAAAATAATTATTTACGTGGAAGAGATACTTAAAAAACAATTAATCTTCCTTGGAAATTTCAATTTAAAATATTTTAAAAAAAATCAGAGAAAAATAATTAGAAAAAGTGATGATCTTACGTATTTTGCATGCAAGTAAACAAAATCTGAAAGAGTTTGATTTGCTCCTTTTTTTCTTGGACGAAGAAAGAGTTTAGAGTAAGAATTAATGCTGTAAGGATGGATATTAGAGATGTCGAATAATAAACCAGTGTCTTCAATTTGAAGAACAGCTCGATGTGAAGCTTTGTACACCTAAAACACAAAAACCACAAAGAATTTATTAATTACAAGGCCAAATAGGCGAGAAATAAGCCCCATATATGTGTGTGTGTTTGTTTGAATAATGTCGAGGAATTTCCAATAATAAGTTCACGTCTTACTGATTTTTTTTTCTGATCCTGTTCATTAGTTCCTTTGAGATTAATTATGATTGATTATTTGGGTCTATACGTTTTCAAATCCAATGTTTAATTACTAGAGTACTATGATTATGAAGCTTAGAGAAAACATTAATGTACAGCTAGCACGGATGGCATTCTGGACCGATTAATGTCTGTGATTACTAATTTATACTATTACATGTCTTTCAGTGCATATTGGCTAGTTCCAGATGTTCATGTACAGTCCCGAAACCTTGTTTGCCATAGGGTGGTCAACCACCCCTCCCGCAACCCGCTTCCGTTAGGGTGTCAAGTCAGATTTTCTCCCAGTACTCCTTCCACACCTCCGTATACTCCCTAACTCTGTCCGTTCGACGTGCAAACAGGTGGCTCAGTCCGCCATCCATATCCCCCCACCCCTAGCGCCATCATATCACAACCAGAAGTTGCTTTAGAGTTTGCATCCCGACCTCTATATTACCATAGGGACTATATAGACACAGGCACCATCGACATTCCTCCGATCAACCTAATTGGATCATATGGCTGCTTTCATAAGGGCACCACACCTTGGCTGTGATAGTAAGTTAGTAACAATCCTTTTCGGATGTAAATTAACTTTTTTAAGTTTCAAGTCTTACTGAATTTCAAAAGAAAAAAACAAGACAAGAAGAGGAGGAAGAAGAAGAAAACACATCTATATATCTCCCATTATATTAAATAACAATACCAGCGGGGAAAAAACGAAAAAGAAAACAAAAACAGAAAAAAGAAAAAAGAATGGGTTCTGGAACACCTTAAGTTTATTTGGCTGTATATCTCAATTGAAAATAATTCAATTATAAAATATTAGCTCGTTTCATTTGTACAAATTTCAACTGCCGCTCAGAATTTCATAAAGAAGGAAGAAGCCAAAGATTGAAGAGAGATGAAGCAAATGAAAGGGACCAACACAAGAATGCCATTGCGGCAGACAACTGATATCTACTACATAAGTTTGCAGGGCACTAGGATCTTCCGGCATCATGCAGGAGATCTGGGACACTAGCTGTCGAAGACGCTGCAGCTAGCAAGAGAGATGACAAAACCTGAGATAGAACAAAACGTTATATCCCTCTTAAGCAGTTACAAGGATGATATCATGGAGTTCTTAAATAATTCAAACTTCAGGTACCAAATCTCCTAGAATGATGACCAATATTATTCTTGGTTGACGAGGTAAACATCTAATGAAGACAGAATATGCATCCACTACCAGCAGCGTCAGGCTCCAGGGAATTGCCAAACCATGACTGTCACCAAATAGCCGTAAAATCAACATGAGGAATACATTGATAAGAAATCAGCTAGAAAATTCAAAGCAACAGTGCCACACTATATGTCATAACATTTCATTAAATATTAGAAATGGCACTATACAATACTCACAGTTCATGGATAAGAAATGCAACGGATTTGGTACACCAACACATAAAACTAGAATGTCATCGACAAAGAAAATTCTTATATATTTGGGAAACAATACACTCTGTACCCTACAACTACCAGTTTGTTTTACATTTTGCAGCCAAGCTACAAAAAAATGACACATTGCACTGTCCAATTACCAAAAACTGACAAATAGCACATTTGTCCAATTTTGACCATTAAGATGGATGAAAAATTGGTGAAATGAGTCGAATCTTAAAAGATAATATGCATTGCGATTTTTTGATAGTTTGAGGATGCAATGTGCCAATTTTCGTAATTTGGAGTTAAACTGTATTTTTCCCTGAATCTAATCTAGAGAAGGTAATTTCCTGGGCAAACCAGTTTCTGCCCATTGTATCGAGTCACCAAGCCTAGCATAGTTAATAGATGAAATAAATGGGCCAACCTTCCATTATCACAAGGAGTGGCATCACTAGTATACATAAAAATCTGAAGGTAGACGGATTTGTTTCTCAACTGTTTCAAATGATAAGATTGGTGTACCATGATGATGCAACCAATGATTTAACATGTTTTACTCAAAGTTGAGGAAAATGGAAATGAGTGTACAGGAAAATGTTGACAACATCTACCTGGTCAAAACATGCATACATACCCAAGCCTAAACCCTCCCAAGGCATGAAGCATTAAGCAGTCATCAGAAATCATATGTGCCAAGTTACCTAGTTCTTAATTCCAACATTCAAACAGACGTGCATGAAATTCATTGTCATGCTACTTCCAGAGGATATCAGGGACAGAACCAATTCCATCTAGAAAGACATATTAAAAGGAAGATCAAATGAATATGTACCACCTCAAAACCAATTCAGACTCTGTACCACCCACCAGGGAAAATTGCACTTTTTTTTATCAGTAAGCAAGTTTTATGGTTAGAAATAGGCATAGCCCAAGTACACAGGACATGTACAACTGTACAAGTGCAGTTTTCAACATAGTTGCATCTAGAAACAACACCACAATGAATCTTCAAGAATACGGACCACCAAGACAGAACAAAAGAATTTCTTTTTTGGTCAGTAAGAGAGAACACAATAATTAAACAATTACTCATCATAGATTTGAACTACATCCCATGCAACATTTCACGTTCCTCCTTGATCAACATCACTTCCATCTGCAATAAAGACCAATCTTTAATGCAGCCTGGTTTTATGCTGACACTTCATTTGCTTTATTAAAGGAATGGGTTATTTTAATATGACATTTTACCTCATAAAAGATATCCTTACCATTCTAGCAGTATTTTTATTTTGCTTTGCCTGGAGTTAAATTGATAAAGAAGACACTTTTTAATCAAACAGCTCTTACATGCCCAAGAGATTTAAAACTCAAAATAAAATCACATGCCTGCTTACATATAAAATGTCACGTCCCTACATCAATTTACTGAAAAGCAGTGTACTACTAACAATTTGATTAAATGCACCCCTTTTAGCATTTTTCATATTGAAGCGAAGTTTCCACGATGCTCCAATACATGCACAAAAATAATGACCCCTTGAAATCTTTCTCTCCATACCAACACTTTCAAATGGAAAACACAATCTTACAATGAAGGAAATGCTCTCAACCTTAAGGCCTAGTTTGGATATCAAGATACTCTTATCTCATCCCATCCCATCTCAATATCCAAACAACACAAATAAAAACACTTCTCAATTTCAAATCTTCAAAATTTTCATCTAATCATTACCTAATCATTACAACTTTCCTAAACTTCCAAATAAAACACAAAAAATAATTCAAATTTTTCAAATCCCAAAACAAAAATAATATTCTAACAATATTTTAACTTCATAATATTTTTATTTAAATTTGTCTCTCTCATTTCTCAAAACCCTATAAACATCTTATCTCAAACTATTTCACTACTATTCACAAACCATTTCACTACTATTCACAAACATCTCATCTCATCTCACTATCCAAACGAGGCCTAAGTCCTACAGACTAAGAGTCTGTTTTAGTAGATAATCTAGAAACTACTATTTTTTCCATCCCTTCACTCATTGGAGCTCGGTCAATGGATCCTCAGACTTCCTACCACCATTCCTCTCTTCAACTTATAATTTTCCTTAATTCAACTTAACTAAACTGTGCAGCTTAGTCACAACTGTTGATTTTCATTGACATTAGGAGATGACAAAATTGAAATTGAACAAGCACATTGAGCACACAATCAAGCATACAACATGAGCACGTACTACCAGGGCAGACCCAGGAAATTTTTTTTAACTCACTGCTCTTTCTCTTGACTTATACTCCAGCCGCTTAAACCCACTCAAAATGGGCTGCATCAATTAGATATTCAACCAAAAGAAGTAGCCTATAAGCCAATACCCTATACTTCCTATCTTCACCTCCTATAAATTCCTAGGAGTCTTTTATGTTCATGTATTTTCTACCAATTGCATTCGCAACCTAAGAACATCTCCCATTCCTCCAACCAAGAGAATCCAAAATTCATATTGAATTCCTATGCTTTTCAGCAATCAAACTCTCTAATAAAAGTACTTCATTGACTTTATGATCATCGCAGTTTTCCTTTCCCCATGTTCATACCACCCCACACGGTAACACCCAATAAATTGAATAATAATTTGAGCAAAAAGAGATGGGTATTGAAGAATAAGCAAAAACCCACAAAATGGCTCGATCAAAACACAATTCTAAAGTTCGAGGTAAAGGAAATTGAGCTTACCAGAAGGAAGTATAGCTGTAAAAATCAACGTCCAAGCACATGAAGAGAAGGGAGGCAGAAGAGAAGACAGTCTGATCCAACCGCAGAGCTAAGCTGGCGCTGGTTCAACGCCCCTGGCAGCTCGTCCATGCTATGGTTACTCGCATGCAAGGCCTCGTCATAGTCAATCCCAATTCTTGGCGGCCTTAGCCATTCCTTGGACGAATCCTGGTGTGAATGAAAAGGAAAAAGTAAAAAAAAAAAAAAAAAATGAAAAACGGAGCAGATGAAAATGGAAATACAGATATTTTATGGTAATCGGTCAGGTGAAGGGGGGAGAAAAGAGAGGAATGCGAGTGAGAACGTAATGGCTACGCTGCTTGGCATCTTCATCTCCTCAGTGGGGTTTGATTTCCACCGGCGACTCGCGAGGATTTCATGATCATCACGCTATATATATAATTTATTTATATTTACTTAATTTTGATTATTAATATATTTTTATTTATTTGGTTATTTATTTATTAGATATAAATTAATGTTCATTAAAAAATGAATTCTACAAGTTCAAATAGATAATTTCCCACAATTTTTTTGTAAGATAATGTATCCCTAATCACACTATAAGAAAGTGTAAAAAAATTATTTAGTTTTTAGTGAGACTACTTTTTTATAATTGAGTGTGGCTAACTAGTGCATTTCAAGTTTTTTTTTTACCTTTCATTTTCTTTTCAATATTGTTTTAACATTCTTAATCATTAAAAAAATTAAAAAATACACAATGTCAATAATCACTTTCTTAACCATTAACTAAAAATATTAAATATTCGAACGTTAATTTTGAACAATGACTTTGAGTGATTCCACTTGCATTTTCCTTTACACTATCTATTTGAAAATTGTGCATAAGATTGTATCTATTCTTGCTATTTTTAATATCTACCAAATTACCAACAAATCTTTTATCCTTTTATAATGTCTGAAAACACAACGCTGTATTTGCTTGCGTTCTTTTTTTTCTTTTTTCTTTTTTTGTTTGAAAAGATGCCCATGGCTATGAAATTAGAAGTTGTAGCAAAACACATCAAATCTTTAACATTGTATATTAACCACGCAATTGTAAAGCATTGCATTTTCGTTTCTTTCTTGCAATCATGTGAATGGAAAACAATAACTAGCAGTAATAGTTGCAGATCATATTCTTCTCATGTAGGTTTAAACAGCTGGGAAAAGCTTATTCAGCAGGCATGGGAGTCCATAGAATTCATCATTTCTAATGTCCGAAGCATATAAGCTGAACTTCTCCCACCAATGCAAGTCAGTGTCTGCTCTAGTGTCGTTAGTTTCGCGAGAGAGTGAGCAATCCAAAATCAAAGCAACCAGTGCAGCCACTGTTGTGTGAGACATGAAGATGACAGTCACTATATCATCAAACCATCCGGAGTGTGTGCGAATGTGCCCAGAACTTGGATCTATACGATAATACTCTCTGAAGTATTGTGGTACTGAAATGCCCATGAAGAAAGAAAAGCCCAGAATAAATTTTGTTCTGAAACTGTTCAGGTTACAGAATTGGAGAAAACCAAGACCTGCAGAAGAAACGTAGCCGAAGAACACACAGTACAAAGCTGCCATGATTGGTAGGGGTATAGAAGCAAAAAATGCTCCAAGTTTTCCAAATACAGAGAAGAAAATCATAAACACTGCTGATATTTGAATGACTCTTCGACTTCCCACTCTCGTTGATGCCAATAGACCTGCATTTTCCACTGATGCCGAAGCGCCAGTTACAGAACCAAACACGCCATTGAGCAAAACTCCTATTCCGAGCCAGCCAACACCGCGGCTAGTAACAGAAGGTGGCACAGGTGTGGCGCTGCCATATCTTGCTGTTGCAAAAAATGTACCAGTAGACTCAAAAAGTGAAACAAAAGAAGCAGCCATCATTGCAAAAGCTTCTCTGGCATGAAATGTGGGGCTTCCCCATTGAAAAGGATAAGGAATATATAGCCAAGGAGCTGCAGTCAAGAGTCCAGCACGATCTGTGCGGCAACTAATCTGAGTCTTTGCAGGTTTGTTCCTATACACACCACTTGAAGTAAGAAATTGTGCATATAACCAGGCAATTCCTACTGAGAAGAGCACTGCGAATCGATCCCATATTGGCCTCTCTGTTTTCAGCAACTGGGGAAGATACTGTGAGATGAAAACCATAACAATCAACCCCGGAAGCCCAACTTCAACACACGTTGCCAGCAAAGGGAAACCGAGATGATAAAGCCCAAACCCCGTAAAAGTTATGTATGGAACAACAGAAAGGGGGCTAAGGAACCTTACTGCATTCCTCCAAATGCCTAAAAATCCCATAACCATCTGGAAACATGCAGTAATAATCAGAGCACCTTGTATTCCTCTCATAGTCTCTATGAACCTCTCATGAGGATCTGTGTATACATTATATCTCCGGGCTAGAACAATTGAAGTTGTGGGTATAATATATGAGTACGAACCCACAACCACAGATGGGAGCCGGGTCCCAAACAAAGACTGCAAGAGTGTGCTCAATCCTGAAACGAAAAGCAAGGTTTGAATCACCCTTGCCTTCTCAGTATCACCACCACCCATTTGAGGAACGATCATGCTGGGAATCAAAGTGGTAATTCCCAGAGTCAAAAGATAATGCTGGAAACCCAACACAACAGCTTCCGGCCATGGGGGAGGACTGTTAACGCAATACTGAATGCCGGGTAGCTGTTCCTTCACTGGATGTGGTTGCACCTCCTCAGGTATTTTGTTGCCACCTCCAGTACCATTGCTGTCACCACCACCTTGGACCATGTCTCTGCAAAAGATAAAAGACTTTCTCGTACTACTGCTTGCGTCCATTTCTACATTATTTACAACAATAACAAAAGTAATTTTAGAAAAATAAAGCAAAATTATTTTGAAATTCACTATTAAAGATTAGTTTATTTTCATTAATGGCATAATTAAATCTAATACGTGCGAGACACTAAATTCTTTATCTAATTCCTTTGTACGTTTTTATTTTCTTGAGCGTTGAAAGAATCATAACAATTAATGATGAAAATATTTCACCAAATTAAATAGATATATATAAATTAATTAGCAAGGAATTAATGCATGTATCATGTGTATTTGGGTGTATATATGTGAATATATGTATATATAAAGTAGATTTTACTATTTATATCTTTTAATACGTACATATATCTTCCTTATACTGCAAGCAGATCTCAAGTTTTGTTACCCGAAATGAAAGAAAAATGTTGACTTTCACAGTTAATCATGCCTTGTATCATTATTACCCAATAGATTGTTTTCTTTAATTTCATACGTTTTTTTTTTTTAGCAATAATTTCATATGTTTTATTTGAACTTTCATTTAAGAGCTTTCAAACTTAAGGGTGTGCAACCAGACCGGATTTTTTGTCCGGTCCGGTCCGAAACCCGGAATTCAGGTGTATCCGGGCGGTTATCCGCCCGGATTAAACCCGGGCGGGTGAAATAAATCCAGATCCGGATCAGGATCCGGTTTATATACCCGGTTATCCGATTATCCGGTTTGATAATCGGATTTTCACGAAACGACGCCGAGCCAAGTCATTTTTTTTGTTCTTCGGTCTCAGAATCTTCACGAATACAACACTTCGTCGTCTTCAACTCTCCAGTCTCGACTTCTCACTCTTCAGTCTTCACTGAGCTCACTCTCTGTTCAATGTTCAGTCGCTCGATTCCGTCTCTCTCAAGTCTCTCGATCTCACAGTCACCATCTCACTTTGCCCTCAAGTCTCGCAACTCTCTCTATCATTCCGTTTCCGCCCATGAGAGGTCGCCCCCGTAAATGTCACCACTATCGGTATGATCATCTCTCTCTCTCTCGCTCTCTCTCTCTCTCTCTATACTCTGTCTTAATCTTTGGATTTTGTTTGTATGTGTTTAGGAATTTTTGTGTTTTAGGGTTTGGTTGTGACATTTGGGTGTTTTAGGATTTTTGCCCGTAAGTCTCTCAAAATATATATTTTCTACAGATCTCAAAGGAAAAACTTCATTGATCGATCTTGTTTGCCCATTATTGGAATCATTACAGATATTTTTCTCCCTTTCCAGATTCCAGTTACTGGAATCATTTTTGGTATTGCACAATATATTTATGTATTTATGTATTTATATAAAATATAATAATAAAGTGGGATGCTTTTAATTTAATGGCATTGCTATTCCTTTTTTTTTTTTTTGCCTAATTCAAAGCCTTTTTTTCAGGTTTCAATGGGGTTTTCATGAATAATTAACTTTGTTGCTCCCTTTTGATCATATCTTAATATTAATGTATTGTGGATCTAGTCCGGGTAGCTTTCAGTTCGTAAGTGATATGAAAAGTAGGTTGAAAGTTTCTTTATTTAATTAATGCAAAACAACCCTCATTTCCAACATCTTTCCTATTTTATAATGTAGACAAAGAAGCACTTTCCTTACTTTTGCTACGAGAGATGCACTTTTTCTTTACGATGCTTTCAAAGTCTCTTTCTATTTATACTTCTCTGCATATAATTGATATTGTAAAATGCAACACACAAAGATACAGTCATGGTTGCATTTATTATAGAGATAAGACAAAAGATGTATGATTTCATATTTATATATCGTTTTGATGATCATATAATATGCAGCTATGCCTAGTAGTGAGCAATGTTAATGTGAAATCTAAAACAGTTGTTTAGCAGGTAAAGAATCCAAAGGTTTGGATAGAAAAGACAGGATGCATTCATTATCAGAAAAAAGAACTGCTAGATTAGTACTGTACCTAGAGATAATAACCACTTTCTTTTGTCTTTTATGACCTAGAGATAATAACCAATCAAAACTATGATCCATTAATTTAATCATGGATATAATAAATACTCCTTAATTCTAAAGAGAGAGAGACATCATTTAATACTCCTTAGTATTAAGACATGCAATATGCAGTCCAGCACATGTGTAGATCATCGATCAATGAGTTTTCTGCTGATCCATAGTCACATATATACTATTTAATAAAATGGGTATATAAAAGCCATTACCATCTTCCAATTAATATATAACCTGCAGATGATCATGAACTATTTTATTGGCTTTAATTATAAATCCTAGCTAATAATCAACCTTTAATCTATATATATACATATATATATATATATATACACACATACACACACCCATACATGACATAATATACATATATTCAGAGAAGTATTAAGTCTACATATAAATTTTATACAAGGAATTAGTTTATAACTGGTGTGGTTTGATGTATACATACTAGGTCGGAACAACGTGCGAAGCACGCTTGCCTAGTTTGGTGAGATAATTATTTCAGTGTTCGCTATTTATTTCTTTATTTCTTATTTCTGTTATCTGCTTTCATTGTTGGTTCTGTTGATGCTGAAACATATACATTAATTTTTATGTTTAAAACAGATGGAAGGTAGTTTTAGTGGTAGTGTTGGTGGGTCAGCGCCTATTTCATTAGACATGGAAGAAAATACTAGTTCTTTAGTGCCTTCCTCTATGAATACCCAAAACCTCACACCATCTCTCCCCCCAAAGTCAAAAAGAGCCAAAAAGGCTACAAACCAATCTCATGTATGGGATCATTTTACAAGGATTGAACCTATTGATCTCATTGCACCTAAAGCTCAATGCAATTATTGCTTTAAGATTTATGGATGCCATTATAAAAATAGTACTTCATCAATGTCTCATCACTTAGGATATTCTTGTCCGAACTCTCCCATTAGAGAGAATAAAAATCTTGCGAAGGATAAATCACCATCACACACTGGAGTTAGGATTGATGGTAAAGGATCTAGTCCTCAAGTGTTAGGACAATATGATCGCAAAAAATTAAAGACGATGATTTCCAATTTGTTTATCCAGTGTGAATTACCGTTCAAGGTTATAGAGCATCTGGCATTTGTTAACCTTTTGGGTTATTTAGAGCCTAGACATACATTGCCATCCCGAACCACCTTCCAAAAAGAGTGTATTGGTTTATACAAGAAAGAGAAGCAAAGGTTGAAGGCTTTGTTGAGCAATCAGAGAGTTTGTTTGACCACCGATATATGGACATCGGTGCAAAATAAGAATTATATTTGTGTCACGTGCCACTATATTGATCAGAGTTGGGTATTACACAAAAAAATCATAATGTTTTACAAGATTCCTAATCATAGGGGTGAGACCATTGCTTGGATGTTAGAATCTTGTTTGGCAGATTGGGAGATTAACCGCCTTTGTACGATCACTGTGGATAATGCCTCCTCTAATGATGTTGCTATTGATCATGTGAGGAGGAACATAAGAGATAAGGAATTCACAATTTTGGGAGGCGAGTTCATACATGTGCGATGTGCTGCACATATTTTAAACCTCATTGTATGCGATGGTTTAAAAATTATTCATGATGCTGTAAATAAGATTAGAGAAGTAATAAGATTTGTGAGGTCCTCACTGGCAAGGCTTGATATGTTTAGAACATGTGCAAATGAGCTGAATATTGTGTGTGAAAAAATGGTGTGTCTAGATGTTCCTACTAGATGGAACTCAACATACCTAATGCTTAGTACTGCTGAAAAATACGAAAGAGCTTTTGTGTTAATGGGAGTGAAGGAGTCACAGCTTTTGGCACCTCCGTTTGAAGATTGGCAAATGGCTCGTATTTTTATTAAGTTTCTAAAAGTTTTTTATGATGCCACTTTGAAAATCTCCGGCTCATTGTATGTGACCTCTAATTTGTTATTTCAACAAATTTGTATAATTGAGAATACTTTGAACAACATGGGTGAGAGTGATGATGGTATGTTGATGAGAATGGCATCTACTATGAAACTTAAGTTTGATAAATATTGGGGAAACACAGATAGGATGAACATGATTGTTTATGTAGTTTTTGTCCTTGACCCTCGATATAAGATTACAGCCTTGTCATATTGGTTAAAAAGGTACAAAGGGGATGAATGCGGAGATAGAATTGAGGCCAATGTAAAATTGCTCATGAATCGTCTGATTGAGCAATACCGCAAGTTTCATGGGCTAGATAGTGGAAGATCAAATAATACCACAAGTATTATTGGTGATGACCTGAACTGTAATGATTTTGATATAGCTCTAGATCAATATCTTGAGAAGCAAAACAGTTCGGTACTTAGCTCGGACATGGATAGGTATTTGTCGGATGTCATTGAACCAAAAATACCTGAGTTTGATATTTTAGATTGGTGGAAGAAGAACTCATTTAGATATCCCATCCTTGCGAAGATCGCACGTGATGTATTGGTCATCCCTATTTCTACCGTCGCATCCGAGTTTGCATTCAGCACCGGTGGACGTGTAATAGACCCATATCGAAGCTCATTAGCGCCGGAGACTATCCAAGCATTAATCTGCACGCAAAATTGGTTGACTTGTCAACCACTTAGTTCTTGGGAGGTGGAGGAGCATGTAGAAGGCGTTGACATCGAAGGTAAACACTTTTATTAGTTAATTTTGATTTTTTATTACTAATTTATGAATTTAAATTAACCTCTACATTTTTTTTTCCTGTTTAAGGTAATTATCTTCCTTCAACTTCGGCAACTTAAGCATATGGACTCCAACTTCATCTCAATTATTCCCTTTTAACATTTCTCAATTCTCAGCAAGCATACCAGGTGCTTATCTCATCTTTAATATATTTAGATTATTTGTTTATATTTTCCCAAGGAGCAGAAACAGTAGGAAACTGCACTATGATTATCATATCTATGGTTGTGATGTTTCAGGCAAAGACTCGAAAGCACCAAGAACATGATGCATAGATTTAAATGATGGCAACTCTCAACGCACATAATCTCACAAAGGCATACTTTTGCCCTATCTAGACATTCATCAATTATTTACTGACTACGCTCCCAGGTCAGCAAGCACAGGCTAGGGCGATCACTTAAGGATTTGACTTTGAACCCCACCGGCCAAATTGTATTAAATTGATCTGGACCTAGATAAGAATTTTAACAATATGTACCTATTTTTTCTGTTTATTTATCTAATATTTGACACATTGCTCCATTTTCACAGACTCTTTATTTATCTATGCCTGGTATATTGAAAACTGTTGGACAGAACAAAGGCCATCCAAAGCCCATAAAGGTGCACTGTAGTTTTTCAATAGACCATTGATTTTTCTAATGTTGAGTCTATTTAGTTTCTATCATATTAGTTTCCAAAGCCCATAATGTCTGAGCATATGGGTTTACTAATTTTTGAGTAGTACTGCATACTATTCGTAGTTCTAATGCTCTTTTTATGGAGTCATGTTGTTTAATTATGTGCTGATAAATACAAACTTTGTAAAATTATGGTTCAAGTTGAAGATCTCTTATTTGTAATCATTGTCATTACTAAATACCCAATATGAATTTATTGGACATCTTTTAGCATTATTTGCATTTATTGGATTTTTTTTCATATCTTCATCTTGCATGGTAATATTCTTCCTGCACTTTCTGTTGTACATCTCTGGAGAAAGTTCCCTCATTTCTAATTTTGTCTCTAGATTTTTGAAGTGGGTGACATAGTGCTGTTGGATGAGACTACAGATGTAGGAGCAACAAATCGTCGCCAGCTTGCTGCTCTATATTGTGGTGCTACTGCAGGATATGAGGTACATGAGGATCTAATTAATGGATTTTATGTTATGATATGTTCCACCGGCATGTGGCTTTTTAAACAGTTAAGAGACAAATGTGAAATGACATTAGAATCATAGCATGGCAGTAGTTGGCTTTACCTATAGTCATATGGGGTAATTAAATTAAGCACTGTGGAGGGTCGACCTCAGCTTATTCTCTCTCTCGCACCCTCATACACACACGTACTTTGAACATATAAATATGGGGGGCCATCCGAAAGCATAAATGATAACTCTAAGTGGATATAGTTATGGGCTTATGACACGTGACATGTAAGAGTGAGTAGGAGACAGGCATTTTTTCTTCTGTTTCATGGTAATCCTAACTCTATATTTGATCAAATCACATATGTATAAGGAATCCTCATCAGGTTTAATTGCAGTCTCTACATTTATTTATCTTTGATCATATTTGTAGCTAATTTATGTCTTTGTATTATGTTGGAATTTCAAAATAGGAGGGCTATAATGTGTAGGAGAGACTGAGTTACTGGATGATGACTTCGGATTATGAGCCACATGGAGTTTATAGTGTTTTGTGCAGCTGCATTATTATTAGTTTAATTAGTTGTGATGTATTATTATTTATTTTGTTCTTTGTAAATTTATGTTTTTCATTGTGATGTAACAACAATATTATTTATTTTACATTTTTATTTATTTTGTTCTTTAATTTATTTTTGTATAAATTAATTTTAGGAAGTGTTTAAATTATATTTTAAAAACAATTTGGGTAATTTTAAAAAAGTTGCTATAAATTTTTTTTAAAGTTTTAAGGAGTTTTTTTAAAAAAATAAAAAGTAAAAACCAGATGAAATCCGATTATAATCCGGATTTAAATCCAGATACCCGGATTTAAATCCGGATACCCGGATTGTAACCGGATATCCAGATGTAATCCGGTTATCCGCCCGGATTAATCCGGACGGATAACTGCCCGGTTTCTAAAATGCGGATCCAGATCCAGTTATGGCCGGATATCCGGATCCGGATCCGGTTGCACACCCTTATTCAAACTAATATATATATATATATGTATTGTTATTGTTTCAACAAAAAAAATTGCAAGTCCGTTTGTTGACACGCTAAATAAATATATATAGATATATATATGTATGTATGTATTTATCTTTTTTCTAATTATATATAGTTTATATATAATAACACTATTTGTTTGATGAGTACTTTTTCCGTCAACAATTGAAAGGGTTTTCATGACAGTGCTACAGCTACTGCTACACATCGCCTTGAGAACGCCAACATCGAGTTAAAAGGGTTCGTTTAATTGTGGAATGCGTTTAATTGTGGACCTATAACAGCTACTGCCGTCGCCTTAACTCCATCATGATGATCATTTTGGAAAGTAATATTTTTCTTTTGCCTTTTTAGATAGTTTTTCTCTCATTTTAAAGAGAAATTATAGTTGCAGTCATGTGAGTGCATAAGAGCGGTGCAATCACTTTGAAAATAGTAAATACATACGAGATTCACATGAAAATGATAATAATTTTTTAATAATAGACCACACTCTTCTTCAAAGTGATTACATGACGCTTACATATTCTACAATTGTATGTAGCATTATTCCTTTTTAAATGATCATTTGTATATGTCCACCGACACAATTCACTAGTGATGATGCGTGGTGTAAAATACATATTAAGGATTTGTTTGGATTGAAACATTCAACTCATCTCATCTTATTATTACAATTTTCTTAAATTCTCACAAAAATATAATAAATAATTCAATTTTTTCAAATCTTAAAACAAGAATAATATTTAAAAATAATATTCTAACAATATTTTATTCAACTTTTAACTTTCATATGAAATCATCTCGTCAGCTCACTATTCAAACAACTCCCAAGTTATATAAGTTTTCGCAAGATATAATACGTCAGTTTCAGCTCGATTATTGATAGAGTTATATATTCGTCATTTCTTGAAATTTCTCTTCTGATTTCAAATCGTGGTGTATTCCTTCTGTTCTGCTCACGAACTAGAAGAAATAATAGACACATGAAAGTTTCAAATTCGAGTAAAAACTCAAGGGAACGTATTTTTCCCAGCGGTTGGAGCAGAAGAACAAGATTTCAGATCATATTTGCTAGCTTTTTACTACCTGATATACATTAATTAGGATCGTAGCAGCCTTAAGATCAGGGGCCTACAACTAATTTCGAATGGAGTTTTGAAGACTCAAAACATCATTATCACAAGCCATCATATATAATATACAAAGTGGATCATAATCTCAGTGCTGCTTCTCCATTTTTGTCACGACAGGGAATTCAGTTTAGCAATACCTTCAACTTACAACAACAAAATCTGAATAGGCAGTGAAAACGATCATGTTTTTCAAAAGAAAAGAGAGAAAATAAAACAGGAAAATAAAAAGGCCTATGATCAATCAAGCTGAGCATACCAGATTCCCTGGATCTTCACTTCCTTTGGAGTCTTCGCTCCCAAATCAGTGTCTGAAGGCTGGACGCTCTCGAACACTCCAATCACCTCCCCAGTCTCAGGCTTGCTCTTGGTGACACTCAGGGTGATTTTCCCTTTTGATGAAGAGGTATTCTTGATGTTCTCCTTCACAAGTTCTTCCTCGTCTCCTCTACCTCCAGCAGGCAATGCAACTGCATTGTCATAGCCAGTTGAGCCACCCCTGCCCTTTGGGTCCAAGAACGAGGAGCCTCGGTAAGATGGCACCAAAAACTCTCCGCTAAAGCCATCTGGTTTCCCTGATGCCACCAACTGTTTGATGGTGAAAAGGAATGGCACCCTCTCGCCTCCAGGCAGCTGAACAGTCACCGCTGCGTAGTCAATGCCATCTTTTTCCTCGAACTTGATGGCGCCGTCGGGGGACACCTCAAAAGGTCCCTCGATTTCGTCGAGGGTGTAGGTTAAGCGGGTCATGAGCTTGGTGTTTTGGAACTCAGGTGGGGAATTCTTGTTCACGCTCTCGGCTTTGACAGTGAATGAAGTTGGTTCCAGGCACAACTTCTTGGCATTGTACTTGCCAGCCTTGAATGCAAATTTCTCGACTCCGCCATCAATGGTTGGGCATTGGTTGGCTGTCCCAGTTCCCTTTACCTCCATGTATGTCTTGCTTTGAATTTCGTCGTAGGTTAGTCTCTTTGGAACTCCTTCAGCACTTGCTCCCTGAAGTATTAACATATGCCAGTTTATTTCATGCCTTGTCTCCTTTGAATTGTAAATTAACAGCACGAGTTGATACCTTGTTTTATTTTTATTTTTTTTCCCTTTCAAAATAGAGGAACATATGATTTGTCATTGGTTTCAACTCAATTTTAATCATCTCCTTCTTTCAGGGAGGAAAAACAAAAGACGATCTGAAACAATACCAATTAAAACAATCAGCGGATCTTCACATGCAATATGATCCTTAATTTCCTAGTCCTTTATGACATGCAAACTTCCAAGAAAGATCCATCGGCAAATATTCTTTGAAGAATATTTTGTGTCTATGTTGTGTCTAGAGCAACCATCTTAAGCTCTCGATGATGTTGAAGTGTGAAATTATTTTAAGAGATTCTAGCCGGTAGCCTCGTAAGCAATGTAAAGGTACAATCCAATAATTTGATATGAGCTGTAAACAATTTTAAAGATTCGAACTTGTAAAACTTCTACGTAATTCGAATTAGCCATATTTATCATTCTCAAATTTGGTGTCACAATTATATGAAGATCAGTATAACAAAAAGAAAACAGGCATACCGAGACAACGAGAGCAGAAGTTGCAAGAGCAAAGCCGGCAATCTTGGTAGCGTCGACACATTTGTGAGCCAAGTCCTTGAAATCAGCTTGCAGAGAGCAGGTGAGCCTGGCTGCAACTGGTTCCACGCCAAAGGACTTGGAAACACTCTGTGAAGACCTCAGCTGTAGACTGCTCCTAGAAGACAAGACACCCACCTTGGCGGGTTGCATGAGTGTAGCCGCTGCTTGCAGGGAGGCTGCCATTGTTGTGTTCAAGGCTGATCTCTTCAATTCTCACTCACCCTCAGAAAGTAGTTTTTATGTATATTCTGAGAGACAAAACCAAAAGAGAAGGTTTTTGTGTGGTGGTGGGAGAGTGGAGAATGGGACAACAGGAATTATTTGGTGGCCTTGCTGCGAGTAAGATAATGGGATAGGATAAGGCTCGCTCTTATTGGTTGGTTGAATCTAATGCCCTTGTGTTTTTAGTTCGCCACCTGGACATTTCTCGTTTGGGATAAAGATATTCTCAATCTCGCCTGACGGAGAACAGGTTCTAGGCAATTTCATTAACAATGAAATTGAATTGAAAATTGAATGATTTATTACTAAAAATATATAGATAATGTGAATCTCATGATATAGATTTACTCTATTTTCAAGTCGAATTTGTATTGAATACACCCCGACTTGAATCCATGTCACTTCTACACATTATTTATATTATTTAAATAATAAAATTTAATTTGTAAAATTTAAAATTTATCTTTTAAATCAAATTATATCTTATAAACACTTTACTATATGTGTTCTATACACGGACGTGAGAATATGATTGATCTTTTATTATAGATTAATGCAAGAATGCCATTTTTATTAAAAATGAATTTTAATCTTATAAAGCAATCTTTCATTTAATATAGAGTTATAAAAAAAGTTTGGAAATTGTAAGTAAATTATTTTCCACGCATTTAATAGATTGGATTATTCAATCCCATCAAATAACTGGATAACATCCTGGTTTAAACATGACAAAAACCATTTCACTGTCTATATACTGTCACCATAAGTTTCGAGCTGACACGTAAACCTCTTGAGTTTTAAACTGGCAGGGCCGTATTCGGCCCAAAATAAAGTAGAGGCCCAAAATGATTCAGACGTATTGATTGTGGAAAGAAAAATAAGAATGAAAATCCATTTCTATTTATAACCTCCAGACAAATTAACGTTAACTATTAACATTAATTGTTTTTTTAAGTGTAGTATTTAAAAAATAAATAAACTAAAAGACTTCACCATGTCAAAATGGCGTATTTAAAATTTAAAGTGTCGCAAAATTCTTGTAAAAAAACATGGTTCAAAGGATGTTCCATGAAATGTTCAAGATGTTAGAAACTGAAAGAAGGGACAACAACTGCTACGAGAAAAGCTTCAAAAAACCTAATTGCGGCGAGCATAATGCTACAGGAAATACATGAAAAATCTAATGTACCTTGACAAGCCATAAAAGCAATAAAATTAAATAAATAGGAAATTAATTGTAAGGGAAAATATTGAAAATCCATCCAACTTTAAACTGAGAAAACAATGTCAGAAAATAAAATTATGGCTAGATAGATAATCTTGTGCCTAGAGGAAGTGGACGACAAGTGCCCATACAGGATAGACTAACAGAAGGATAATGCCAACCGTGTTCGATATTCCATGGGTTTGAGTGAAGGAATTTCTGAATCCACCAGATGCTCGGATGTGCTCTTGCAATAGGTAACAACCAATGATAAGGCATATCACGATGCCAGCCCAGCTATCCTTCAAGGTGTGTGCAAAGAAGCTGGGAGCCACAACCAGGAGAAGAATCAAAGATCCTGGCATCTCCAGCCAATCTGCAGAGATATCGAGTAATAACTTTGTGAACAATTACAGTGACTATGACAATGACATGCTTAGAGTCATTCACACAAACAGTAAATACTATCTTCATGTGTTTTCTTAAGTAGTGTCTAAGGAAGTCTTAAAGTGTGTACAACTCATGGAGCCAGCAGGCATAACAATGTTGCACGCACACAAGTTGTGATAGTTAGAGTAACATTTATAAGAAACATAATTCAGATGAAAAGATTTCTGAATGTGTGCGTGCACGCATGTGAGAGGGAGGGAGGGCTGTACTGGTAACATTCACACCATCTTTGCCACCTTCACCAGAACTGTCAGAATAATTTCCTTTTCCGATTAAAGTAATTAGGAAGATGAGAGATGGAAGCAACAATGTGAAGAGGATGGCAAAGCGAGATATGCTTAAAAGTGACATGTAAGATGGATGGTTGGTGACTGAAGCATATACCTGGGAAGTGTCGCGGGAAGAAAAGCCTTAGTATAACTGCGATAAAAGCAATCCATCTCCCTACCTCTCCTCTGAATAGTTTTGTAGAAAATTTATCAAGAAATAAAGCAGCAGAATATGCTAAAAAACAAAGGAAAAATAAAAGGAAGAAAAAATGTGCCACCATTAGGAATTATGACCTGAAAAAATTGAACAACACCGAAGGAAAGCTAAAGAATATGTAAGGGACTAAAAGTGAAGTCAGCATGTTTGTTCTCCAGTTGGTTCGATCCAATATCAGCAAATAACTGCAACAAAAAATGAAATTAATATTAAAACATGGTACTCTTTGGAACTGTAGTGCTCAAAATACAAGTGGGGGAAACAACTGAAGCACATATGCAGGAAAAAAAAAAATTGCTCTGCATCAGGGGTGGACCAACATTTTGGGGTGGGGGAGCCATCACCCCCCGCCCCCCAAAAAAAAAAACACAAAACAACATTCTTTAATTAGATCAGTCAATACTAAACAAAATATATTAAAAAACTACATTTGAGTTGAAAGGAAAATATCCTGCTTCTTAAATGGGCCCTAGATTATTATACAATACTCCGCCAAGGTGAAAGAGACACTACAGTTCATACCGAAACATTTACTTCCATCAAGTAAAAAAACTGTAGAGGTGATAATGTATCAATATTATTCAATGAAAGATGTCGTCAAGCATCTGGAGGAGATAAGTGAGCTTTTAGATTTTTTACATACGTCTATAGCATACTAGGAAACTTTTATATTTGAAACAAAAGTTTTATCATAAGATGAATTATAAACAAAGTACACTTTTTATCCAGTCATGGCTCATGATTATTGAAAGAGAATGCTACTAACAGTTACACTTTAAAAGCCTGGGTGCCATATGGCTTCAGGGTAAATCTGATTAGTCAAAATGTTGAAAGATCACAATCTAACAACTCAAATTGTAGGTTGTTCAGGAAAGCAAATACCACTCCAAACTTGAGCTCTCCTTCAATCCCATCCCACCTATGGATACTAATTAACTGGATATGTAGCAGTACAATCAGAGCCTTGTTGTACACCAGTTCACAAACTATAGGCAGGCAAATTTATTCATCTGGGTCAGTATGAACCATCTAAAAGCATCAGAATGTACAGGATCTGTTAGACAATATTCTTTATTTAATTGATAAAATTAACCTTTTCTCATCCGTTTAATTTTTTTTGGGTAATTGGTAATTCAACATAGTACCAAAATAGGGGTCCAGAACTAGAACCCTAACTCTACTCTACATCTCAAATAAAAATGTCAAATTCCTTTTCTAAGTTGGTTTCATGTATGAGCTCGCACATGGTAATTGTATTAGACAATATAATTTAAGTGATTAAATGATTGATGACAACAAGCCGGCCCCTAAAAGTGCAGAAAATAGTATTCAAATCCGTACACATGTTGACCTTGACAATAAGAAGATCGACAGAGGTAAACACCATCTGCAAAATTTTATTTGGAAAAGAAAGGGATAATTTAAAATTAATAAGTATCATTTTCAACAAGGATTATTCCCTATAACGACAAAGATAATGACCTTAATATCACTCTCCCTTTTCTAGGCATAACATATAAAACTATTACATGCACCTTACATTAGAAACATTGAAAGTTATCAAATACCAAACAACTAGAGATGTACCAAACACAAATGTTAAGAACAATCAGATATAGAATTCATGTGGCGACAAACAGCACTCACATTGCAGCGAAGGAAGCGACCCATTTGAGAAAAGAAGTCCCAAAGCCGAGGCCACCAAGCTTAGTGGCATGCTTGATGAGCCTCTTTGCGGCGATCTTGAGTTCATTGATATCAGAGTCGATCAAATCCGCCGTGGCCGGATCAGTTTTCATGGCCAAATAATCCTTCCTCCCCATTACGCTTCAAGTCCAAACAGAAGAATAAATGACTTTCAAGCTGCCGGTTTGGATCTATCTCTACAATCAATTGGTTATCGGAACTGTTGGGGCGCTTGGTTTTAAGCACAGTTAAGTGAACACTGTTAAAAAATTGTGCGGATCTCACGAACTATTTCTCTAGCTTCAAGTGTTTGGGGAGGATTCATGGTTCGCCATACCCGACGCAACACTCTTTGCTCGGTCATTTCGTTGCTTACGTGTTGTCATGCAAGAGCGCCGCGCGTCGAACGGAAGTCCGCTCGGTTTTAAAGTTTGAGCCCAGTTTTTAAAAGTTTTCTCGGCCTTCAGCCCAATTTAAAAGAGCAACAAAAGTGAACGGACACGTGATCAATCACATACCCAAATAAAGGATTTTCCAAGCCCAACAAAAATATGTACATTTTATTGGATAAAAACTTATATTAATTATAAAATCTCTCAAACTTTTTTTTTAATTTCAGAAACCTCTCCAAGATAGAGCCATTCGGATCCATCCATATAGAGTAAGCTCCGGTCCTGTCTACCGTAGCTTAAAAAAAATTTTTATGCAGACTAGTTAAATCGCTAACTTTTCATTAAAAGAGGTGTGGTCTCAAATGATTGTTTGCACTCATGAAGTATTGAACTTGGACCTTGAAGGGAATAATATCCCAATATCAAGACTTTCTCTCAAACTTTAAAGATATTCAATCGATAAAGTTCGTCTTATATCATTTATTAAGTAGTTAATGTTGTTTAAAAAATTCACACATGCAATAATAAATATTATAGATCAATTTTATTTTTGTCAGCCAAAATTACAATCTTGGTAATGCAAATAAGTAACAAAATAAACCGAAAACAAAGGTGATCATATGTATTCCTAATTGAACAATGCTTTAGATCGATTGATATTTCATAGTTATATAGTTGTACAAGTGTGTCATGTGATAGGATAAAACAACTACTAGATTACATTGCTCTCTGTGTTTTTTCATTCCTATGGATGGCTATAAAATACAAGAACAAATTTTTTTTGTCATTTAGCAATTTGACCACCAAATATTCGTGCTACACACTCCAAACTTTTGTCACAACCTGGCTTGTTCAGAATCATTACAAGGATCTCACCCATTGCCAGCCATAATGTGCTGTACTATAGCTCTATAACCATGGTGCAAGTCAAAGAAGAACAAACCCTAATAATCCAATCATACCCAACCATAATAATTCCTAAAGTTGCCATCAAACATTCTCACTCGAGATTTGAGAATAATGGGCAAGTCTCGGAGCTTATGATGGACAAAAGTTTGGTAGGGACTATAATACTTTTCAAACTCTCTGAAAAATTAGAAGGAAGCATTTCTTTTATTTTTCTTTTTTATTTAGAAATAATATTTGTAAATTGTGAGTGTGTAAGTATCGCATAATTTTTTTGAAAAATAATAAATAAATATAAAATCTACATGAAAAAAAAAATTACACAACACTTATACACTAACACAATATATCTACCTTTATTTCTTTTTCTTTTTACCAAAAAGCATAGGCGGTGGACTTTCTCCAATACAATCATTATTATGAGGCAAGAATTATGAACCCAATGTTTCTAATACAATCATTCAAGCAAGATTGCAAAATTGAAAAGAGATCTGCATTGTTGTTCAATAAATTACAAACTAAGAGAGTTGAATCCTTGTCACTACAAAAATCTAATAGACATTGTGAAATACTAATAAGAAGTATGCATCCAAACATATTGTTAGCTACAATCCATTGCGCAACGTTACGCACGCATCGATTATAGAATCAAATGTATTTGTTTAATTGGCATTCGGTCCAATTGTCAAAGGTGTTCAGAAAAAATTTGATATTCGTCAATACCAAATCCTTATAATAGTCATTTTCTTCTAATGTAAACCTTGTATTAGAAAACACAGTTATATCATGATTTGGTTAGGGTAGAAAAGACCAAGACATGTTTTTCTCTTCGATAATAAGCCATAGGAAAGTGGATTATATCACATTATAATAATCATTATTATGGAGCATGAACTATTAACACAACAAACACATTAGTAGTAAATGTGCCCTTCTCTGACTACGACTTCTCACCAAATCAGACCCACCCAACATACACAGACAAACACCCAAACGGATTATTAATCTTTTATTTATTTATTATAATCTTTCAGATCTTCATATTCTTAACCAACCTACTTCCAATGTTCCAATGTAAAAACAAATCCAGCCACGTGTCATTTAAAAAGCTGTTTCCACTAACGCTTCTCCTTGTGCCCCCACTGAATCATATCGTAATTCGTACA
Source organism: Cyclocarya paliurus (assembly GCA_029856935.1). Classification (NCBI taxonomy): domain Eukaryota; kingdom Viridiplantae; phylum Streptophyta; class Magnoliopsida; order Fagales; family Juglandaceae; genus Cyclocarya; species Cyclocarya paliurus. Next base: position 31,480,003 of record CM056952.1, read on the forward strand.
TAAAATTAAATACATACGTTTCGTGTATATATATGATTTCATGTTTGGTGCCCATCACCACCTCAAAAGATGTGTCGAATTTTTATTTCCCAGCATTTGTCTCAGACTCCACGTGGCATGCTATTATAGCGACTCGATACATTATTACGTCAATTGCGATTACACGTCGGACTACCGTGGGATCCACCGAAGATTAATCGGTTCCATGCGGCGAAGCTCTACTGCTGATGATGGTGTCGTCCTCTTCTCGGAGCATCCACGACCGTCGCTTCGTGTGAGTCACACACCTGTGTCTTGAACTTGCATCCGAACCTCCTCGTCAGTTTCGAAGAACCTCTCATCCACCGTCCGTTTGCTGGAGGGGCCGCCTGCTTGTCGATCTTCTCGATGACTTTCTTCATCGTGGAGCACTCCCGCTCCAGCTGATGCACCCGCGTCCTCATGCTATCCATGTCCAGCCGCAGCACCTGATTCTCCCTCACCGTTGCCCGCCACGTGATCGCGCTGCACTCTCCGCCCTCCGCATGTACTGCCGAATCACCCGCGTCGACTTCTTCCTCATCTTCTTGATCCTCTTCTCGCAGTCGGAGCTGAGCAGAGAGCCTTCCAGGACCTAGTGGCGCCGCCGTTTCCGCGGCGAGCAGAGTTCCCGCAATGGCCTGTCGAAGCTGAAGCTGCTCAAAGAACAGAACTTGCACAACTGCCCTTAGCGGAAGACGCTCGTTCTGTGCCGCGTGCGTGCATGCGTCTAGCGAGAGCTTCTGACAGTCCAGCACTCCACTTATCTTCTCTCGCTCGGCCTCCGGTAGCCATGCATGCGCCTATAGATGTTACGGACACAATCAATTATTTAAACATTCAAAGACGCTCTCATGGATCACAATTGCTAACCAAATATGTAGTGATGTGTATGTGTTAATGTACCTTGAGATAGACATCAACGGCTCCGTAAAGACCGTCGTCGAAGAGTCTAGCTTGATCTGGAAGCGAAATCGCTAGGCTATAGAATTTTTCTGGCTTGAGATTGGCGTCCGAGGCGATCTCTGATAAGTAAGCGTCGATTAATTTTCCGACTAGCATCAACGCTGGAGATCTGACTCTGTCTACTCCATCTCCGTTGTCTATATCCTCGCCTTGGATTCTCTGCAGCTCTAATCCATGGAGGAAGTGTGTTAAGATCCTCTCGACGCAATCAACATCATACAGCGTCTCATTCAGATACGAATAACTCGGAATCAGGAGGTCATCTAGCGAGGCTTGCTCGAGCTGGGACCCGATCTTCTTCTCCAGAGCAGCTCTGCAGTCTTCTGTGGCATTCAATATATTTACCGTCCTCAACAATCCGAATAAGAACCTGGTTGCCGTGGAAGACGACCTCGAGGAGCTCTTCTCCAATGGAAGATTGGAGATTATAGTCTCTAAGAGTTCCCTCTGTTCACTCTCTGAATTTGCTATAGATGAAGAAGACGACGACGACGGCCTTCGATTGTTCAAACGAGAAATGCCAGGGATGTGTTTCTTCGCGTATAAAATCAAGCAGCTCTCGATGATCTCCGGGCTCAGATCTTCTGCTTTCATCGCGGAAATCAAACGCTTAAAGAATGGCAGGCTGAGTAGCACCAAATCCTCCAACCATGACTCAGCATTCGGGTCCCTACGCAAACCCTTTCTTCTCCCGCTGGTCTCGATACCGTTCCAGAGGATCTGTTGATTCGCAGTAGAAGTACCCCGAGCTTCGTTCCCGGTATTCGCTCCGTCACTCATCGGCCAGCCGAATAGAGAGGGATCGGCCGACGACGCTCTCGAAGAGATCGAATCGATGCACCGCTGCGTAATCCCCAGCTCCTCAGCCAAAGGCATTACTTTTTCGCAGGATTTCAGTGCTCTGACAGAGTCCTTGAGGCTCTTGAGCACCGACTGGGATAAAACCCTCTCGGTCTTGGAGATAAGGTTGTCCTCAGAATATTCCTCAGTCATCTCCAGGACCTCCCCGGCGCAGCGGAGGGGCGCCACGTTGGAAGCGTTCAGGTCAATCTTGACGCCGTAGCAGAACTTGGCGGCCATCTCGAATGCCTCGGAGCCGCCGGGGAAGTCCGGTGGGAGCGTTATGTAACACTGTACCTCCTCAATCTCATTTCCTTCAACCTCACCCCCACTGTTCCGGTCAGTCTCTTCTCGCCGTTCCGTCTTCATCTCTTGCTCGATTATGAGCTGGTGAAGCTGCCGACTTTTGGACATCAAGGGGAACTGGAAAAAAAAAAAAAAAATTAAGTTATAATTAACATGCGTCAGTTCTGAATGTACTGCGAGAACTGCATGAGCAAGAAGAAGAAGAAGAAGAAGAAGAAAGAGGATATGGAGATCAATACCCTGTGGAGATGAAAGGTCATGTCGTCGACTTCGATCACAATGTCGCTAGGTAAACCAGTGGTACAAAACCATGCTTGCCCTTTGGAGCTGTTCTTCTCAGCATCTGGCGCCATTTTCTTTCCTCTAATTCTACAGGAAGCTAGAAACCCAAAAAATCCATGGAAGTAACAAAAAAGGACCTAGAACTAGAAGGCAAGAATGCTAGCTGTCTGTCTTTATAGACAGAAGAAAGAAACAAAGCAGAAAACTGGGATGTCTTTGAGAACTCTAGTTTACAAAAGTCGCTGAAGGTGGGTGAGGCCTCAGAGAAGAGTAAAAAGTGGCAGATTTAGAAGGGGAATTAAAAGAGTTTGGAATCCAAAAACTCAAACCGGACAAAGAGAGAGCAGCTTGAACAAACTTCGAAAAAGGGTATCGTATGGTCCTTTTTTTTCTCGAAACATTTACATTTCTTCTTTCTTTCTCTCTTTTTTTTTTTTTTTCTTTATGTGGATTAGAATATCACCCACTCCCACTCAATCTCTCTCCTTTCTATCTCTTGATGTCAAAGGAAGAGAAAAACAACAGGAATTTAAAAAAGTGCATGTCTTTGAAAGAGTTGCTTTCTTGAGGCTAAAAGGATCCATCATTATTATCATCAATAATCCTTTGGCACAAAATTGCAATTGCTTTCCAACCAGATCTCTTTCTTTTTAGGCGCAAATGATGGAATATTTTAATTTTAATTTCATTTTGCCTGATCTAGGTTCATCTCAATGACTCGAGAAAACACATTTTACATGTTCACATGTGGCATTGGATGACAAGAATGCATTGAAAAAGGGAAAAAAATGTATATGATAGGAAGAGTTTATGTACAGCAACGTCTGAGCACATTCTTCACCCACCAACCTCACATTTTATCTACTTAAATTTGGAACCTCATGGCACCACTCACAGCTAAACGAATAAGATGATGTAATTTGTGAGATTGTAACCTTTGGATCCCAAATTTTCTTTAGCTTTGTTAGGTTTCTTGGTTTCTGGGTTTATATAAGAGAGATGTGAATTAACTTAGTTTTAAATACAAAGTAGAGAACAATTAAATATTAGTACTGCTTTTGCATGATATCCTATATGATTTGATTGTAACATTAAAAAACAAAAACTCCTAGAAAAAGATGAAAAGATGTTCACAACTTCATATATAGTAAGAGGTAAGAAGCAGACGTGTGAATGATGGGTCACATGTACCACATGATTCAACAAAGGGGGAGCTCTATAGTCTCAATAACAAATAGTTCTTAATGCTTTCTCTGGTTTTGAATTTCTTGGTCTGAACCGTCTGAAACAAAATCAAGCTATTTGCTTTCATTTATATCAGCATATCTACCCGTGTCCCCGCCCTTCCAATGCATTTATAACCATATTAATGAGGTGACATGGAAGGTAGGGTAAAGTCCTCTATATCAAATCATGCATATAAGGTGAAATACCTCTTTGAAAAGTTTAAAACCATTAATATATATATATATATATATATATATATATATATATATATGTGCATACAGTTCAAAGGAAAAGAAAACAAATAGGTGAGTAATACTAGTTACAATCATAGAGTGTGCAAGCGTCGCGCATTTTATTTGAAAAGAGTATTGTCCATCATTAAAAGCAATAATATTTTTTTTTTAAATTCTACTCATTATCCGCACACATTACACACCATACATAATTTTTTAATTTTTAATTTTTCTTTTAGCAAATATGTAGTATATGGATGATGAGTAGAAGAACTCAATTAATTTAGAAAGAATAAAATTAAAAAAATTAAAAGTAAAATAAAAATAAGTACGACGTATGATATTTGGAATTGTTGCGTATATAGCAATTTATTTTTTAAATGTGGGTTTCATATTTATTTATTTTTTCAATGAGAATACGCGACGCTTACACATTCTATGACGTGCAATTTAATATTGTATTAAAATTTTATTTAATGATTATAAATATTATAATTATTTAAGAGATCCGTTACTATAATCGATTGGTGAGACTTTCCCTCATAATCTTAAAACTGTGGATAATTGTTGATTTTTAAGTCAAATCATTATTAGAAGAATTATATACGATGATGATGCCAATAGCAGTGGTTATGGGAGGCAAACGTACAAAGTTGTCCAGTCATTATAAGCTGAATCTTCGGATATCATAATTGAATTTGAATTGGATTTATAAAGATGGAGAGATGATTCAAAAAAGTCCCACATTAATCACTGTATTCACGTGGTTTGGTAACTAATCAGTGAGTGAGTAATCGTAGTTAAAATTTGGGTGCACCCGGCCATTACGAATTACGATCCATCTCTCAATGGGGACGACAATATAAAGCCAAACCATGCATCAAAGTCCGGACTTTCCAGAGTCATCAATAGATCATTTCAGGCCACTTGTTTTTATGGTGGTGGATGAAATTCAGGAACCCAATTCATGTCTAACTTTCAAAATATCTCTGATCTCTCACACACTCTCACAGAGAGAGAGAGAGAGAAGAGAGAGATTAATTAAGACACTGTTATTAAGGAAGGGAGCACCAATACCACGAGAAAGCATCGAAAAGAACACCAAAACCATGGCTAGTGCGGGAAGATGAAGCACTTGAGCACTCTGCACAAGATTAGAGTTTATTCTTTATTAATTAATCCATACACACTTTGAAAATGCAGATCAGCAGTTGGTCAACAAATTGTTGACTATATACCCACATTACATTATTGATATCAATCTCAGCAGAGAGAGACCGAACTCTAGCAAAAAGACTATTAGCAGGAGACATGATTACATCCAACTGAGACTTCCCTCTGTTTGCATTATTTATGCAGAGCCCCCACTATGGACTCTTTTAACTTTAGAAAATAAATAATAATAATACTTCCCCCCAAAAATCCAAAGGCATCTTTCCAGATTTTACTTTTCCTGCAAAAAGCAACATCAACAAGCCAATTACAGGGCTATCAAATCCATATTTGAAAAAAAGCAAAATGCAGATTATCTAATCAATGTAGTACTTCTTCGAGTTTATTGGCTTACTATATAGCTTGGTTTGGTTCTTGTTTGCCCTATTTTGCCTTCAAATTTAGAGCTCATCTTACCAAAGGAGAGAAGGTTGAGAGCCCTTGATTCGCTTACAAATCAATAACCAAATTAAATGTCACATTTGTAACCATTTTCTACTTAGATATTATTTTCTAAGGATGAACTTTTGGAACAATCAATAATTTAATTATTTTGTTCGGATATAGTTATACCTTCATGGATGAACAAGATCCCTGCAATGGAGGCTTGGTGTTGGTGTCCTTGGAGGGGATTACAACTCCAGGCCAGGAGCGGCACATGCAATGCTTACCCTCATCGATGCTTGCATAGAGGGTAGTCAAGTGCTTCCCACACCCACCCCAGGAGTATTTCCCACATTGCTTGCAATCCACCCTGAAACACATTACTTTTCTTCGACCTTTTAAGGTTTCTAGGAATGGATTAATGGTGCTTCACTTCATTTTTTCCATCTGAGTGAATTATATAACCCTCTCTACACCTTGAGATCTCCGCCATCTCCGCCCTTTCCCTGTCTTTAGTCACTGGCCTCGTACTGAGAGGACCAGATTACTTACTGTTGAAGGCAACGCTCTGCATGGTAATTCACTCATCTGTTCGCATCCAAAGCGCTTAGTAGTTGATTCCCATTTGCTATAGACTACAACGATATAGAGCTTCCAATTTTGGCTTACTATTTTGGATTGTTTCTATGTGGTAATATCTCATTGGAAAAAAAATTGCTCTTCTATGCTTTGGATGTTCAAGCAGACAACTTATTTGAAAGCAGCAACATAATCTACGGAACTCGACCTGTTTTCTGGTTTATTTATTTGGGAAAGGAAAACAAAAATAAAAATAAAAAACAGGAACTCGACCTATTTTCTGGTTTATTTGTTTTGGAAGGGAAAATAATAAAAAGAAAAAACAGCGCCGAACTCAGAATAGAAAACTCAAACAAAAACATAATGGAAACTCCCATAAACGATCACAAAACATGATGCTAATATCTTAATGGGATATACCACTGTGTAGGTCAAGATGAAGGATGCAATTGAAACAAAAGAAAGCTTAGTGCTTGTTAGAGCATGCACCATCCGATCAGCACGTCATGGCTCTGCAAGAGTTTCTTCTAACAATAACTAGCACAATCAACTGGCAATCTAAGACATCAAAACTTCTGGACGATACAATAAGAGTATCTTCTCAACACCAAGTGAAATCCTTACAGCAAGGTCACCCATCAATCCTAACTTACAAAACAAGCATTGTACCCTCGTACCACACAACTAACTATCGTGAATCAAGGAGTTTGCTATTGATCAATTGTAACCAATTCAAGTCATCTACAGAAAGGATTAATTATTAGGTAGTCTTGAAATATGGACACGTGCTACTCTCATCCTGTCACAAGATGCCATATCATTAAAAATTACTGCCTATGTAAGCAATTTTAATGGCATGGCATGGCATTTTGTGCTAAGATCAAGAGGTACCGCATCATCCATACTTTGGGAGTACCTTTCCCAAACAAAGGCCACCATAATGCAAAACCTTCAAGAGGTTTTTCTATCACCTTTATCTTCTGATGAATCCAATGCAGGTTTCTTCGTTGGACTTGATTCTGCTGTGACTGAGTTCACACGCTTGACTCCTCTTCCTACCACGCCCAGATGCGTGACTCCAGAAGACCCATTCGTGTGAGCAGTGGAAATGGTTGGGGAGTCAAAATCTCCCTTGCTGTTAGCAGTACCCATCTGTGAGGAGCTCAACACTGCTGGAGATGCACTCTTTTCACTGCCACTTGACTTAACAGATGCAAATCCTAGAATTTCAGCGAGGATTGACTTTGGATTAAGGGCCAGTTGCTGAAGATCTTCAAGCTGCAAATCCAAGGATGGATGATACAGTCAGGATAAAGTAACATATGAAATTATGAATGGACTTCCTTGCACAAATATAAGCATACCTTCTTCTCCAGCTCACCACAGAGGTCATTGAGTGTTCCAATCTCTGCTCCTTTATCTGTTGCAGAATTATCAGAACGAGACACATTGGAGTTGCCACCCTGATCTAACTCAGAAGCAGATGAGGAGATTGTTGATTCCAAGGCACCATTTACTTCATTCATGAGCCTCTGCACTCGAGACTTGCAAACTGATATAGCTTTCTGGCAATATGGAATGGCTTCCAGTGGTTGGGACCCAACCTCCAGACACAAACAGATCCGGAAATTCCTGAATTCTAAAGTTAAGGTTGTGATACAATGGGAACTCATATACTTTAGTGCTTATTAAATCTTAAGCTCACCACATATATCCATTCATTGAAAACATCTATGCATGTAAATAAGGTCTGAAGAAACTTCTGAAATTAATGTCTCAAAACAAAGGAGTCTTTTTATCATGAAAAGGATACAGTTCAGCTATCTGTCTACTGTCTTGTTCAACCAGCTGTTCCAAGAGTGATAGTGCTTTCTGGTAGTCACTGAGAGAAGTTTCAATGTCCTCTACATGGAGCATAGACATAATCCATCAATAAGACTTGTAGGAGGCTTTAAGAGAAATCCACCAAAAAAAATGTGGAGTCAAAAAGAAAAAGGCAATATAATGAAGATATCCCCAAACCTAAAATACTAGACAAACCTCTTTCCAGTGCCACTTCTGCCAATGCTGATAATATGTCCACTTTTTCCATTGAGTCATTTGAGTGTTTCTCTACAATTGCTCTCGCAACATCTAGCATTTTCCATGCCAAATCAAGGTCAGACTCATCCTCATCTGCTTCAGCCAGATTCTCACCATCACTATCCTCATCTTCTTCTTCTTGGTCCTTTCCACTTGACACTGCACCAGAATAAATATACCTTGTGAGAGTGTAAAAAACACTAATCCGTAGACACTATCTCAAATGACGGTGACAAAAATGAGGGGAAGTTTAAAATTGTTGAGAGTAACTGAAAACGATAATGGGGAAGATGATTGCCATACCTCAGTGTCTTATACAAAAATATTGTGTAAGCCAGCATTAGTTACAGCATTTAGATACTCATTAAAAAAAGAGTAATTCTGCATATCACACTCCCATCCCACTATGTAAAATGTGGTACTTTTATGACCCTTGGATCATCCTTTACTTTTATGATGAGTAATGTCACCTCATCATGTGGGACAAAAGTGAGATTAGAGTGTGGTATGCAGAATTTTCCTTAAAAAAAAGGGCTAGAGCATCTAAGTCTACCTACACCTAGATCCATTCAAACTTCAGCTAGTCACACATATTCTCTGTGGGTAACTTTTGTGTGCCCATTGGTGCATAAAACCAGGCACATCTTTGTGATGTAGAGAGTCAAATGGTATTCAACATTACACATACTTGATCATCATTTTCAAGGTGCAATATCCAAATTAGCTAGCCAATATAATTGCAGAACAGAGAATGTGGATTTTCCGTGATATTCTCAGTATGTTACAGATGGGAATAACTGTCAGATGAGTTGCTAACCAGACACCAGCTACTAATGAAAACCAGATTCTGTAAGCCACCAAAGAAAGAGTGCGCACATGTGCATACAAACACTAAGTGCAACCCCTTCGGTGGCATCATACACCTAAAGTGAGAAGCAGTTATAGCTAATAACATTGCATAGCATGGTGCCTTACATATAACAAGTCATTCCGATTATGTACAGATAAGTTTATTGTTTAAATCATATTGAACGAAACACATTTTTTCAAAGCCCATTGCATGTTGTAAAAGACTCGGATAAAAATCAGGTAAGATACATGCAATAAATTAGACAAGGACATTGCTATCACATTCCAACAAAGAAAGAACAGATTTTTTCCCCTTATAAGTAACAAAGAAAGAACAGTTGCCAGATGAAAGTTCTTCACCTTGGAGATATAGTCATATTTATTTGCATAAGAGCATACCTTATATAACATACGCATCAGTACCTTCAGTCTAATTTGTGGTCATGCAAAAACATGTGAAAGTGAACATGGTGATAACCCTAAAAAATATTCCATATTGAAAGACATTTTTTGTCATCTAGTTCAACTTTGGGAAACAGGTGACCAGAATCCTTGCAAGCAGCTACAGAGATATCATACAGAAATACAGAAATGGATACAACCAATTGTCCTAAGTGCTGATATGTTATGAGAATTTCTTCCACGTCATACATTAGATATCACTTCGCATAAATGACTTCGACACAAAATCGTGCACCATCAATGTACTGAGGCTAGTGCATTGCTTCATTTATAACCAAAACCAAAAGAAAACTCTTCCACAAATCTGATCTTAACCAAATTAAATTATCAAACATGATGGGCAAGATACCAACCATTATCTGCTGCTCCATCCTGATGATTCGTACTTCCTTCCTCTTCAACATTATCCATAACAGAAGCTGATGTAGATTCCCTGTTTATAGCATTCTTAACAGATCCATCTTTAGCAGACTCTTGTTGAGAATCACTCTCCTTCTTGGGTACAGCACCCAATGGATCAGCCTCATCCTGAGCTTTGTACAGCAGTGCACATCCATATTTATAGTATGCACGGACACATTCAGGAGCAAGTTCACCATAGTGTGCGACCCTAATTTCAAATAGAACTGCCAGTAAACCATTTATTGTAAAGGAATTATAAAGACGGAAAAAATTTCCTTTCTAACTCCCCCAAATAAATCGAATCAAGGGAAATGGAGCAATATAAGATGCATTTATTATTAAAATCCAGACTTCGAGATTATGCTTAGACTGATTTTAGCTCTTTAGTGCTTTCAAAATGTGTTATACCACCATTTATGATACTTGAAGCTCAAGCAATACTAGAAAAATCACAAATCATTAGACCCCATGAAAAAAGGAGCACTCACCAACAAATAAACGAAGACGCTAATTACAGAACAAAAGCACCGAAGACATGTGCAATACCCATAAGAAACTTTCCTAAATCCATTCGCTGAGCAAAAGAAACAAACCCTATACTAAAGTTCACATAATTTAAAGGAAAAGAAACGCGCGCCTCAAACTTCCCAGAAAATTCTAGCAAATTAGTTCCTCCCCACTTTTTTTTTTTTTTTGGTAAGTTGTAATTTTTCATTAATATTCACGTAGATTTAGCCATTAAAGTCCATGGAAACAACCAAATGTATCAAGAAAAAGAAAACCGACAATTGAAAGCCAAACCTAATCTCTAGGGCACGGCTGAAAGACTCGGCGGCCTCGTCTAGATCGTTATCCTTGATGGCCTTGGATCCCCTATCCATCAACTGGTCCGCGAACTCCAACGATTTTTCTCGATCTCCTTCGGAAGAAGTCTCAGCTGCGTTGTTGTTATTGTTGTTGCAAGTGGACTCGGTGCCCCCCTGAGCGTTGGACTCTATGGTTGCCTCGTTCGAGGTGCGGGTTTCCTGAGCGTTCGAAGCTACGGCTTCGTCCACTTCAGGGGCTGCCATTATAACCGAGGTTTCTGATGCTGGAGCCTCTTCAGCCATTGCTACGTTTGATCCGGGGCAAATAGGAGGGTTCGTTTCTTTGCTTCAAAAACCCTTTGAGCGGAAAAAGGGAAAAGGGCAAATAAATTTGGGCCCGTTTGGAAACAAAGTTGAGATGCCACTTCATCTAATCTCATTTAATCCACTGCACTATATTTATTTTTATTTTATTTTTTTTAAATTAATTAAATTCTTCTACTTATTATCTATCCATTTTGTATTTAACAAAAAATATAAAATAAAAAATTATAATGTATGATATATGGAAATAATAAATGAAATTTTTCACAAATTTAGATCTACATAGTCACCTAATAAAAATAAATTTAAAACGCCAAAAAAGAAAATAAATGAAAATAGATTTATTAATTAATATGAGAAGTTAGATTTGGAATAATTTTAGATATACTGTCTCGACTAATATTAATTTATTTTTATAAAAAAAATTTATAAATCAATATTTTTCAAGAAGCAACAACAAGAGAGCTAATGATATTTTGTAAAATAAAAATATCATTTATAAAAAGGTATAGTTATTTTGTTCTTTTTTTATATTATTTATTATATAAACATAGTTTTAGAATGTACAAATTTCACACACTCAATTTGAAAAAAGACGAAATTTATTACTAAAAAATAATATTTTTATATGGATTTCAGATTTCTTCACTTTTTTTAAATGAAGTATACGGGACTTGCACACTTATAATTACAAATATAATTGATCTATAAATATACTTAAAAAGAGATAGTAGTTTCTTTAGAAAAAAAAAATATTCATCATCTTAATTTTCATCATCCTCTCATCATCCTATAATGTGGCATTAGATGATATGTTTACAAATAAAATATAATAAATAGTTTCCAATCATCTAATACCACATCATAAGATGATGGAAGAATGATAGAGATTAGAATGATGAGTAGAATTGTTCTTTTTTCAATTATAAAAAATAATTACTTTTGAACATTTAAAATAAAAATTGAATTGTATAAATATACTTTTTTAAAAATCTTTATTTACTTATTTTCCTTATATTATCTAAACAAATTGTTCCAAACATTGTCCGACCATCATCTATTGTTCCACTAGATTCGTAAGTTCTCATTTTTAGATCTAAAGTAAATAAACAAAGCTTCTTGTGTGTAATTAATCGATAAATGCCAACCCGCTGATGGTGCAAGACCCGACCCTACCTCTCATTTATAAAATAATAACAATAATAATTAATAGCAAATCTAAGGCCTCGTGTCAAGTGTGTTTTTAAAAATGAGATGAGATAAGATTAAAGTTAAAAAATTAAATAAAATATTATTAGAATATATTTTTTAATATTATAATTATTTTAAAATTTAAAAAAATAGAATTATTTATTTTATTTTATATAAAGATTTAAAAAAATTGTAATGATAGGATGGAAAGTTTTCAAAATTTTAAATTTTAATTTCGAAAAAATATCTATATCAGCCATATGTCGCGCCACTCTCGTTCTGCTAATTCACAGAAAAACGAGGGTAATATTGGAATGGTGACTTCTTAAAAAATGCCAGACCACATAAACGTTTGAGGATCAGCATTGTCCCACCACAGCGTCCATGGCTTCCACAATCTCACCGCTGCTCCATACCCTCTCACACGGCCGTCTGCGCAATGCGCCCCTTATCTCCTGCAAGGCGCAAGCCTCCAAACCCGAGTCAATACGTCGCACAACTACCGTTCCATCCGGAAGGAGACAGTTGTTGTCCCTGCTAGCGGCGTCGTCGGCTTTGACGGCGATAGAGCGTCCATCGAATGCGGTGGACATTCCGCTGTTTGGATTGAGGAAGAAACTGAAAGATGCGGAGACGGAAGCGGAGGAGATAGTAAAGGAGGGATTTGAAGCGGCGGAAAAGGGAATAGAAACGGTGGAGAAAGGAATCGTGACGGCAGAGAAAGGGATAGAAACGGCGGAGGAGGGAATCCAAAAGGCGGAGAAAGGGATCGAAACGGTACTGAGTTTCGGAGGGTTGGCGCAGGCGGGAGTGGTGGCGGGAGCGGAGGTCGTCGGGATAGTGATTGCTACTTCGATCGTGAATGGTATATTGGGGCCCGAGGCTCAGAAATCGTAGTTCATGTAAGCAACCACGAATGATCGGTGGTTGAATTTCAATCAGTTGTGAAACTATTTTTGTGGTTTGTAATTTTTGTTAATTTGTTGTGCTAAATTCCTCGAGTATATGAAGAAACTATCTTCAACATTTGTGTACTTCGATCGACGAGACTGCTCCACTAGTTTAAAGTCTTGTTTTGATTATCTCTACTTTCTTAATTTTTTTGCACAAATTATATTTTATATTGAATGAGTCTGATTCCACTAGATATTTAGTTTTGACAAATAGATTACATCATAAACTTTATCTACAGATTTTTCATAGTTTTTTATATTTGTAGTTGTTAAGAGTGGTGTAATTATTTAAAAATAAATAAATATAAAATTTACATTAAAAAATTAATTTTTTAATAATAAATTTTATTATTTTTGTACAGCGTTAGTATATGTTACGATTGTGTTTAATATTATTTATTTATTTAATATATCAATTGAGCCGAATTTAAATTTAATCAAGTTCATTTTTTTTTTTTTTAAAGGAAATAGTTTCATTTCATTAATAATCCGAAGTTACAACTGTTGACTACTCAGTACATGGAAAACCAATAACTTTAAGTCAATCTACGCAGCAGCTCTGGGGCTTCCCCACACACAAATTGCTTTGTGGCGGACATTGTCTAAACTTCTTAAACTTTCTCAAACCAGAGAAAGCGTTCTGTAAACTAGAACTTACAGGCCATCTCAATCTTTCCAAGAGGAATTGAGAATGGGACACAGTGGATAATAAATCCAAAAGCCTATTTCTACTAAATAAATAACTAAAATAAACTGACAAAATTACAACTGAACACAACAACACCAAACAGACCACAACACCAAACAAACCACAAGCACTGGTGGAGCTCCGGACGACACACCCACCGCTGACATCGGCATCTCGAGCCCAAACTGAGCGAGCACCCACCGCTGACATCGCTCATCACTCTCGAGCAACACTTGCCCCGGATCACGTCCGATCCAGGAGCACAACACCTCGCTCGGATCGACAAACAACAGGAAAAAACCAAAAGAAACTAAAACAGAAACCAAATATTGAATCGGAAAACACAGAAATGAAAAGAGCCAAACAACAGAGAAACGGATGAACAGTGCAAAAGATCCAGCTGAGAAGTGAGCGGGAACTGTTCATTGAGAGGAAACGCCGTCGATCAAACTATGAAGGCCCGGAGTCAGAGAGTCCACCGAAACCGATCGTGGCGTCGGCAAAGTCCTCCCCAGAGGAGCGTGAAGGCGACTCGCCAGCTAGGATCAAAGCTTCGTCCCGCGCGTGCGGGCAACGCACCACTCTGATAGACGCCAGATTTGAAAGGCTTGAAGATCGGCGACTCGGCGTCGTGCCGGTGAGGTGCGTGTAGACGGACGACGTCTGGAAAGGCTCAAACGGCGATCCTCCCTTATTTGGCTTGACAAAACGAAACAAACACCAAAAACACAATACGAAAATAAAATAGACAGAGGGGAGGGGGAAAGGAGCCGAAGCTCCCTCCCCCTCACGTTAGAGCTTGAGGTTGGAGAGTTTCTGAGAGAGGGGAGAAGGTTTACTCGGGAGAGGTAGCACATGCAAGTCGCGGCATTTTTTAATCAAGTTCATTTTAAACGTTTGTCATGCAAATTTGTTTATTTATAGCTCTATTTTATATGGATGGACATATATTCAAAATTTTGCCAAGTGCAAAATGATATAATTAAAAGGAAAAATAAAAAATAAAGCAAAGGAAATACATACAAAGAGTGGTTATGTCTTATAGTCTCGAAATTTGTATTCATGGTCCATAAAAATAGTATTTTCCTTCTTATTAAGATAGAGTTATAATGTCATGGCTATAACGCTACGTTTCCGCATAGGATTAGAAAGTTATTTCTAATCACTTAAATTTACATTCTAACAATATATTTACAAGCTCTAAATTTTTAATATCATAAAAAAAATTTAATTCAAAATAATTTCCTCAATTTAATCAGTTTTTCAAAATGTCAAGTCATCAATACACATCAAAATTTCTTAACAAAACTCATCAATGCTCATAGAAATTTTCTATGCTTAAATCATCTCATTCATACTTTATAATCTTGATCCTCAGTTGAAATATCCAAATTATATGAAAAATATTATGTAAATTAGGGGTGAGTTATCAACAACTTAATAAATAGAGAACATATACTAGTATGTATACATGAACATTTTCAAAATTCAGAATGCAAAACAGAATGCAGAATCAGAAATATTTACTTTCAGAATACAAAATCAAAATATGTTACTAAAAATATTAGAGCTAAACTTTTAGAAAACATTATTATTAAAAAATCTTTTAGCATATCAAAATCTGAGATCTCATCTTTATCATATCAGAGCATCACATTGGGATAGATATCATGTTTAACCCTCGTGATAAGGTTATAAATCATAATTATAACCCGTGGAATGGTCGTATGTCACTATTATCACCCATGGTTAGGCTGTATACTATATTTAATTCTCATGATAGGGTTATAAACCACAATTATAACTCGTGGAAAGCCCGTATGCCACTATTATCACTCGTGACTAGGTTGTATGCCACTGTTATCACCCATGACTGGGCCATATGTTACTATTATCACCCGTGGCTGGGCCGTATCGGAACATAACAAAAACATCATAATCAAACTTTAATTAGAATATAGTTTCAGAAAATCATGCCAAGGTTTTCAGATGCCACAACACATCAAAGCATAGTACTTAACAAATTCAGACCATTTCACATATTAAAAAACAGATTCAGAACATTTTCACGTCACATGCAAAAATTATCAAATTTTCATATTTGCTCATTTTTCTCAGTTCAGAAAATAGAATGCACAATATTAGCTCATGTCTACATCAATCATGACAAAAATACTTTTTTCTTTCATACGGATCTCATAGTAATGCAGAACAAATAACTAATGTTATTTTCACATTTCTTTTAAAAATCATATCATGTAAATTTTCATAAACCAACTCCAGTTCATTTTCTTTTATACAAAATCTCGCATAAGAACCCCGCTTATCTAGACTTTTAATTTTTCTGAAATTTTTCTACAACAATATCGAACGAATATTAATCGTCACCTATAGAATAGTCACGTAACTTTGTAAATTTTTAATCGAACACGTATTTCAATACTTAAACCTAAAATACTAAATTAACCTATTTTTCCTACATGTCTAAAATTTTCTTAATCCCGAAAGGTATCATCACTTCCCAATTTAATCTATATTCACTTAATATGAGTACTAGCAAAAATTTTGTTTAATGAAAAAAATAGACTTAATCAAATTTAAGGTGTTCAAAATAAAACTATAATCTTACTATTGCTTCTGAAACTCAATTTATTAAAAATAATTTAATACTAAATTATACAATTTAAATTCTTATTTATTTTCTTTATAAATTCTTGTATTTAAAACAAAACCCACACAAAGTGAGTTTAATATATAAAGACCAAGCATGACCAACGTATAACCAGTTTGATGATAAGGGTATTTTAGGAATTGATCAAAATATGTATGGGCTCTTTGGAAAAGCTGAATTTTATAAACAATTTTTATGGAATTACAACCACCCAGACCAAGTCGTGCAACGGGAAGGCCATACTCGCCTAGAAAGGTGGAGCCGTGACGAAGCTAGGTGCAATGGATAGCAATGATCACAACGGTGGAGCACTTTGAGAGAGAGAGAGCACGGTGTGAGGGAGAGAGATTTGACGTTAGAAGGAGCGGAGAGGAGTTGCTAGTGTCGCTATGGTGCAAGGCAGCGATCGAACTGGGTGGGGGGGGGGGTGGGGCTATTAGTTTGAAGAGGCTGAGCATGGGAGGGATGGTCATGGTGGCTAAATGGGGTGCTGATAAAAAGTGAAACCATGGAAGGAGGAGGGGATAAGGTGCTCTATTTCGGGTGGTTAAAACATAGAGGAGTGTTGGGGGTGCAGGTCGTGAAAGGAGGCTTGCAGGTTGGTATTGGGCGATGCTAGGTGGCGTGTGTCTACAGTGGTGTAAGGCAAAGGCTTGAGTCAGTGGCTCTGGCAACTTCAATCGGCGTCTCACATAGTGCTTCTATTGTAGCTTTTCGTGAGAGGGGGATGGTGGTGCATGACGGAGCTTTGGCAGTGGGGCTATCCCATGGTGGTGAAGCAGAAGGCAAGCTGGTGGTGCAATTGGGTGGCTCATGGCCGTGCCATTTGGTGGTTGTCGTGGTCATGGGTGTGGAAAGGCTGGGTTGTGTGTGTGGAGTGGTGCATGAAGTGGTCTGGTGTAGCGATACTAACGACATGATCCAAGACTACAACTACGTTGTTTTCATGGTGGTTTGTTGGCTCTCCAAGGTGGTAGCAACGTGGTGTCTCTAGCTGGGCAACGTGTATAGGTGGGGCGTGTTTCGTGGGGGTTGACGCTTGAACGTGGGGCTTTAGTTTTTGGTCCTTTGAACGTGGAGGAAGGGTGCAACAACCCTAGTTTTTTGACTAGGAAGATGAACCTACATGCATGAGAGGGATATATATAGATGTAAATATATAGAGGTAGATAGAAATCCTTGAGAAGGAAATAGGAGAAAGAAACGTACATGAGATGTTGAGTTGCTAGGCTTGGGTTTTTAGGCGTACAATTTGGGCTTCTTCTTGTGAGTTATGGGTCTCGACTCAATCTCTAAGAAGAAAAAAAATAATACAACTTGTCCCATCAATTTTCAGGCCAATTCCTATTTAGTCCATTAAATTTTTTTTAACTTAATTATCAAACCCAATAAAAATTCATATTCCATTGTATTAAACTTTTAGGCATGAAGCCTAATCCTAAAATCACTTGTTAAATTCCAAGTGAGCCTTTCATCCATATAAAATAAAATAAAATAAATTAGCATGCAAGCTTCGTACCAGGGCCAGATGTTATATCACGTTCTCGTCCGGTCGATCCATCGTAACTGGTACGGCTAAAGTCTTACATTTTTAGGTGAGATAGGCTCTGATACCATTTGTAATGCCTCAATAGAAGATCCAAACTACATGACCTATACTCCAAAATGACTAGTCAATGATACAATTAGAGCCTCATTAGAACCTTATAAAGAGCAATAACTTCTCATTTCTAAGCAATGTAGAATCTCATATATCACATACTTTTATCTTTATCATATGAGGTGTCACAATGACAATCCTAAAAAAAATCTAAGTCTACAAAGATGTAATAATTCTAAATAAGTGGATATAACAATATAATTAAATAAACCACATTCTAATATCATATTGTGAGCAATATTATATACAGTTTTAGGATGTATAAATTTCACTCATTTCTTTTAAAAAAAATTAGATCTATTATTAAAAGATTGATTTTTTTTGTGTGAATCACATATTTATTTATTTATTTTAAAAAAATTATGAAAAAATTATATATTTAAAAATATAAATATTATTTCTCATTTATTATATGATTATTATGACTATCAAAACCTTGGTAGCCTAACAACTGTTGAGGAAAAAACAAACAGTAGCGTAATAGCTTAAAACAAGTTTTTTTGTTTTTTTTTGTCAGTAGTTTAGTCAAAAACTCCTCAAAGCCTTTGACCTTAACATATCTTATCTCCAAACAAACAGAGCCACTGTACGGCTAGCGGTTTGGGCTCCTAAATTACTTCAAAAATCTGCACCCAATTATCTCAATGGCTCGCGTCGCCTCAAGTTCCGTCGGCCTCCATAGATTCCGACCCACCTTTCGAACCCCTCAACCTTCCCGGCTCATGAAGACCACCCCTCTTCACTACCCCAACAAGACCCATAGACTTCGAGGCATAGCTTGCTGCCAAACAAAGCCTGACCCAGTCGAGACCTCCTCGTCCGTATGTTCTTTAATTTCCCCTTCTTTAGTTTCTTCTGCCAATCCCGCTCCTCCTGGTACCCCAAGTCGTATCCTCGTTTGGAAAGTCCTTACTTGTTTCGCTTTTGTGGATTTATGTAGGAAAAGTTGGTTGACGGCAATACCGATGCCCAAGCAACAAGTTCCTCCGTGGAGAATGGTCCTCCGGAATTCCCAAACAAGGGCATCAACAAGCAGATAGCAGTGGTCTCTACTCTCGCTGCGGTGGGGCTTTTCTTGTCGGCCCGACTAGATTTCGGTGTTTCTTTGAAGGACCTATCTGCCGCCGCATTGCCTTACGAAGAGGTTTTTTGTGTAATGTTTATTTATTTAGCTTTCATGTCATATTGTTGCTGTTGTATTTGTTCAGAATGGTGTTGCTGTACATTATCTTTGGCTGGTGTTTCAGGCTCTTTCAAATGGGAAGCCCACTGTTGTGGAATTTTACGCAGATTGGTGCGAAGTATGCCGGGAATTAGCTCCAGATGTCTACAAAGTTGAGCAACAATTCAAGTGAGAATGATCTTCAACGCTTGGAATGTTTTCCCTCTGTTTCTGTAAACAACCAAGAACATGTTATACATTGCTCGAGTATCTTTGTGCAAGCTTAGATTATTGCTGGGACCGAGAAGGCTGCTAATGAGGCCTTGATGTTACATATTGGATATACAGCCTTAACTCTAAGCTTTTAATCAATTTGAGACTAATTATGTGATACCCAATAGCTAATTTTGTTGTTTCTACTCTTTCTCGGCTTTTTCATTGCACGTGAACCTCCAATAACTATAAAAAGTTTGGATATTTAGATAGCTAATTTTGTTGTTCCTACTCTTTCTCGGAATTTTCATTGCAGGTGAACCTCCAATAACTATATAAAGTTAGGATATTTGGATAGCATGTTTATTTACTACATATGATTTCGGAATGATACTTGAAATTTACATATTGCATTCATGGATGGTTTCTAAATCACTTCTCACTTTTTCTGAAACCAATTCCTGCTTATCTTTTTATGCAGGGACCGTGTGAATTTTGTTATGCTGAATGTTGACAACACGAAATGGGAACAGGAGCTTGACGAGTTTGGCGTTGAGGGTATTCCTCACTTTGCATTCCTAGATAGGAATGGGAATGAGGAGGGCAATGTAGTTGGCAGGCTTCCAGGTCGGTACCTGCTTGAGAATGTGAATGCCTTAGCACGTGGGGAAGAATCCATTCCCCATGCCCGTGTTGTGGGACAGTATTCGAGTGCTGAATCAAGGAAGGCACACCAAGTTGTCGATCCTCGAAGTCATGGGTAGACTCGGATGTTACCTTCCCCTGCGGGATGCAAACTGTCAATTCATCACTGGTAATGCATGTAGGAGGTAGTCTCCCATTTACTCATGCTATACACTTTCTGTACTTATTGCGAACAAGTTTGTAATGTTATGGAAAATAATCTTTTATGCATTCTGTTAGAGGTCTTTTATGTAAGGAAACCTAGAAATGAAATCACCATTCATAACTCCTGGGTTTGCTGTTTGGGACGCGTCCTAGTGCACCTATTGGACCCGATTGGACCATGCTGGTTAATAAATATCTAAAAGCTGAGGGAACTCATTTGTAGCTGCCCAGAACCATATTTCTTTAGAAATCTCTAGATATACGTTTTTTCCCCGAATCTTTGGTGAAAAGTAACTGCGTGATATAGAACTGTACTGCACCTCCTTCTAAATGCAATGCAAGCCCTTTGAAGTTTGATGGGTATAGAGTGAATTACCATTGTTTGTTGTTGAAACATGAAAGTCTAGGCAGCTAGTTTAGTTGTTTCTACATTTGATCCGGGATTGAATCTTGACGCTCTTTATTTCCTAAAGCAAGTTGCTGCCCTGCTTTAACAGATTCCTAGCTCTCTAAAGATCGGATTTGTTCGTCAATCGTAACATTCTCTGGTCTCCTTGAACTGTGTCTCAGATAATCTGTTTACAAGTTCTTAATATCCCAGTCAAGAACAAGAAATCTGTTGTTACTGTCCAGTAAAACACTCTAGTGCCCTTTCTTTCTTAAGCCACTCCAGTCCCCTTGCGAGTACTAATATGGAGAATTTTTGGTAGGAATAGGAAAAGATAGAATACTGGAAACTGAAGGAAGAATTTCAGGAAAAATTGACCCTTTTAGCTAGCCTCATCCACGTTATTAGTCCTCTGTGATATTTGGGCTTATTTGAGAAAATAATTTGCTATGTGCATCTATTTACTATCTAATTCAAAATCCTAGGATTAATAGACTACTTAATTAAGAGATCTTTCTAAATGAAATGAAAAACAAAAACAAAATCTCTATAAACTTCCCATTTTTTCTACTTGTCGAACCATAACTATAAGAACGTCAAGGTTAACTCAAGGGAACTTTGGAATAATGAGAGTGACTGTAATTGTGTGTACCTGGTCAGTTACATATTCCTTTTGTATGCAATGAGGGGTGTAAACCCGAACTCCTTGGTCAGGTGAGGGTGTTGGACCGTCCGCACCAATCCCGTTCTGGGACTCGGTATGTGACGGACCACGTTGATGGCGAGGACGTTCCCACTCGTCGATACGGAGGCCAGTCTCTATCATGAGTGTGGTGCAATCGGTAAATTTGTTGGCTTGAGATTTTGAAAAAACAAAAACTGTAATCCACAGACCTAAATATTCAAAGAACAATCAACAACCAAAGATCAAGAACACCATAGATCATTTTGCAGATCGACTCATATGCTCCTCTCTACATAAAGCTGGAGAGAATTTCTCGAATGCAGGAAGGAATTACTTTCGAGAGTAATAGCATTTTTGCCAACAAATGGCTTAGTAGTGATTATGTCCATATGATCATCCGAGCAATTTGAGAAATGCAAGCTGTATGTAACTAATGTCATATTGCATATATAATAATTTCAACATATTGTCAGGGTATGCATATATTGCTTTTTAAATTCATGAATCGTAAATTTTTCCACGTCAATATTTTATTTTTCATTTTTAAAATTCAAATTTTATGTCCTAATTAAATATGATAAATATTAATAAGAAATGATATTTACAGTTTGGCGCATTCTTTGAAATTTGAATACGATAAATTTTAGGAAAATGCTAGGGATCCCGTTAGCATTCTAGTTTTTTTTTTTTTTTTTTAAATTTTTTCTACTTGGTGATTAAGAAAGTGTTGTTTACTAATATTGTAAATTTTCTTCTTCTTTTAAAAATATTTTGAAGTGTTAAAAAAATTATATGAAAAAAACAAAAACAAAAAACTTAAGTTTTTTTCGCATCATTTGTTTAACACTTTTAAATATTTTTTAAAAAAGAAGAAATTCATAATATTATTAAATAATATTTTTTTAATCACTAAGAAGCGGGAGCTCCAACGGGAGTATTAACATTATCCTAAATTTTAAGGAAGTCAATCGGCCGGTAGACTACTCTAAAAACCCCCAAGGTTCAGGATCATGCCATAACAGGCTATTAATTTTTCCTAATTGCCGTAATAATTAAGAACGTTACCTTTTTTTTTTTGAATAAAAAATTAAGAACGTTACTTGATGGAATGCTATATATATTAAACGACTTCTTGGATCTGGACATCCACACTTGCTTACGTGCTTTCTCACAAATTCAAGAATCATGAGTCATGACCACAAAAAACATTGCTTTTCGTTTGGCTATTCTTTCACTGGTACTTGCTACCCTCTCTGCTCTTCGGGAAAGTGCGTACGTTTGTACATGATGATCGATATATGGTGCTCTTTCACGACAGTTTATCACGTTGTTATATATATATATATATATATATATATATATATTTCATTGAATTCTTCCGGAAAACGGAAAAACAACGTACGTACGGTTAATGTTAATTTACAATGATGTTTTGGTTGCATTAATCTGATCAAAATGGCTGCAGGAACAGCAACAGCAACAGTTGATGTGATTAAGAGAAGCAAATTAATAAATATTCCATTCTGCATCAAAGGTGGAAAGTGTGGTCATCCGGCAATTAAGAACCTGTTGGTGCTGCCTTTTCGACAATGACTGCGCTGGAACCATGCATAGAGGATCCCTGCTGCTTTTACCAAGAAGCAGCCTGTGAAGAAACTTGCATGCCCTCATAAATAGTACTCGTGTATCATGTCGATCTCTACAAATTAATTAAAGCAGCTTAATCCTCCAACATTATATATATTTTATCAGAATTATCTATTGGGCGCACTCATGTACACAGCATGCATGCAGCATTAATATATATATATATATATACTCTATTATAATGAGTGATTATCTAATTATAAATAATAACTTTTGTTATTTTTCTGTTAAATTTTGTTATTTTTTCATTAAGTCCGTTAAGTCATGTTTTATTAAAAGTCCATTAAAACCCTTGACTATTTAACATATAGTTCCATTGTAGAATTTAATGAAAGATTTTGTTTTATCAAAAGGTCTTTAAGACCCTTGACTATTTGATGTGTAGCTCTATTGTAGAATTTAATGAATGATCATATTTTATCAAAAACCACTTAATAATCCCGCGGTTAGATACTTTACTAAAATTAATTTTTTTTTTTAATCTTGATTTGTTGTCTTTCTTTAACTTTGTATTTTCTTTTTCCAGATAAATAAGTTACTGACTTATTTATTTATTTTTTATTTAAATCATTATATCAGATGTACTCTAGAACTAACGCACGGGTTCTCTAGTATATATATAAGTGTGCATATATATATATATATATTTTAGTCAAATTTTTAATGACGTCTCTTTATATGTTGTCATCAAAACAGATGAAAAAGAAGGTCCATTAATCTCATTCTTTCCCATTTAATTGAAGAGAATGGACAATATTCCTTTAGGATTGAAAATTATACCATTTTGCGAATCAAACCGTATATACTTTTAGGAATGGGTTTGGCAAAATGATGTCGTTTATCTTTATCAGCGCATTAATGTTAATTGCTTCACGAAAGGTCGTTAATTAAAGTAATTTAATGTGTAAGATTCAAATTTTAAAATTTATTTAAGCGCTTTCAAATAAAATATTATTCCATTAATTTACCTGCAGGCAATTAGTTATTAGGCTCTTCAAAATCTTAATTATTATTACTTTTAAATTGAGTTTGCCACGTCAATATTTAAATTTATTTTTAAAATTCAAATTTGATGCTAAATATGATATGGAGAATACTGAAACGTGATTCTGGAATATTGTTATAAATATATTAAATGACTAGCTTCTTGATTCTGGACACCCAATTTGATAGAAAATAAAATATAATATAAAAAAAGATGGAGAAGATAAAAAGAGGGAAAGAGGCTTTAAGGACTACATCTTTACATTCTCAATTGTTATTGAACACAAGTCATACATCCCTATTTATTTTGAGATAAGATAATGTAAACATTATAAAAATCAAATCAAAGTGATTTGATAATTATGAAAATCAAATTAAAATCATATCAAATCAAATTACCTTCAACACAATTGATTTGATATTATCTTCAACACAATTTATATACACCTACTAATTACCTTAATTACTCAAATATTCAAGAATCATGGCCACAAAAACCATTGCTTTTCGTTTGGCTATGTTCTCATTCGTGTTTGCTGCCCTCTTTGCTCTTCATGAATGTGCGTACGTACTACGTCTATCCTTCTGATTTTTTATGCATGTCACAGTTTATCGATCACGTTGTTCTGTATACATAATTGTTATAACTTAGTTCTTTCAGCCTTAGATTTGGTGAGTGAATCCCAACTACTGTTTCTTTCTTCTTTGATATCAAATGCTTGAAGTCTTATCAAATCACCAATATCCATTGTGCATTCAATCATTAATCTTTATTTGTGTGATAATTATGTACGTTATTGAATATTTCTTCTGGAAAACATTAACGTACGGTTGTTTTAGCTGATATTGATCTGTGTATTAATGATGTTTTTGTATGGGCAACAGTGGGAATATTGATGTTGCCGATGTACATGAGAGATCAAGTGACGTGATTAACGGAAGCAAAATAAATGTTCCATTCTGCTTTCGATCTCACTGTGATGGGGGCAGAACCTGTTGGTGTTGCATGTATATCTGTCATCCAACAAAAACGAATCCCTGCTGCTGGTTCGACCAAGCAAAATGCGAACGACGTTGCCATACTGTCTCTAGAAATATTGGTCTCCCTTCCCGTCATTAAAACCTAGTGTTGATGTCATATTTCGTGGCCTGGACAACTTTACGCTGACTGTGCTATTATAGGTGTTATTTGGAGTCTCTAGTAGTGTTTTGATGCGGCTATACATCTATAACCGTGAATAAAAAATAAGTGCAAAGAAATTGGATTTATGCATTTTGTTGGTAGAAGATATTTGCAACGATTATGTATGTTGTTGCGGCGACTTTACTGCGCTGGTAAAAGTCGATTTCCTTCTAGTGTTATATAAGCATACACTTTGCTTTAAGAAATCCGGTAATTAATAAAATTCTCAAAGACATGATCGGTAATTAAGAAATTTAAACATTGGATGATAAAGAGATTTGGCTCCTATATAATAAATGAAGTAAATAATTAATATGATTTAAATATATAGTAGACGTTTAAAACAAAAGAAATAGCAATTGGCAATAAATAGATCAATTAATTAAGCACTAGCCCCTATCAATGTTAATTAAAAAAAAATAACTGAATCAACTTTAATATGTACAACTCAATGACCATAATTAGACATTAAAGAAAAAAAGTTACAGTATTCTATTTATTAAAAAATACTAAGAATAATAATGGAAAATAATTAAGGAAATGGATGCAATTTAAGTAAGTCTATCCAATAGATCATTACACACAAAATCCAAAGTATCACGAACCTGCCAAAACAGGCTGATATTTCATAATTGCCGTAGTTAGAACGTTACAAGATGGAATGTTATCACTACAAGAGAAATGGTTTTTTGAGACAAACAATTTTGTCTCAAAAAATCAAAATTTTGTCCCAAAAAAGAATTGGAGATGAAAAAATTTCGTCTCTAAAAGGCTGTCTCAAAATGTTTTTGGAGACGAAATTTGAATTTCATCTCAAAAAATCACTTTTAGGGATGAAATTTTGCGGAACCAGTCGAAACCGTTCGAACGGATAATTTTTTTTTAGACGAACTAATTTCGTCTCAATATCTTGTTCGAATGAAATATTTTTCCGTTCAAACCGAGATGTTCATTCGAACGGAATAAAATTTTGAATCGAACAAATGACCATATTTGATACTGTTCGAACGAAATGAGTGTTCGAATGGAATATTTTCCGTTCGAACCTACCCGTCCATTTGAATGAAATAAAATTTTGAATCGAACAAATAACAATATTTGATACTGTTCGAACTAATAAATTTTGTTCGAATGCAAATTACGTCCGTTCGAAATGTATTCCGTGTTATTCATTCGAATGGGTTATTTTTGTTCGAATAGTTATTTGTTTATTTGAATGGATTTAGAAATGGTACTTTACCGTTCGAACTTGTTATTTACCGTTCGAACGGTATGAAACATACAGAATAGAACCAAATGAATTAAAAATACCATATTAGTATTACACAAAATATAATTCAAATGTCAATTGTTCAAATGTTTTGAAACTTTATAATATATTAACCCTAAAGAAAAAAAAACTTTTACAATTATGGTGGTGGTGTAGAGTTTTGTGACATAACTGACTGCAACTGAAGCATAGCTTTTTGTACCTCCATCTCCAATCTCTTCTGCATGTTCTCTTCTAATCTTGTCTCAAGATCTGCTGCTTGATCTAATCTGGTCAACAACTTTTTTTCCTTAGACCTCAATCGCTCTATTTCAAGTGCTGCTTCCTCCAATTTTTTAGTTTTGTCGTCATTCGATCTAGTTTGAGAAGAGGATAATGATGTTGAAGATGGTTTAATGCAACGTCCTAAGCCCCTCAAATATCCAGAACGTGATCCAAGAACTTGAGAAAGGATCTGAACATCGTTGACAGATGATGCATCAGATGGATCCGCATTAACTTCTTTGAGAGATATCATCTTGTCCTACAAAAATAAAGACATATTAGTTAGTATAAGTAACAAAACTATAGTCACAATGGAATTAAAGAAACTTAAACTTATATAATTTGCCTCTGCTTCGGGACTGGTCCAAACACCATTACGATTTTTATGTAATTTTGCATACAATTGGGTCAGATCATAGTCAGCAGGACTTTCTTCTTTCTGCAAATATATATATATATATATATATTAGAACTTAAATCAGAAAAGTGTATTATATGTTAATATTTAATAGGGAGTAGAATAACTTACCATTTTGTTAGACAAACGATGAAAAGATCGAGAACCCGCATGATGGTGTATCTTCAAGTTTGATCTATTTGCTTTGTTCACAGTACTCCGTTGCTAAAAAAATAAAAAAAAATATATCTATATGTTTAATACATCTATCATAATATACTATTAAAAAAATAGAGCAGCGAAATTACCTAATAAGCAGGATTTTCAAACATATCACAAACCTTCTCCCATTCATTTGGTGGCATTGTTTGGAATGGATTTTGGCGCGCCTCTATTGTAGTACTGAACTTCTTATAATGTGCATGACATCGACTTTTGTACCTCCGAAATGCATTCGACATCAACTCTTCAACCGTTAATCGATCCTCTCGTCGGCCAAAATCAATCTCAAACTCATCTTTCCAATAATTATAAACAATTAGTATAAATACGAAATATTCAAAAAGTAACATTAATAATACTTAGTTACTTGAGATGTAGGTTATTACCAAACAAAAATTTTTGATGTGATCTTTCACTTCTTGGAGAACTTTAGACCAAGAGGATGTAGCAATAGGTGCATACGTGCGAGTAAGCGTACCAACAAAAGAAGCAAGCCATGCTGCTGAATCTCCAGAGCCATCGGTGTGATAATCAGGAATATCAACTTTAATTTTACCAACTTTCCTTACTTTTTCTATGCAGACACCCCTTGTAGTGCCTCTACCTCGGCGCTGGCTTACAACAGCTATATACAGTAATTAAAGCAAGTATTTGAATTAAATACTTTTATTTTATAGATATATTACCTAAATTGAGCATAAACTGTAGTATTTAATTTAATAAAATACATTTTTCTGAGTCTGATAATGTTGGCTCACTATTCATAACAGGTGAATCACACGGGGAATCAGTAATGGATGGGGATGGCACACGTGTTGCTTTACGTTTAGGAGGCATATCTATTTGAAATTGTAACAAATTATTATTCAAACAAACATTATGGATATATTTATACAAATAATACTTACAAAAATTGATATTTGAAATTCATTCACTATCTGTTTTGCTAGACCAATCACCCTCATTCTCGCTAGACACTTCAGTTGATTCATCGTCTTCTGATATTTCACCCTCAATTACTTCAGGTTGAACATCTTCTCTATGCAATGGGATCATATCATATTGGTTGAGATCAACAAATAGATTGATGCCTACTTCGTTTTCTTGATATGCTTCTTCATTTGCTGGAGTATCAACTTCTTCTGAAGGTTTTTCTGTCTCTGGAATAGTATCATATATATTTCTTGGTGCAAACTTCTCCACTACCCGCCATGGGTTTCCGTATTCCGGATCATCTAAATAAAATACTTGATTCGCTTGGCAAGCGAGAACGAAAGGATCGTCCTCATACCATGTGCGAGATGTATTGACACTCACGAAATAATTATCGTTACGTACTCCCAACCTAGGATTTGAGACATCCCACCAATTACATTTAAACAACCAGACCATATATCCTCCCACGTATTTCAACACTATAATATCTTTCACAATTCTATAGAAGTCAATGTTATCATCCCCATGACTTCCTTCGACTACAACCCCACAATTTTGAGTTTTCCTATATCTTTCTCTGTCAACTGTGTGAAATCTATATCCACGCACCAAACATCCTGAGTACTGGATGGCCCGCCTAGACGGACCACATGCCAGAGCATACAGTTCTGGTGAAATTTCTTCTGACTTTTCACCATATTTTGATACAACCTACATTAATAAATATTATTATATAAAAAAGGATAGATTTTAGTTGGAGCCGAATTCATATTATAAAATGAAATTTTACAGTAATACCGTATGTTCAAACCATGAAGCAAATTCCTTTTCATGCGTTCTTTCTACGTCAGTTACACCATTCGTGCGAAGTAGTTGTATATGTTCACTACGTAGGTTCGTGTGAATGATTAATTTGTAGCAATGAAAAATGTTATATTATTATACATAATTAATTTAGAGGATCATCACTAACCTCAAATAGTGGTCAATCTCTGCACAGTTATTCAAGACATACCATCGAGCTCTTTCAAACTCTCGCCCACATAGGTCGTAGCCCTTTTGTGCGCCTATGGGACGTACTGTCTGGGAAAATACGATAAATGTCGACAAGACTCCCATCTCTCTTCCACCCTCATAATTTCGATCTGGTCTTGTAAATCTAGTATCAACCCCACGAAAATACATTGAACAAAAGGTATGCCACTCATTATCAATATATGACTCAGCAATCGAACCTTCTGGACGAGCTTTATTCCCCACAGATCGCTTCAATTTTCCTAAAAATCGTTCAATAGGATACATCCATCTATACTGAACCGGACCAGCGACTAAAGCCTCACGAGGTAGGCATACAGCCAAATGAACCATTACATCAAAGAATGAAGGCGGGTACAAACTCTCCAACTTGCACAATATTACTGCAATATCAGCTTCCATTTTTAACAATGCATCAACTTTCAACGTTCTCCTACAAATGTCTCTGAAAAATCCTCCTAATTCTGTGAGAGCTATACGAACATCTCGAGTAAACTTTCCACGCACACCAACCGGCAACAAACGCTGCAGAAATACATGATAGTCATGAATTTTAAGACCATTTATTTTCCAATCATGTGTTCGAACACATCTTGACATATTTGAAGCATAGCCATCGGGTAATTTGATTGTCAAGAACCAATCACAAAATTGCTTTCTCTCATCATTTGAGAGTGTATACATTCCAATAGGCATATATGCTGACGACCCATTATCTTGCAAATGCAACTCCGGTCTTATCCCCAACTCTTTCAAGTCTATACGAGAATTAACTGTATCTTTTGTCTTCCCTTCTATTGACATCAGAGTACCCAATATATTCTCATATATATTCTTTTCAATGTGCATAACATCTAGATTGTGGCGCAGTGTCAATGTAGACCAGTATGGTAACTCAAAAAAAATACTTTTTTTGTCCAATTCAACTCCACTACTTGTCGTTTTCTCTTTCGAATCCTGGTATGTTTCCCGAATCTGTTTTCTAAAACATCCCCCAACTGCACGATAATATCATGTCCAGATAACTTTAGTGGCGATAACCTACGCTCAACCCTTCCATCAAACATAGCTCTATTTGAATGCCATCTATGATCATGTGGTAAATAACGACGATGTCCCATAAAACATAATTTCCTACCATGACTCAACCACTCAGAATGTGTATCTTTATTACAAATAGGACAAGCCATTTTACCTTTTGTGCTTCACCCAGACTAATTTCCATATGCAGGAAAATCATTTATTGTCCACATTACTGCGGCATGCATCTTGAACTCCCGCGATGAAGCTGCATCATATGTATTGACACCCTGATCCCACAACTCTTTCAACTCTGCAATCAGTGGTTGCAGATATACATCTAATTCATTCCCTGTTGATCTTGGCCCTGGTATCAATAGAGTCATCATAAAATAAGGATCCTTCATACACTTCCAAGGTGGCAAATTATAAGGCATTAATATGACAGGCCAAGTACTATGAGAAGTGCTCATGTTGCCAAATGGATTAAAACCATCCGTTGCTAAACCAAGACGTACATTGCGAGGTTCTTCGGCAAACCATGGATACTCTTTGTCAAAATTCTTCCATTGTAAAGAATCTGCTGGATGCGAGATGAAGTTTTCATTTTGGACTCTTTCTATGTGATGCCACAACATATCTTTCACAATTATCCTTGATGTAAACAGTATTTGAAGTCGAGGAATCAACGAAAAATGTCTTAAAACTTTGTGAGGTACATTACGTTTATCGGATGTCCATCTTGACTCATGACACACTGGGCATGAGTCAAATTCTGCATATTATTGCCAATAAAGAATGCAATCATTTTTACAAGCGTGGATGATATTATAATCAAATCCTAGCCCTCGCTTCAATTGCTTCACTTCATAAAAATTACGGGGTACTACATTATCCTGAGGAAGAGTCTCTTTAACAAATTCAAGTAACATGTCAATAGCTTTGGCAGAAATACGACAAATAGACTTAATATGAAGCAACCTAACCGTAAAAGACAACTTGCTATGACGAGTGCACCCCTCATACAACTCTCTATGTGTATCATCCGACAATCTTCCAAAGTTATCATTTCTCTCAAATGATTGTGCAGATGTTCCTTCTCCATCTCTCATCCCAAACATTCCTGCACCCAGATCACCTAACATCTCAGTCATATCCTCTCCATTATCGTCATTATCATCAGGATCATCCACATAAATGTCCTCTATTTCGGTGTTGTTACCCTCATCTACTTGATTGGTCTGACTACCAAATCTAACTCCTTTGAGAAATGGATCGCCATGTAAGACCCAAGGTGAGTATTTAGGATCGATTCCATTTACAAATAAATGATCCTCCACTACTACAAAATTATAAGAACTAAGATTCTTGCACTTCTTGCACAGACATCTTATATATCCTCGACTATCAACGCTCATGCGAGCAAACTCTAGAAAAAACTTCACCCCTTGTGCATACTCCTTATAGTCTCGCCCAAGTCTATCTCCCAGCAACATCCAACTCTTATCCATTACGCAAAACCGTTCTATCAAAACATATATCAAACTAATCAAACTAATATATAATCCATAACATATATCCATATGAATGGATATAGAGTTCATACATATATCAAAACATATATCAAACTAATATATAATCCATACATATATCAAGATGCGAATCAAATGGATATATAGAGTTCATACATATATCAAAACATAAATCAAACTAACAACACATAAAACATAACATATAGTCCATACATATAGCCAATTAACATATAGCCAAATGGATATTAAGCATCTTCCTCAGGGTTGATCGCATTTTCCGGAGGGCTGAACACATTCTCAAAGTTGAGGACATTCCCTGTCATATCCTCAGGGTTGATCGCATTTAAGGCATTTTCCTCAGAGTTGATCGCATTTAAGGCACTTTCCTCAGGGACATTCTCTGCTACTCTTGGTTCATCAAAATGTTTTCGCATTCTCTCCAGCTCTGCTACTTTTGGTTCCAAATTTCTCGCATACAAATCCATAGACAGCTTTAACTCCTTATTTTCTCTTTTTAATAATTTTTTTTTTCGTTTATTTGCAAGCTTATTATTCAATTCACATATTTTTTTTAAGCATCTCTATCTCACTTACCTTGAGGAGTAACCTTCGGCTCATGGTAGTAACAATAGTTGCATATTGAGATGTTATTATTCTCGCTCCATCCACAACCTCCGCATCACTCTTACTTAAGAAATAGTTATCTGTCGCTATCATTGTATTGATAGCATCAAGAGTGAAATGTAATGTTTTTGGCAAACATGGGTCTCGATTCAAATCAGGAACAATATTAATAGGACGATAGCCGGCCATATTGGGGAAATGAGAGTTTGTGAGAACTGAGAGATCTGCTGGATGCGAGAGAAATGTGAGTTGAGAGAAATGAGAGTTTGTGAGAAATGTGTTTGTGAGAAATGTGAGTTGAGAGTTCCGAATGTATTATCCCCATAATTCACGGATGTATCATCTCCATAATTTACGGATGTATCATCTCCATAATTTACGAATGTTGTCCGTCCATAATGTGCACAAGGACGATAAGAGGAATTATTATTGAATGAGCTTTGGCCCTCGGATGGTATCGTTTATGCTCTCTTTTTGTGGGGCTCGAAGCAATTCCCGCTTCAATTGCCCGGGTTTTATGATGTGCTTTCCGCATCACGAGATGTGAGCTTATCAATAATTGAGAAGGATGCGAGCTCATCATCCATCTATTTCATGTAAACCCCAAATTCTCTCTCACCACCAATCAAGATGCGAGGTAGGCGAGATTCTGCTTGTGAAGCATGAAAATTATTGAGAAGGGCATGTAATCGAGGATGTATTTTTGCTCTTTATTTCAATGGTCCAGTTGGATATATCCAATTTGGAGCCGTTCATAAGGTTTTCAGAGCAGGTAATACATTGAGGCTTCTACACTGCATCCCGGTCGATAATTGTTATGAAGCAATTAACACACTTATATATGAAGCGCAAGCTAGGCTTCAAGATCCTATCAATGACATTTTTTCAGTTATTTTTGCTCTTCAGCAGCAGGTTCTCTTTTCATATTTAATGATTAAAATCTTAATATGCTCTGTTTCACTTACCCTAATAAATGACATTCTACTTTGTTTTCTGCAGGTTGAAAATTTACAAACTCAACTAGCAACTCTAATTAAGGAGACAGAACAAAGTTGACTATCATATGCTTCTGTCAATACAAACCCAACTCAAGATGTCCAAAGTGCTTCTGTCAATACAAACCCAACTCAAGATGTCCAAAGTGGTTCTGTCAATACAAACCCAACTCAAGATGTCCAAAGCGGTTTTGGGAACTCCGGAAGTTCACAACTCAATGCTTTATTTGAAGAGTTAGTTGCACTTGGATTTATTCCTAAATAATAGTGGTGGTGGCAATGCTAAGGTGGTGGACATGGAAGATGAGAGATGCAGTATTTTAATTTTTCTAAGTTTGATTGTGTTTTGGTCTGTATAATCTTTCTAATTATGTATGCTCTATTTCTATGACTTTATATATAAATTTAATGGTTTGTATTATATTTTCTAAATTTGATTGTGTTTTGGTTTGTTTGTGTATTATTTTTTCGAGAGGAAGTTTGTGTATTAATTATGTATTATACCGTTCGAACGTAAAACATAACCCGTTCGAACGTAAAGTCTAAAATTGGTACTAGGAAGAAACTTCACAAAAAGTAATAGAAATAATAGTTTTAATTTAAAAATAGTTGGGACTGGATTGAGTAAAAACCACAAGAATGAGGGTCTTCAATTTCAATGATAAGTTTCAAACCGGAAAAAGGAAATAAAAGCGAGCTCCATGTGATTTTGATTATAAGAATATCAACAAGAAGTCACTAAAGTCTTAACTCTTCACCCAATACTAAGTTCCAGATTTCCATTCTTCTTCAACTACGGAAAACTTATATCTTTCTAAGTTTGATTGAGTTTTGGTTTGTTTGTGAATATGCATCAACTATATATATATAACTGTTGTTATATATATATAGTTATATTTATATATAACTATATATATATAATTCCATTTCCTATTTAATTCATTCTGTTCGAACGGATACTATAGAGTTCGAACGGTACAAACCCCTGTTCGAACAGTAATAATAGAGTTCGAACAGTATTTTCCCAGAATCCAAACAAAGACCAAAATCTTTATCTAGAAAATATCAAATTCACGACATTAAATATCCAGGATCATCCACATTAGTTTAGTTTCCTTCTATTGTAAATGATATTGTAGAAACACAATGATATAAAACACATTATAGCATAACCCTAAAACACCCAACAATAATTCAACTAGCTATGAAAATCGAAACACAAAAAATAATTCAAAAACATATTACTTACCTTTTATACTTCTCAATCTTCTCTCAAGAATCCCTTCTCTTGGAGGTCAAGAATGTTCCTCTACCTCCACAACTTTCAAAATTTCGCACAAAATGAAAATGAACCGGAGGTTTGTGGTATTTGAATCTGTGAAGTCACGTTCGAACGGATCATTTACTCATTCGAACACGAAAATTTCAAATTGCGCCAACTCTTGCTGCGATGTAATGTTTGTTCAAACGCAAAATTTATTAGTTCGAATAGACAAATAGAATATTCCTTGGCATATTCTACTAATGTCCAGAAGATTCAAAACTTTTTCCGTTCGAATGAGTAATTTTTAAGTTCGAACGAACTGACATTCAGAGTATTTGGCGAGAAGTTTCCCACCAAACACATTTCACGAAAAAAAATCGTTCGAACGGTACTTTATTGAGTTCGAACTAAGTCCAACTTTTTGATATTTTATATACTAATAAGTCATTTTTTGGATTTTCTTTTTACATCAAATATTTAACATTTTAAATTTTTTTGTACCCCAATTTGGCCAAAAAAAAGGTGAACAAAAAATAAAATTTATTATTAGCTATATAATAAAATTTTCTATTAATATATAGTATAGTAACTAGGATGTAATATATTACTTATTGTATTAGCTATATAACTAATAAATATTATATATATAAGTAAAATATGTATATATTAATCATATTAACTTGTATAGTTATAATTAATTCAATAGTTATAACTATATTGTACAATAATCATATTAACTTGTATTGTTATCATTCAATAGTTATAACTATATAGTATCTTTCTATTAATATATAGTATAGTAACTAGGATGTAATATATTACTTATTGTACTAGCTATATAACTAATAAATATTATATATATTAATCATATTAACTAATTGTATAGTTATCATTACTCATTCAATAGTTATAATTATATAGAAACTAAGATATAATATAGTACTTATTGTGCTATGCTACTTATAACTAATATACTACAATACTATTAATATAACTCATTCAATAGTTATAATAGTATAATACTAATATACTATAATACTATAATAGTATTTTTCTATTAATATATAGTATAGTAACTAGGATGTAATATATAACTTATTGTATAACTATAATCATATTAACTTATATAGTTATCATAACTCATTCAATAGTTATAACTATACAGTAACTAGGATATAATATAGTTCATCCCTAACTAATTTCGTCCCTAAAAATTAAATTTCTTGTAGTGTATATATATAAATATATATATGTATGTCAAACGAGTAATTTTGATTCTGAACTCCCAATACAATTACGAACTTACCTTGATTTCTCAAATATATTCAAGAATCATGGCCACAAAAACCATTGCTTTTCGTTTGGCTTTGCTTTCGTTGGAGTTTGCTGCCCTCTTTGCTCTTCATGAAGGTTTGTACGTCTATCCTATAAATTCTGATCTTTCATGACACAGTTTATCACATTGTTTAAATTCTGATTTTTCAAATATTATCATCTTTATTTATTTATGTCATTGAATTGTTTCGATCGAACATGTTGGATGGCTGGCCTGCCAATTTGCTCAAAATAAACGACACAAACAGCAACAGGCAACCAAAACAATGGTACTCCAAACAGTAGTGCTCTTGGGAATCATGATGTTGCCGATGCAGTCCATGCAAGAGATCATGACGTACTAGGGGAAGCAAATTAAATGTTCCATTTTGCTACAATTATAACTGTCATGACATCGGACCCTGTTGGTGCTGCCTGTTCAAACGAAAATGCTGGCTCTATCAAGCAACCTGTGAAGAACTTTGTCGTAGTACTACTACCGTCTCTACAAAAGGCCTCCCGCCCCTTTAAATCTCATCATGATTTCAATCCTTTAGCTAGCACTTTATCAGAATTATTGCATTGCAATATTAATGTACACCGCATGGATATTATGTCTCCGTGACTATGAATAAAGAACAGAAACAATGCATGATCAGGTTAAAATTGAAGTCTTGTTTGTTAATGTTGTTTTATTTATTTAAAATTTCAAGTATTTGAATTAGACATATATAGGATTGTAAATGAATTAGTCCCTATGATTGTTCGCTCGATACTTTGATGTATTATATATGTAAGTTGATATCTTTAAATGTCTATGGGAAACTAGCTGTCATCACAGGATGTTGATCAAGGAATACAGGAACTAGACGTACGTGTTCAGTTCTCATGAATTAAAAATCTCATAGAAATGGAAAACCTCTCAAGAATAACGTGATTCAAAAAGTAAGATTAGTAGGAGATATAATATTTGACTATTTCAAGATCACCACCCAAAATCCTACGTCATATATATGTCATCAATTAGGACGATTTCATAAAATTGATTTTGCAAGAAAATGTTTCCTTGCTAATAATAACATTTTTTGCAACTGCGGATTAGTTTATTTTTTTGCAAATAGTTACAATTGCAACAAAATTTTTTCCTTGCAAAAGAATCGTAATTACATTACCAATGATCGTAATTACATTACCAATGAAGTTATTCATTGAAAACGTCAATTACCAACAACTTGCTTTCGTTGTAAAAAATACATTCTCAATTAGCAACAACTTGGTTTTGTTGCAGAAAATAATTCTTCAAATACCAATGAATTCTTTTCGTTGCAAAAAAAAATTCCTCAATTACCAACGACGATTGGCCTTGCAAAAATGAATTCCTCAAATAGCAACGAATGTTCTTTCAGTTGCAAAAAAGCCAATCTCTATTTTACAATGATTTGCTCTTTCATTGAAAATAAGTTGAAAATATATAAACGTATATGTGAGACTGTGAGTTTTGTGAATTAGTCGTTGCAAATGTGTATTAATGTATATTGCAACGGATAGTGGAATTTGTTGCAAAAATAATTCATTTATGACCAACGAGAGTTACTTTTCGTTGTAGATAAAAAAAGTAAAAAGTATATTTGCAACATCTATTTAATTTTGTTGCAAAAGTGATTCAGTTATTACCAATGGGATTTACTTTTCGTTGCAAATAAAAAAAGTAAACAAAAGTGAAGGTGAAAATGTATATTTGCAACAAATATTTCTGGTGAAGTACTCCATCAATCATAAGGCTATATATAAACTATCTTCAAGGTAAGCCAGTGTCAATTTTGGATTGTGAGCAGATTTACATTAT
The DNA here is from genome assembly GCA_029856935.1 of Cyclocarya paliurus. Taxonomy (NCBI): domain Eukaryota; kingdom Viridiplantae; phylum Streptophyta; class Magnoliopsida; order Fagales; family Juglandaceae; genus Cyclocarya; species Cyclocarya paliurus. The sequence goes on from CM056952.1 coordinate 31,517,968, forward strand.
ATATGTCTAAAACTGATTTGGACAAGTTGATTTCATTAAGAATGAAATTGATTCCCTTGTTGAGCTTTTGGTTTTATGCAACATTTTATAGATTTTAGCCCTGTTATGATGAATGACCTACTTTTGTTTGTTCATGTTGCAACTACATTCATGAATTATGTAGCCATTTTTTTGAATTCAAATTTATTTTTAAAATTCAAATTTGATGCTAAATATGATATGGGGATGGGGTGTAAATTTAAACTGGTAAACCGGACCTGATCGAACCGATTTTACCGATTTTGAACCGGTCAGGTCCGAAACTGGTTATTATAATTCATAAACCGGTTGGAATCGGTCTGGTTCCAGTTTTAGGATTTTATGATTGGACCAGATCGGACCGAACCGGTTGATAAAAATATATAAAAAATAATATTTTATATATAAATTTTATACAAAATTAAAATTATACAAAATATTATATATATATTAATAAATAAGTTTTATATATAATGTAAATTATGTTTGAAATTTTTATATATAATTATATATCATATATGAAATAATTTCATATTGTAATTTATAAAATATAACATAAAATGTTAATTTTAAATATTAACATTTGTAATTTGTTTGATCATATACTATTAATATAATTATATATAAGATAATGCTATTATAAAATAAAATTTTAATTTTAAAAATAAAAATGTAATTGATCATGTATTATATAACTATACTAATATATAGTTTATCACTAATACTAATATATACTAATATATAGCTATACTAATAGTCTAATATTAATACTATTATATAGTCTAATAATTTATATAGCTATACTAATATATATATATTTTTTATAAAAGCGGATCTCGTTCCATTCATGAAAGGGGACATACAAAGTTGACTTAAGAAAGCCAATTACAATCGTCAATAGCTTCCCAGCACACTCCCGCGGCTGGCATGGTCTAGTCCAGACGGCAGTCTCCTCAGACAGAAGTCTGAGAGATAGCACCCTTCTATCTAAGATAGAGGTAACAATAACCCAACAAACAAACCTCCAAACCCGACTAATCGGGATATGGAGTTGGAAACCCCATCTTCTCCGACAACGCGGAGTGGGGACACAAAATCATTCGAACCTAGGTCTGAATGGCATTACATTTTTGGATTTTTATTTTTCTAGAAAATAAAAACAATGAACAACACACTGATTTAATACAGAGAAAAACACACTCCTCGGGCCCAGCCCAGTCTAGGCATAAGCCCAGCCCGATTGCAAAAACAGTGGACGGCACTTAGGGTTCGTCTCTTGCTACAGCCGCCGCCCCCCACCCTTCCCCTCCATTCTTGTAACCTCCTGCCTTTACCCGTGCTCCTTCATAGACCATGGTCCTCCACCGGTGACCAAATCTTGCTACAGCCCAGCTCGCCCCTACTGCCGCCACCATCCCTCTCGCATGAGCAACGCCCAGCTAATGCCGCATGAGCATCGCCCAGCTTTTCCTCTCGCCCAGCACCTCACCATTTCCCCACATGAGCATCGGTCATCACCTCGGTTTTGAGTTTCCCCTCCACCCTCGAACTCAGCTCTCTCCATCGTGACTCTCAACGAAACGTGAAGGGTAATCTGAAAACAGAGGCTTAGAAAGATCATCAAAGAGGAAGGAGCAACCGATGAGTGTTTTCCTTTATTCGAAGCTATAATAATATATAAGTTTATAACTTGTACTAATAGTCTAATATAGACTATAGTTATAGTTATATTAATAGTCTAATATAGATTAATAAAAGTATAACAGATTTTTTTAAAATATATTTTTTAAACATATTTTTAATGACAAAATGCCAAATTTACATTTTTAAAAAATCGAAAAACTGGACCGGAAACCAGTAAAACTGGAAGTACCGGTTTAGGAGGGTAACTAGTGCGTAGTCGGTTTTGAAAAATACAAAACCGGTCATACTGGTTCGGTCCAAGATTTTGTCCAAAACTGAACCGGACCGGACCGGTTGCACCCCTATATGGAGATTACTGAAATTTGAATGTGATAGCACTAGAAATAAACTCGTCGATCCTAGCTAGCTAGCTTCATTAAGAACGTACGTTAATAATTGATGGAATATTGTTATAAATATATTAAATGACTAGCTTCTTGATTCTGGACACCCAATTTGATAGAAAATAAAATATAATATAAAAGAAGATGGAGAAGAGAGAAAGAGGGAAAGAGGCTTTGAAGGCTACATCTTTGTTTTCTCAATTGTTATTGAATACAAGGCATACATTCCTATTTATAAGGAAATTACATTGAGATAATATTGATAATATTAATCTGACACAGGAGATGTCACACAATTTACATAAGCCTCTCCAAAGAGGTAATGTCATTCTTAAAATAGATATGGCCAAGGCCTATGACAGTATTGAATGAGATTTCTTAATTCATGTTTTGAAGGCTTGTGGGTTCTCAAATATGGTTTGTGATTTGATCAGAAATTGTATCTCCTCCCCTTGGTTCTCAGTTAGTATGAATGAGGTTTCTTTAAGGCGGGACGGGGTTTGAGATAGGGAGATCCGCTTTCTCCGCATCTTTTTATATTTGTGGAAGAAATATTGTCTAGACTACTGAAGCGTAATATCAACCAAGGCAATATTGGCTCTTTTTATCATTCTCGTGGCACTCCTCTTATTTCCCACCTATTATATGCGGATGACATTATCATTTTTGCAAATGGAAGTAAGGCAACTTTGAAGTGTATCTTGGAAACATTAGAGACTTATGAGAAATGGTCTAGCCAATCCGTTAGTAAAGAGAAGTCATCAATCATGTTTTCAAAGCAATTCACCCCTGCAAGACGAAGAGTATGTCTCAGCCTAATGGGTTTTTTTGAAGGAGTTTTGCCTTTTAAATATTTGGGGGTATCAATTTTTTCTGGGAAGCTTAAGGCCATCAATTTTGATGAGAGTTTGTCCAAGATTAGAGAGAATTGGAGGTTGGAAGGAAAATTTGTTATCCAATGGGGCTAGGGTGCTACTTTTGAAGCATGTTCTTGGAAGTATGCCCATCCATCTTTTTTCTATATTGCAGGTTCCAAAATCAGTTATAGCTAAACTGAACAGCTTGTTTAGTAATTTGTTTTGGGGCCTTCATGAAGGGAAACTAAAGAAGCATTGGAGGGCATGGGAGGCAATTTGTCAACCTGAAAAAGAAGGTGGAATTGGGTTGCATAACTTAAAAGATATCCAAAAATCTCTGCATACGAAATTCGCTTGGAAACTCCTGACGGAAGACTCCTTATGATCACAGTATTTCAGAGCAAAATATGTGAAGAATTCTCCTATTTCTCTAGTCAATCCTTCCAAAGGGACAAGTTTTTGGAGGATGGTCATTCGATGTATCCCGTACATTTTCAAACATACAAAATGGAAAATAAAACCAGGAGAAGTCTTTTTTTGGTAAGACAAATGGTTGGAGGAAGGCCCTCGCTTTGAGCAATACAAAACGGTGAGTAACTCTAATTTAAAATTGAAAGAGTTTTTGATTGAGGATAGTTGGGATTTTGACCGTATTGGTCAGTTGGTTGGACAAGATTGTTTGGAGGTGATCAGGAGATCTTTGAAGGGCAACAAAGTTGGAGCAAATGTTCTCATTTGGCTGCCTAACCGAGATGAAAAATTCACTACTAAAAGTGCTTGGGACATGGTTCAGATAAAAATGACTAGAATTTTGTGGGCTGAATGGGTATGGCATTCTTGTCTTCCTAAATTTATGGCAGTTACTACGTGGAAGGGCCTTAATAATGCCTTGAGTGTGGATGATCGAATTAGAAAGGTTGGGCTTACTATTGTCTCAAGATGCAATTGTTGTGTACAAGGTGCTTATGAGGATCTGAGTCATGCCCTTGATGAACTGGAATTTGTGGGACTTATATGGAGGAAATGTGCTTCACAGATTGGCATGTCAATGAGAGAAGAAGAATCATAGCGTGAAATCATTGCAAGTTGGTTTAATAGAGCAAAAAAATTGACCAAAATGGGGAATGTGATGGGCTTATTACCTTTTATTATTATTTGGAGATTGTGGACAAGGATATGTAAGGCACAAATGGATGGGATTGAAGAATCTGTGGAAAATGTGTGGAGAAGTATAAAATACTGGGTGGCAAAGATTGGTGAAAAACTGAAGGCTGGAAATATATTGACTCGATGAGATGAAATGATTCTTAATGAACTTGGTGTTCCTTCTCAAGCTGGTAATCGAAAGCAGTTGCAGATTGTTCGATGGTGTTGTCCACCGGCTGGTAGATATAAAATTAATTTCGATGGTAGTAGTATAGGCAATCCGGTAGCAACGGGGGCAGGAGGATTGATTCAAGACTCTAAGGGGAATCTGGTGACAGCTTTTTCAGCTTTTCTGGGACATGGAAACAGTTCCTTTGCTAAGTTTATGGCTGCATTTCATGGACTAAAACTAGCAAAAGTTATGGATTTGACTCTTATTGATCTTGAACTTGACTCTACTATTGTTGTAAATTGGTTGAGAAAATCAGAGACTGGCCTCTGGTACATTGAATATTAATAGGGAGGTGTTGAAAATGATTATGGCCTGTATGAGTATTCGCATATCCGACGTATTTAGAGAAAAAAAAAATGTAACAACAGATATGAAAATTACCGAGATCCTTTCTCCGGTTTTATAAAAAAAAGAAAAGAAAGATAAGGTAAACATTATGAAAATTAAATCAAAATAATATCAAATCAAAGTGATGTGATAATTATGAAAATCAAATCAATATAATATCATATCAAATTATTGATTTGATATTATCTTCAACACAATTATATATACACCTACTAATAGGGGTGAGCATCGGTCGGTCCGGACCGGAATTGGTCCGGTCCAATTTTTTTTGATCGAATACATTCGGTTCGGTCCACGGTCCAGTTGTTTTTCAGACTGGACCAGACCGAACCGGACCGAATGTATTTATATATATTTTTTTATATATAATTAATTATATATATAATTATACTATATAACTATATTAATACTATTATATATTTATATAGTTATACTAATGGTTATATTAGTTGTTATATTAGTTTAGTTATACTATATTATAGTGATTTATTATAAGTTATAAGTTTATAAGAAATTATAACTATATTATATATTAGTATAAGTTATAATGATTTAGTATAGTTATAAGTATAGACTATAGACTATAGTTATACTTATACAATTATACTTATACTAAATTACTAATATTACTAATATACAGCTATAGCCTATAGCCTATACTATATTACTAATAGTCTAATACTTTATACTAATACTATTATATAGTTATCCTAATAGTTATATTAGTTTAGTTATACTATATTATAGTGATTTATTATAACTATATTATATATTAGTATAAGTTATATCAATTTAGTATAGTTATAACTATTAACTATAGACTATAGTTATACTTATACAATTATACTTATACTAATATTACTAATATATAGCTATAGCCTATACTATATTACTAATAGTCTAATACTTTATACTAATACTATTATATAGTTATACTAATAGTTATATTAGTTGTTATATTAGTTTAGTTATACTATATTATAGTGATTTATTATAACTATATTATATATTAGTATAAGTTATAATGATTTAGTATAGTTATAACTATTAACTATAGACTATAGTTATAGTTATACAATTATACTTATACTAATATTACTAATATATAGCTATAGCATATACTATATTACTAATAGTCTAATACTTTATACTAATACTATTATATAGTTATACTATAATTGTCATTATAGTATTAGAATCATAAATTATAATATTTATAATACATTGAATTTGAGTCATTTACATACTCTAAGTTAGTAACAAATTATATAATTTTCATCTAACCTAATCCTATCACTAACTAATATATAATTATACTATATTATAATTAAGTATAGACTATAGTTATACAGTTATACTTATACTAATATTACTAATATATAGCTACACTATATTACTAATAGTTTAATACTTTATACTAATACTATTATATAATTATACCAATCATGATTCATACTAACTAATCACTATAAGTCTATCACTATATATATTTAGTATCAATGTATTAATATATTCTTTAATGTATTACTAATACAATTAAGTATTAAGAGTTATAATATAAATTATAATATATGTATAATTTATAAATTTATAATAGTATGTATAATTAAATATTTTATTCTTATTTATAATAGTATGTTAAGTATGTATCTTTCTCAATTATAGATATAATATGTATGGATAATTAAATTATTTATGCTTATTGCTTCATATACAAAATGTTAAAAGTTGTATATGGCTCATTATGCATTAACATATTTTAAGTTAGTAATAAAGTAATAATTAACATCATCAATAATGTAATTTTCATCTAATTTATTATCATTGACCATATAAAATATTTTTTTATTGAGTTTGTTACATAATCCACATTAATAAGTCATTTAGTTTAATTTAGTATTGTAAATAATTTTTTTTTATTAATTGATTTAAAAAAAAAAAGTCCGGACCGAATGGACTGAACCGGATCGGACTGGACCTATAGCTACCGGTCCGGTCCGGTCCGGCGATGGACCGAAATCTTTATTTGTGTGATAATTATGTCATTTAATTCTTCTGGAAAACATTAACGTACGGTTGTTTTAGAAAAATTGATCTATGTATTAATGATGTTTTTGTATGGGCAACAGTGGGAATATTGACGTTGCCGATGTAGATGAGAGACATTACAAGAAAAGCTGTTTATGCGGCCAAAGAAAATTGTGGCGAGCAACAATTGGATGGCAGAAGCCGTTTTTTATTGTAGTCGTGTTTTTCTTATGGAGAGCGAGGAAATCACCGCTAAAAAGCCTATTTACGGTGATAATCTATTGCCGCAAATAGAATCGTCACTTTACATCCTTGACATAGCACTTTATTCTCTTTGACGGTGAAGTTTTTGTTATATTTGCAGTGATCGTTAACCGCCGCAAAAGATCATGATAAAAACCTACACGAATTCTCCCTTCTTTCTTTTCCCTCGTCTTTCTTTTCCTTCTCCCCCTTTTTTCTTTTCCCCCAGTTTGACACTCCCTCTCTATTCTTTGTGAGTTTGCTGCCGCCCTTCACAAGCCGTGCATGTTGTTGTGCTATCGCCACCTTGCCAAGGAGGTGAGTCTCTCAATCCTCCGTCTGTTTCTTTCTCTATCTTCTTCTATGTGTGTGCACGTCTCTCTCTCTCTCTCTCTCTCTCTCTCTCTCTCTCTCTCTCTCTCTCCCTTTCCTTTATCTCTCTCCAACCATTTCTCCTACTTTCTATTTCGCCCTAATAATCTTTTTCTCTGATCTCGTGGGTTCCATCGTCGTATGTGGGGGATTTCAACCGGAGCGTGGATGAGAGGTTGCTGCTCAATGAATGGGTCTGTGTTTTTCAAAAATTTCCCCTCCTGTTTTAGGTATATGTATTGCAAGCATTTCATCTGAGCATAGTGCTATTGCCTTATTTTATGTTTGTTTTGATTTTGTAGATTTGGAGTTCCTGTGTACTGTTTGGGTAAGTTCACTTCTTTTTGGATATTTTTCCTGATTGATTGTGAATCTGTTACAAATTGCAGTGCTTTATCTACAGTAGGGACTTTTTTATGTTGAAGGATTGGTTTGGATCAGTTTTTCGACACTGATTTAGAATTGATTTGGGGTTTTGGGAGCTTTGTTGAATGTTGTTTTGGGTGATATACATCCGAGAGTTTATGAAAGTGGTTTTATCTGTATTGCTGCTGAATTTCAAATTTTAATATAATTTCCTTCTCCATGAATTTTGGGATTGTGCTAGCTCTAGCTACTGTGAAATATTTAATTCACATCTAATCAAATAAATGCACCTAAGGAGGGTAGTAATCTCTGGAAGTTTGGAGGAAGGGAAAAGAACTCAGAAATTAACCTGGTAGCATCATTGATGGTGATGATCTTCTTTGACAATCATGAGGATTTAGTAAAGGCTGCATCAGTGATGATCTTCTTTGACAATCATGAGGATTTAGTAAAGGCTGCATGATGAAAAGGATTATTAATGTAGCCAAGATCTTTGTAGAGTGTAATGCCACTTTTGAGCCTCATGTTTGGATCTTTTTTTTTTTTGCTATAACAGAGAGTTTTAACCAACCTTGTAGTGGTGGAATTTTACCTAATATATACAACTCCAATACATGTCTCAATATTTAGGAAATTTGAGAGACTTACCTTGACCAACCCTATTGTGTTTGAATTATATGTTACAACCAGCCCTGAAGAGGTCAAACCAGTGCTGAAGCGACTATTGAAACTCTATGATAAAAATTGGGAACTAAGGGAAGAAGACAATTATTGGACACTTGTAGATGCATATTTTGAGCTAAAGGAAAATAGTAAACATGATGATGGGATTGAAAGATCAACAAAAATACTGCATTTGGGTATGTCTAAACCCGTAAACCTAACACAGCTTAATGGAACAGATTTGTCTTTGATGTTTTCTGTTTGCTACATCCAGAAGGAGGTGGCTTTACAAATTCTAGTCAATCCCTTGCTTTATTACTTATTCTTACATTATTGGCATTGAACTTTTGGAAGCAATTGAAAGGTTTGAAAGTAGTGATATCGAGTGGTTTTTTATTTTTAAAGATTTTGGTATATGATATCATGAGTCTAATAATTACTTGATCAATGTGAAATGCACATTATAGCTTTGATGTTGTTCTTTTATTCATCCCCTGCATTTCTTTACACAGAAAGCATGCAGAGCAAAACTTATTCAATATTGCATTTGGTGAATCTATTGCAAACATATTTTTGAGGATGTTTTGTCAATGATACAGGTGAAATCCATGTGTCATGTTTGCATCTTCAACTTTTATATGATGTTTGCCTTTTAGAGGACATTTATTTTTATTCTTTTGGTTAATTTTTATTATGCTTGGATTTTTATTGATTTTCCTTGAAATATAAAATTAGTGCATGGCTTGGATTTTGATGAATACGGTGTTCTGCATTTATATTTTTTTTGGGCATAATTGTTCTTTGCAGCGAATCCTAATTCGTTGCAGATATTTTTTTTATATGCTTATCATTATTTGCGGCGAATACTACTTGCCAAAAATAATTGTTTCCAGAGAACTAAGCTAGCGGCAAAAATGATTCTACCTTGCGTGAAAATTTTATTTCCGACAAAATGTTTTCACGGAAAAAGATATCCCATCCAACGAAATCTAAAGGTCACCGTAATTGATCAACCCAGAGGATTTATTCTCGGCCAATTTGCTGCAAACGAGTATCGGTCGGATGGAGTCTTTTGTGGCGGATGTATGCCTTTTGTGGCGAATACTACTCACCGCAAAAGGGTAGATTTTTTGTTGGATCAAGTGACGTGATTAACGGAAGTAAAATAAATGTTCCATTCTGCTGTCGATCTCACTGTGATGGGGGTTGAACCTGTTGGTGTTGCATGTACATCTGTCATCCAACCAAAACAAATCTGCTACTGGAGTGTAGTAGTATTTGAGAACATGGGTATGTGGCTGATACTATTGTTGCTAAGTACGAAGCGAGTGGCAACATATATGTTTGATGATTTCGTGGTTAGGTATAGATACAAAATAAGAGTACTGAAATGGTAGTACACCAACAAATGATGAAGTCAGGTGTGCCAGCAGGGTCTCAAATGTAATGATAATGTCATGACTTTTGTTAGATGTTACCACCTAAGAGCTTGATGAGCATGGATAAATTCTGAAGTAAATACTGTTAATCCTTGATCTTTCTTGTCTCTAAATATTTTAAAACACTTCTAGTCAGGAGAACTAGTTATTCTGCAATTTCAGTCCATCATAATACTTTTTTTTTATATAAGTAAATGATATTATTAAATAAAGATAGGCATAGCCCAAGTACAAAAGATGATATAAGTAACCGTACTAACATAATTGTTTTTTTTATAATTATGTTCACTTTATTATTAGGACATTGAGTTACTAGGCATAACAGTTCTCCATCTGTTCTCAAGGTTTGTACATAACACACTGATCTATTGATCTCAGTTTTTGAAACGTCAAAAAAAGTTGTGTTTTCCATAAAACATGAAGATCATGCAGAAACATTCGACTGGGAAAGATCAGTTTTTGACACATCCGAGAAAGAAAGACTCGGGGTTTTGCAGAGGAAAAGAGAGAGCCATCCAAGCAGCCAAAACATTGAAGCCTAAAAATCCTTCGTTCGTGATGAAATTGTTGTAAAGAATGTAAACTGGACTTGTGGTTGTGAGGCTTTGTAATGAAATTTGTTATAGTTGTAAAGAATGTGAAGGACATATTTGTTGATTACCTATCATATTTGACTTCCTCATAAGCTATTAACTTATACTTTGAAGTCTTTGTATTCTTAAAGTTGGTTAAACTTGATGTTCATTTTTATGGGATTTTGATGAGATATCAGTTCATCAATAAAAATTTAGAATATGAGAATAGAGAGTTTTCCAATGGGAATTGGTTCCTCCAGTTTCTGTTTAGCCTCTAAATTTGTTTGATTACTAAGAAAAAGGAACAAAATTAAAAAGAGTATTACGATCTTTTATTTGATTTTTTTTTCCTTTTTTAAAATCTTTTAGAATTGATTTTAGAGAATGGTGAATCCCTCCAAATATAGAGTTTGAAACCGAGTAAAGCTTTCCTTTCAACAGTTTTTCACCTTTGCAGCATGATTTTCCCGGTCTGTTCCCGTGCAGCATTTCCTTCTTCTGGTTCTTTCTTTTCAATCTTGTTGTAAATAAATTTGCTTTGTTTGGTGTTTCAAACTAGGGGATTAATGATTTGGCCAGCTTGTTAGTAGACAAACGGTTGTCTCTTGAGGAAGCTCGAATGAACTCTCAGTAAGAAGTTCGCTTGAACTTGGTTCAAGTTGAAGATTGAGCAAACCCCTCATAGAGAGTTCACTTGATATTAGCTCGAACGGAACCTGGAGCGAACTCTCTATAAGGGGTTCGATCAAACTTGGCTCGAACTAAATTTCGAGCGAACCCCTCATAGAGAGTTCGCTTGATATTCATTCAATATGAAGCTCGAGCTAACTCTCTGTAAGGGGTATTTAAGGCCCATTTTTTATCTCGACAATCTAAGTTTAGTAATTTGTATCTTGTCATTACATATTTTCAAATTTTCACACATTATATAATAAAAAATGATGCTTATTAGCATCGATAATGTTAGTCATAATCCCAAATAATAATAATAATAATAGTAAAATACAACACCTACAATGTAGAGTAGCCACCCTCAAAACATAGTCATGACAGACTGAAGACATGAGTTGAAGAAGCAAAAGTAAGAACAAGTATAGAAACGACAAGGACATGACAGGCATAAAAGTCATGTCCAAAATATTCATAAGGAGTATAAATCATTACTTGAGTTTGATGCATTTCGGAGTACAAATGATGTGTGCCCAAAATATTCCATGTTTTTCCTTTACAACCTAGTCCTACCCAGCTATATCCTATGGTAGGATAAAAAAAAAAAAAACAAGATCAAGGCTCAATGACCACCATGGGAGGAGGTTGCGTAGCCAGACCAATGTTACCCACAGGGACATCATCCTTCGAATTGCTTGTTAGTAAAGCTTTCTCAAAATTCTTTAATACTTGTACCGCCGTGCTCTACATATTTCTTTCTTTTTCTTGGGTTGAGGGGGGGGGGGGGGAGGCACATTGCTGATATTGAGTTTAACTGATTTTTTTCCTTCTTTTGTGTGAGTTAATGTGTCTAACTCTTCTTTATGGCCCTTCATCAATAGTGTATTCAATGGAAATTATGAACTCCTTTGTTTTTTTGGCTAGCATTACCACCTACGCTCTTGTCATGTAAGTTACCATCAACAAGTATGCTCGACATCTTTTTGTTTATAAATTATGCTTTTTTCATCTCATCAGATACATTAGTTCATATTACTTACTGAAATTCATATCTCAAAGTCTATATTTATCCTTCGCATTAATCTTTCATGCTTTCACATACCAAAATCATCGTAATTTCGTTGATTTAACTCTTTTTAGTTTTTTTACATGGATGATCTGGACAATCATCACACTGATCAGAAGTTATGGAACAATGAGTTTTCCATTTTGTATCTGATGCTGTTGCTCTTCTTTAATTACCAAAGGATTTGTTTCTAAGCTGCCACACGTTAAATGGTGCAATTATGTGATGGTTGAATGACACTATATTTAGTATAAGCGTGCAATTTTGGTATATTATAATCTCCTAGTGTTGTTGATAGAACTTTTATGTCGTATTTTATAATAGTAGTTGCAGCACTAATTCTGGAATATTATGTTAATGATGCTGTAATAGTTGTTGCAGCAAATTCTAGAATGGTGAAAGGGTTTCGAAGATCTGGACTTTGAGGGTTGACTCTAGGAATCTCATCATACAAAAGGTAAGACGTTGAAATGTTTTGTAAAACACTTTGTTTGCTTCTCGTTCTCTTATTAGTACTTTTTTCTATTTGAGATGTGTAGCAAGGTATTGATGTTGTAATTGAGATTCTGTCATAGATCATATATATGGTTTTCCACTGTATTAACATAACTATTTTTATTTTATTTTATTATTATGTCCACTTTATTATTAGGACATTGAGTTACTAGGCATAAAAGTTCTCCATCTGTTCTCAAGGTTTGTACATAAGACACTGATATATTGATCTCAGTTTTTGAAATGTCAAACAAAGTTGTGTTTTCCATAAAACATGAAGATCATGCATAAACATTCGACTGGAAAAGATCAATTTCTGACACATCCGAGAAAGAAAGACTCAGCATTTGCAGAGGAAGAGAGAGAGCAATCCAAGCAGCCAAAACATTGAAGCCTAAAAATCCTTCGTTCATGCGTTTCTTGTGGCCCCATAATATACGAAAAAGTTTTATGGTGAGCCTCCACATGATGCAATGCAAGTTAATGTTCAAATACTTTCTTGAATATGCTAATGAGTGGTAGTTCTTTACTGTGCAGTATGTGCATGCTAAATTTGCTGCAAAATATGTTTCTCTGAGCCAAAGCGTAAAACTTCAGACTTCTGATAATGGAAGACAATGGCATGCCAAGTGCTGTTACCATTACAAGACCAGTTCGTCAATGAAGATAGCAAAGGGATGGAGTGTGTGAGTTACACAATCAGAGTCCCTTATTTCTCAAGGACTCAATCCCGAAATCAATCCAGAAATAATACAAGTATAAGAGATAAAAATACCAAGAACAACAAGAATAAGCAGTAAATAAGCAAGAAATAAGAAGAGAATAAGAAGAAAAGAAAACAAACAGAGATTACGTGGTTCGGCCCTAATGGCCTACATCCATGGCAGGAACAGCCTCAGAGATTATTCTTTATTGAGCAATCTGCAAAACCAATGTATCATACTCAAGATCCATCTAATACCGAGCCAAACAAGCCATGATCTTGCCTTGTTTCTCCCTCGATAGTAAACCCTAGAATGAACTCTCCCTCTCAGTACAAAGGACTCTCGAAGACGGCAGAATACAACAATGTAAAATAAATCTCGTAACCCTAACAAAGCAATAACACATATATATATAGACTTGCCCCACAGATTACAACACGTGTCCTCATCCAGCGGCTCTTATTCCTTCAGTAAATCCATCGACTACTCACGTGCCTAGTACACTTCCTTCACTGCATTTGATAAGAGCTGTTGCCTATCACCACGTGTCTCTTATGTGTTGGCTGCACATAGATCAGTTAGTAAACAGGGAAATACATTTGTAGAATAATTGACACAAAGTTCATAATCCTCCACCTTGACAATATTCTACCTATTACCTCTATCCTATTCTCATCTTGGTTGTTCCTGCAACTTCCCTCTATCAGGGAACCCCAACAGACTGCATGTCAATTAAGTTCAGACAGTGTCTGAACTTTGCTAATGGTAGAGACTTTGTCATCATGTCTGAGGGATTTTCCTCAGTTGGAATTTTCTCCACTCCAACCTCCCTAGAATCAATTACATCCCTTACAAAATGTAACCTAACATCTATATGCTTAGTTCTTTCATGATATACTTGATTTTTAGCCAAGTATATTGAACTTTGGTTATCACAGTGTACACTGATATTTCCTTTAAAAATACCTAATTCATGTGATATACCATTTAACCATATAGCTTCTTTTATAGCCTATGTTAAGGCTATATATTCAGCCTCTGTTGTGGACAAAGCCACAACAGATTATAAGTTTGACTTCCAACTAATGGCTCCCCATAAGCAGTGAAAACATAACCTGTTAAGGATCTCCTAGTATCCACATTACCAGCATAGTTAGCATCTACAAAACCCTCTAATTCACAACCTTCTTTAACATTTAACCCATATTCCAGGCCCAAGTTAATGGTTCTAGACATATACCTTAACAACCATTTAATGGCTTGCCAGTGAGCCTTACCAGGATTACTCATAAACCTACTCACGACACTGACTGTGGCGCCCCCGACTTCCATGTACGGACAAGCACGAAAATCGAGACACCCGGGATGATGACAGCACGGTCACGCACCCCAACGACACGTGCCTAGTGTGTGAAATGCAACACGTGTACAAAATAAAATGCAGTGGAAAGGTTAAGTCAGATAACTCAGTACCAGAATTTAATATAATACAAAAATAATACAGAAATTCACAAGTCAACATAATACAATTTTGTTGTTCATAAAACGACATCAAATAAAATACAAATACCAAATAAAAATATAGCCAAATGTCCCTACTCCTCAGGCGGAGCCGCATCCTCGGGCTCAACCTCCTCAAAACCTGAATCAAAATCTGCAGTACCAAATAAATGGTACTACAGTAAGTAAAACCCAAAAGTACTCCAAGATAACAAATATATAAATACGACGACCAATATGCATGCACATGATGACCCAAGTTCAAAACCCGAGAAAAATACCATTTCTCGAAAATCACAAGTTTTTCCCACGCACGCCAAAAATCACCATTTGGCAAAATTAATAACCAGGAACATTACATTAGTTTCCAATTTTAACCCGTATGCACCATGGCCTCCCCTAGGGACCATCCACATACCCTGGCTCCCTACGTCACCCCACAGGTAGCGACCATGCGAGTAATACAACACGAGTGATGCCCAGTTCCGCGCCCATCGCGTACATAACCAAGCATCCTCTGATCTCCGCCAGCCCGAGAGATCACGGAGTCAGATCGAGAGTGCTACCATCCCGTCCAAGTCCCGAGCAACAGCTCCAGGGGACGACACTCAGTATATTCTGCTCCCGAGTGCCCAGAGGAGCTCTACTGAGATAATAACCCATCTCGGCTTGGGGGTGATACGCACACACCTGAAAAGCCTTTTCAAAATACACACCCACGCATGCGTGCACAATGCCATGAAAATGACCAAAAACCAATAACCAACAGATATCCATAATTTCCAAATAACCAACAGATATCCATAATTTCCAAATAACCAACAGATATCCATAATTTCCAAATAACCAACAGATATCCATTTCACAGTTTATAAAACAGATCATTGCAAAAATATATTTAAAATCTTAAAAGTCTTTTGGAGAAATACTTACAGTGCTTTAAAATAATTTATGGAGGATCACGGGAGAGCTGGAAGCGCCAAAACAGCAACACCACAGTGTAAAAATACACTGTGGCCGAAATACACAGTGAATCTCAAATTTCACCCGGGGTCAAACGAAGACTTGGGAATGGTAGGGTAGGGCCTATAGGAGGTGGGGAATCTAATGGTAGTGATGGTTGGCCATGGGTGGCGGCCGAAACGGCGGTAGAAGGTCTAAAAGTTCGGATCGGAGATGGGGTTCAATGGGACGGCTCCGGCGACGAATCGGAGCCGGGGTTGGGTCCAAATGGTTGCTTGAGGGCCGGTGGTGATGTGGTAGAGAGATGGTGGCCGGAGGTGGCCGGACGGCGGCGGAATGGGTGAAGGAACGCCACGACTTCGCACGGCCACTGGCGGCTAACGGCGGCGTTAGCCGGCCGGATATTGATGGTGGAAGGTCGCCGGCGCACAGGGGAGCTGCTGGTGCCGGCGGTGTCGACCACCGCCAGCTGAAGGCGGCGCTGCGAGGGAGAGGCCGTAGCTCGCGTGGGTGAGGAGAGAGAGAGAGAGATCCGATCGGGGCTGGGGGGAAAAAGAAGAAAAAAAAGAAAGAAAAAGAGGAAGAAGAAAAAGGAGATCCAGACTTTCCCAACTTGGGTTTCGAAAGTGATCCAACAAAAACGATTTTAAAACCCCTAGATAAATAAAATAATTCAAACTTACTGAAATGCTCAATTAAAATAGTAAAAATATTAAAATCCAAAAACAAGCTCATTTAAATAAAACAATAACAATTTTTAAAACAGTTAAAAGAAATAAATCAATTTAACTCAAAATTAACTACAGTAAAATATTAAACTCTGACAAAAACATCCTTTTAACATAAAGATAAATTAAATTACAGATCATTAATTAAAATAAATCAAACACAGTGAAATGCTTTAATAAAACAATAGTAATTTTTAAAACCCACAAATAAACCAATTTAAACTAAAGATCAATTTAAATCCAAAATAATAATTAACAATAAAAAGCCCAATAAAAATAATATTTTCACAATTTAAAATATTCTAATATAATATTCTAAAACTCCAAAATTAATAATCAATAAAAATAGAAAAGTCCAATAAAATAATAAAATAAAATCTTTAAAATATTAAAATAAGAGAATTACACAGTAAATAATTAAAATAAACTTTCATTAAAAATACACTAAAAACCGGGATGTTACACTGACAGCATATGTAAGGTCTGGCCTTGTACAGACCATTGCATACATCACACTTCCCACCATGCTAGCATAAGGGATTTGTTGCATAAATTCAGTTTCTAATTCTGTTTATGGGGCCTGACTTGTGGACAACTTGAAATGTTGACCTAAAGGTGTGCTTACAGATTTAACATGGTTCATACCAAACCTATTGAGAACTTTAGAAATATAATTTTCCTGAGATAGATACAGAACCTTTTCTGACCTATTCCTTATAATGTCCATTCCTAAAATTCTACTAGCTGGTCCTAGTTCTTTCATATCAAACTCAGATTTCAACATACACTTAGCCTGTTTGATCAAATCAGGATCTTTACATGCTACTAACATATCATCTACATACAGTACAAGTTATTAATATTCCATTAACATCTTTATAGTAAACACAGCTGTCATAACAACTTCTTTTAAAATCATTTTCAAGCATATAAGCATCAAATCTCTTGTACCATTGTCTAGGAGACTATTTTAAACCATATAGAGATTTTTTAAGCAAACATCCTTGATTTGAGTTAATGTCTTTTATAAACCCTTCAGGGGGTTGCATGTAAATTACCTCTTCTAATTCTCCATGTAAAAAGGCAGTTTTTACATCCAGCTGTTCTAAGTGTAAATCATGATATGCAATGAAAGGTAAAAGCAATCTAATGGAACTGTGCTTAACCACAGGAGAGAATATCTCATTAAAATCTATTCCCTCCCTTTGAGTGAAACCTTTAGCCACTAGCCTTGCCTTAAACCTAGTACCTTCTATCCCTGGTATGCATTCCTTTCTTTTAAATATCCACTTGGATCCCACCAACTTAATTCCATCGGGCTTTGTAACTAATTCCCAAGTTTTATTTTAATTTAGAGACTCCATTTCCTCATGCATAGCAATTATCCACTTAGTGGCATCCTTGCTAGCAATGGCCTCTTTATAGTTCCTTGGATCTTGATAAACAACCTCATCAGCAATAGTCAAAGCAAAAGCTGTAAGCTCTGCCTGACCATACCTTAGTGGTGGTTTTATTATTCTTTTCTTTCTGTCTCTTACTAAAATGTAAGAGTCAGAACCTTGTTTATCTAAGTCCTCTGAGATTGGGGCCTCAGAGTTATTGATATGCTCAGTGTTAAACTCTGTTGAGGTGTTTTCTCTCTCCACCTCAACTTGTACATCTTCCTCAGTGTTACTAGATTGATGCTCTAGCTCTACTTTCTGTACCCGGGCCATTTGGGATTCATTAAAGGTCACATCCCTGCTAATGATGCATTTATGTTTGCCAGGTTCATCTATCCATAGTTTATACCCTTTAACCCCCTCAGGGTATCCCACAAAAATGCACTTAAATGCCCTAGGGTCTAACTTATCAGTTTTTGAGTGTGCATAAGCTGTGCACCCAAAAATTCTAAGGTAATCATAACTGGGAGGTTTCTCAGTCCACATTTCTTGTAGTGTTTTAAACCCTATGGCAGAGGATGGACACCTGTTAATTAAGTGAACTGCTGTGGCAGCAGCTTCAGCCCAGAATGTCTTAGGTAACCCAGCATTAGATAACATGCATCTCACCCTCTCTAGAATGGTCATATTCATCCTTTCAGCTAGACCATTCTGTTGAGGAGTTTCCCTCACAGTTTTGTGTCTTAGAATCCCTTCATTTTGACAGAAAGTATTAAATTCTGTTGACAGAAACTCAAGCCCATTGTCAGTTCTTAGGGTTTTTAGTTTTCTGTCAACCTGGTTTTCCACTAAACATTTCCATTCTTTAAACTTTCCAAAGGTATCACTTTTATGTTTAAGAATGTAAATCCATACCTTCCTAGAGTAGTTATCAATGATGGAGAGGAAATAGTTTCCTCTGCCATGAGATGCTACTCTAGATGGTCCCCAAAGGTCAGAATGTACATAATCTAGGGTCTGAGTAGTCATATGAGTTGCCCTTTTAAAATTGACCCTATTAGCCTTCCATAGACACAGTCCTCATAGAAAGGTAAGTTGTCCAGACCTATATCTTTCAACAAGCCTTGTTTATGTAATTCTAAAAGTCCTCTTTGACTAACATGCCCTAACCTCCTGTGCCAAAGCACAGATTTATTTTCAATGATATTTTGTACAGAGGATGCTTCCCCCACTGTGGTTTTGAAAACTATGGTATAAAGGCCATTTTTAATTATTCCTTTCATAATTGTGAGTGAACCTTTAGTGACTTTAAGGACCCATGCTTCAGACTTAAAAGAGTAACATGAGTTATCAAGTGTACCAAGAGAAATCAGATTTCTCTTTAGGTCAGGTATAAATCTGACCTCCCTCAAGAGTCTGTCCATCCCATCATGTAGTTTTAGTCTTATAGACCCAATTCCCATGATTTTACAGGTTTTGTTATTCCCTAGAATTACATGTCCACCATCCAGTTCAGAAAAAGTTTCAAACCAATTTCTATTTGGACACATATGAAAGGAGCAACCCGAATCTAAGATCCATTCTTTTCCAGCTCCTACCTCAGATACATTAAGTACCCCAGCACTTTCATACCCATCTAACACCACTACTACATCCCCATCCTCTTTATTTTTATTTCTTGCCTGAGTTTTCTTATCAGGACAATCTCTTTTCAAATGTCCTTCTTTGTGACATAGAAAACATTTTAAATGTTTTCCTTTAGACTTTGACCTCCCTCTCTTATTTTCTAATTTATTTTTCTTGCCTCTCTTCTTTGGTCTTCCCCTAACAAACAACCCCTCACCATTTTCTCGTTTGGTATCTTCTTGATTTTCTAATTCCCTAGCATGGAGCACAGATTGCACTTCATCTAGAGATAACGTATCTCTACCATACATCATGGTCTCCTTAAGGTTCTGGTATGATGAGTCCAAAGAACTCAGCAAGAGGATTGCTTGATCCTCATCCTCCACCTTAATGTCTATATTAGCTGGGTCTAATATGATCTTGTTAAAGGTGTCCAGATGTTCCCCTATTGATGTTCCAGGGGACATCTTAAAGGTATATAACCTAGTTTTCTTGCACAGTCTGTTAGCTAGGGATTTTGTCATGTATAGGTGTTCTAGTTTAAACCAAATGCCAGCAGCTGTTTCCTCACTTGCTACTTCCCTCAATACTTTATCTCCTAATGAAAGAATAAGGACACTATGAGCCTTTTGGAGGATGTCCTTTTGGACTTCCACCTTCTTTTCCTCTTTTGAGAAAAGGCCCCTTATTTCAGAGGTGAAAGCATCCTATAAGCCTTGTTGGGCTAACAGGGCTCTCATCTTTATTCTCCATAGACCGAAGTCATTTGCCCTTGTAAATTTCTCAAATCAACTTTCGTGGTCCCCATAGAACCAAGCTCTTGATACCAATTGTGAGTTACACAATCAGAGTCCCTTATTTCTCAAGGACTCAACCCTGAAATCAATCCAAAAATAATACAAATATAAGAGATAAAAATACCAAGAACAACAAGAATAAGTAGTAAATAAGCAAGAAATAAGAAGAGAATAAGAAGAAAAGAAAACAAACAGAGATTACGTGGTTCGGCCCTAATGACCTACATCCACAACAGGAACAGCCTCAGAGATTATTCTTTATTGAGAAATCTGCAAAACCAATGTATCATACACAAGATCCATCTAATGCCGAGCCAAATAAGCCATGATCTTGCCTTGTTTCTCCCTCGATAGTAAACCCTAGAATGAACTCTCCCTCTCCGTACAAAGGGCTCTCGAAGACGGCAGAATACAACAATGTAAAATAAATCTCGTAACCCTAACAAAGCAATAACACATATATATATACTTGCCCCACAGATTACAACACGTGTCCTCATCTAGCGGCTCTTATTCCTTCAGTAAAGCCATCGACTGCTCACGTGCCCAGTACACTTCTTTCACTGCATTTGATAAGAGTTGTTGCCTATCACCACGTGCCTCTTATGTGTTGGCTGCATATAGATCAGTTAGTAAACAGGGAAATACATTTGTAGAATAATTGACACAAAGTTCACAGAGTGCATTTGAAAAGGGCAATAATTTGAAAGAAGGAGATGCCTTTGTCTTTGAGCTCATCAAGAGGATGCCTAGTGTGCTTAAGGTCTCCATATTTCACGTAGCTGACTATGTTTGAACTAAATTTTAGTCTAAGATCAAGAAGTTCTTGTCTAAACTGATCGTTAGGCCTGAGGTTCATGCATGTTTCATATCTGGTCTTTTTCTTTTTCTTCTTTTTTGGAATTCGTTTAATACAATATTATTGCGCTTTTCTGAAGTTTAGATAATCGGAATCACATATCACAAGAATGGTGGTGATGGTTAATGGTTATGTGTTCATTTTTATGGGATTTTGATGAGATATTTGTTCATCAATAAAAGTTTAGAATATGAGAAGAGAGAGTTTTCAAATGGGAATTGGTTCCTCCAGTTTTTTTTAGCCTCTAAATTTGTTTGATTACTAAGAAAAAGGAACAAAATTAAAAAGAGTATCTTTTATTTGATTTTTTTTTTCCGTTTTTAAAATCTTTTAGAATTGATTTTAGAGAATGGTGAATCCCTCCAAATATAGAGTTTGAAACTAAGTAAAGCGTTCCGTTCAACGGCTTCACCTTTGCGGCATGATTTCCCCGGTCTGTTCCCGTGCAACCTTTCCTTCTTCTGGTTCTTTCTTTTCAATCTTGTTGTAAATAATTTTGCTTTGTTTGGTGTTTTGAACCATGGGATTGATGATTGGCCAGCTCGTTAGTAGACGATTGATTAGGTCTAGAGGAAGAAAGCGACTCCATGTGGGCCTTTATCGACAAGCTTCATGGGGCAGTGGTTTCTGCTCGGGCGAAGAAGGAAAGTTTGGCCAGGAAAATTTCAGAAGTTAAGCATAGCTTTGATGGCCAGTTTGCGAGTTTTCAATTGGAGTTAGAGCAAGCTCAGGAGGAATTTGCTTGGTTTAGAGCTTAGGCGGCGAACAAAGGTGTCGAGCGGGATGAGTGTCTTGATTGCCTCAACTGTGTGATGGCGAAGGTCGAAAGCCTGCAAAAATTGAAAGCTGATTACCTCTCCCGCTTGGACATGGCTGAGCAGGATCGTCGGGCAAAAATTGTTCAACATAGTGAAATGGAGGGAGGAGGCAGTCCAAGTTGAGCGGGAGTTGGCTGAGGCAAAGGTCGCTGTGGGTGATTTTGATTGCCTACACATGAATGTATTTTTGAACTACATGACTGTGTGGTTAGTAAATGCATTTCCTTTCCTTGTTTCTTTGTACTTACTGTTCAAATTTCGATATTTATTGCATATTTGTCTATCGTGTGAAGCATGCTTGGAAATGACTTACTTATGATTGTAAATCGATATTTGTGGTTAATCTTGAAAACCATCAAGCCAAATTTATGAGTTTGTCACTCCTTGGAACTTAATGCCCATTCCTTTTTATTTTTATCCCTTAGGCGATAAAAGTCTATCCTAAGTGGGGAAACATCCCCCATAAATTTGTACACTAATGTGTAGCCACTTAGGCGATAGGCGTATTGGGGATGTATCCTGTGTAGCCATTTTGGTTATTGGACTACTGGGGGATGTACCTCGTGTAGCCATTTAGGTGAGAATTATTCTTGGCATCCTCCACTGTGTGCATTAGCCAGTTTGCACACCTTACGTGGCACCCATCACGCTCTCCCCATCATATGGTTCCTCTGTCATTTGAAATTTTATCTGAAATTTCTTCCTTTCTTTTCTCATCAGAAAAAAGTTCCTCACCCAGAGAGATTTGCTTCTTCAGACCCCACCTCACCTGAAGACTCGACCTTCAGTGCCCCACCTCAAGCAATGCGAGCTTTGTCTTCAACCTCACCTTGACCCTAAGCATGTCGGCTGCTCCAGTCCAAGCCCCCGACCTGACGAGAGAGAGAGAGAAAGCCGAGATGAGAGAAAGACTTGGCTAGAGAGAGAGCCGATGAGAGAGAGAGAGCTAATGAGATAGATGGTGGGTTTTGCATATATTAAAAAAGAAAGAAAAAAAGAAAGAAAAAGGATTGCCACGTAGGGTGTGCAAAATTGCACACCGCTACAATGTCCGATCCCAATCAAAACTCTTTAGGTGATACGCATACTGGGGGATGCACCCCGAGCAGCCACTTAGGTGACTGCCGGGGGATGTATCCCATGTAGCTATTTTGGCAACTACCAGGGGATGTATGTCAGGACCCCATAAAAAACCGCCCTAGGACAAGGTCCTAGGCATGCATGGACATCCTAAATGGGGCCACTCCTGGGGTCAAGCCCAGCTAAGGAGGACTTCCCTAAGAGTCTAGTGTATGCCCTAGGAAGATTGCATGAATGGCACGGGTCAATTAGAACATGGCTCACATTTTCCATCTTGACCATGCCATGGTTCAGCCTTGACAGGCCCTTGACACTGTTGCTGACATACCCTGACAGCCCCACCGGCCATGCCTTGACACTGTCACTGACATGCCATGGCAAGCCCATTAGCATGCCCAGCAGCCCCTCAACATGCCCACCAGGCAGCCACAACGCCAATCAGCCTGGCCAACAGCATCTACAGCCAATCAGCACCACAAGCTTGCCATGGCCCCTGCCATGGCAACCACCTGAGAGCACCATACTCAAGCCGCATGCATGCCATGGCCCAAGCCATGACATGCCCTTGACAGCCCAGGGCAAGACTAGTGACCGTGCGCAGCCGAGTGCATGGCCCAGCATGCGCACGCCCAAGCGTCTGCCCCTGCGCCGCAAGGCCTTGCGCACACCCATGTGTGCGCCCATTCGCACGCCCTTGCTTGCACCCTTGTGCAAGCCCCAACGCCGCATGGCCCTACGCATGCCCATGCGTGCATCCATTCATGCGACCTTGCACTGCATGCCCATGCGTGCACCCTTGCGCAAGCCCCCGTGTCGTGTGCCCATGCTCTGCACACCATGCCCACACCCAGGCCCTTGCCTGGGCCATGCCAGGCTAGCACCAATAGCACATGGCCTAGCCATCAGCACGCCAGGGCCATGTCTGGACATGCCCAGCTCGCGCAGCATAGCACGCTTGCATGCACACGCCCAGTGTGCATCAGCCCAACACCACGCAACCTTGCGCATGCCCATGTGTGAGCCCATGAGCATGCCCCAACACTGGTCCTTATGCCGCACACCCAGCATGTCAGCAAGGCTAGTGGCATGCCCCACCAGGTATGCCATCCAGCGCACGGCTCTAGCCCATGCCTTGTAGGCAAGGCCAGTGGCATGCCTACCAGATATGCCATCCAACGCATGGCTCCAACCCATGCCTTGCAGCACCAACGCTCAGGCCACCTGCCTGGGTCACGCCGAGCATGCACGCATGGCTCATTGCCTAGACTACCAGCAGGCCTTGCATGGCACCATGCCATGTGCACCAGCAGGCCCTTGCATGACACCATGCCATGCCCATCAGCAAGCCATGCCGTGCCCACCAGCCATGGACCAGACCAGCCTAGCCGAAGACCATGCACCTCCTTAGCCCATCCATGGGCCAATGCATGCCATGGGCCAACTTGGCCTTGGCCAACTATATTATTGCTTTTATTTATTTATTTTTATTTAATTATTTTTCATGGGACCTTTTGAAAGTTTTCACTTTGTAATCTCTATAAATAGGACCCTTAGCACTCTAGTTTACATCTTTTGACAAATTTTCTAAGTGGGTAAACTATTGTTTGAGAGATCACTTTTCGATGCTCAACACTTAGGCTACTTGGGTGAAATTCGTGAATCCCTAATAGAGAATCATCACCTTACAACTCGTGCATGTGTGTGATTCAATCTATCTTGTTCTTTGTAACTTGGTGCAATTCGTGAATCCAAGTTGTATTATCTTTATTTTTATCATTCTATCAATATATGAGATTTATTCAACACTTGTGCAATCCGTGAATCATTTGTTGGATTATTCTCATTTGTTCATTCAAGTTCATAAGTATTTTGCTTTGTTCTTGAGTGTTCTTCATTGTATTCTTGGTGTTTTTCATCACATTGCTCTTCCAATCCATTCAACCCTAATTTCGACCACCACAAGTGTTTGCCCTACTTTCCTTATTCGGCCACCTACCATATTTACCCTTCATCCAATCCCCCATTGACCTAGCCAAATCCCACAAATCTTTCAATCCCTCCAAATTCGAAATTCAACCATTGCTTTAGTCAAACTTCCAATTCCCAACAACTCCCATGCATCTTATGATTTAGAATCAAACCCCAGCCAACCCTCAAGAGTCCCACTTTGGCAACTTCTTTAATTTTAGGAAAGTTGACTCATCCCACTCAAATCCTTTGATTTTAGGAACTTCCCTAGAATCATTCAATCCCTAAACCCAAGGAACAACCCTAGACCCATTCAAACTTCATCCCATATTCCATATCCAATCCCTTAAATCTCTCATTCCGTAGAATCACTCTACCCACCTAGTCATCCAAAGACTTCTTCCACTTACCAAAACCAAACCACCTACCCATATTTGATCCTACAATCAAGGGATCACAATAGCCACTTCCATATTCGGCCAACCCTAGCCACCAAACCCTAATCTCACTCATCCACATCTCTTCCAAACCCTAGCAACTTATCCAACCCTAGCCCATCACTTCCTACTCTCGAAATTCCTCTAAGCCACCATCCAAACCTTAGTCTATCTTTACCATACCAACCCTAATCATCATCCAAGTTGTCCCAATATCAAGGGCAACTTTCAAGCCATTCTACATTGCACCAAATACACCAAAATCATCACTTAGATCAACCGAACTCATCATCATCATCTTTTTCATCACTATACACCATACATTCACTAACCTAGGAACCCATCATTGCCAACATACGTGCCATTGTTGGTCAAAGGCCAAGCAAGAAGGCTTGACACTCGGTCACCATCATCACCAAGGCGAGCTCGTGGACTTAGTTTTAGGAACAAGACTGGGGTCCCTAACAATGTATCCCATGTAGCCATTTAAGATTGTAGAAATGATTTAGGCGACAACATACTGAGGAAAATGCCATCAATTTATTGAATTTTGAAATGTTCTAACAGCAAACCATATAATGAAAATACTAAACAAAACAAAATAAAAATGAAAGTAGACTAGGCATAAACTTCCGAAAGTGCTCAACGTGCCATGGATGGTATAGCTCGTGTCCTTTGGCGTCCTTTAGGCAATTGGTTCCCTGGCGATTGCTACCTATGATGATAGGTTCTTAAATATTTCCTTTCAAAGTTGTTTTGGTCATAAAGAATCGTTATCCTCCTGTTCGATATGTTCATGTGGGGAAAATGTGCATGGTATACAACAATCCGATGGCTATAAGTTATTATTGGGACAATTTAAAATTGATTTTGTGAATTTGGTTGAGTATAAAGTGTTTTCATTGCTCCACTAAGCATGTTTTTGTATAAAGCTTCTTTTAAAAAATATGTTTCTGCTCTTCAACTGTATGTTGTGAGTGGAAATTGTTTTAATTTTTTTTTTACATGATCAGGTCTTTCCCCAAGAGAATGGTGTGCGTTATCCAGGAAACTTCATATTCCAAGGGTGCTTTTGGAAAAAGAAAAGTATCATTGAACATCACACCTCCAGTTTAAAAGTTACAATAAACTGATGGCATTTTCCTCAATATATTGTCGCTTAAATTATCTGTCTTACAGAACTACACAGGATACATCTCCCGGTAGTCGCCTAATTGAACCACACGTGATACATCCCCCAGTAGTAGCCTAATTGAACTACACGAGATACATTCTCCAATAGTCACCGAAATTGTTGCTACTCGAGATACTTTCCCCAGTAGTGCTATCGCCCAAAAAGGTCACACGGGAAGCTTTCCATAGTGGACTAATCACCAAAGCGGATGATTGAGAAAAGAGTGGCTCTGCAGCCACACATGGGCCGCCAAGTGCAAAAAAGTTTTTTTATATTTTGGTTTTTTATGTATTTTTTTAATACTTTAAAATCTTTTTAAAGATAGAAAAATTCACAACATCATTAAAAAACATAATCTTAATCACTAAGTAAAAAAATATATATATTTACAGTTGTCGGTATCCCCAGTCAGGATTCCTGTTTGTGTGACTTGTATTTCTCTTGAGAAAATCACCAAGTCTAGCAATCGAGCCAAACTTTCTTGATCGTGTAATGTTTAAAGTCTTCCGATTATGCAATGAAACTCTCCCCATCGACAAGGGAAAACACTTCTCATCAGCCACTACGCAGCATTAGCCCAAGACACACCTTACGTGGCAGCATATTTTTTTTTCCCTCATTCTCCCTATCAAACCCTCTTTGACCCATTTCAACATTCAACCCCGTTGCCCATCCTCTCCCCCACCCCTACCCAGCATCGCACATCCTCTCCCCCACTCTCCGCTTCGGCCATCCTCTGCAAAGTTGCCCCCTCGCCGTCGACCCTCCCTTTACCCAGCACCCCCATCGCTGTCGACCCTCCTCCCCTCTGTTAGTTCTTCTCTTCGACTTCATGCTTCTCCTAAGGTATTTATTAAAATACTCTTCTTCAAAAAGGATTATATGAAATTCTAGTGTTTGTGACAAATTCTATGAAATTGTAGGGTTTACTCCATCTCTTTTTTTCTATGTGATTCTAGGGTTTAGGCATACATTTTCAAGTCTGATATATTTTTTTATTCTCATTTGGATATGATTTTATATATGATTATACTTTGAAGTTGTTAATACATATCGGAATTGAGTATAGATTACTAGAGAACTCGATTTATATAAATAAATCCAAACTTTTTTGAAATCTACCTGAGATTATAATTCGTTTTACTCAAATTGGGTAATCACTCTACAAAGCACTCGAAAGAAAGTACCTAATAAAATTGTGTTTTTTTCCCTTGATATGTTAAATAAGTCAGCTTTTGCAATTAAGTTGTGTTGGATGAGTATGGTAACTTGGATGTCATGGGTAACCGTATCTCCTAGTTTTCAATAAGTAAACAATTTAATGTGTTGTATTAAAAAACGTTAAACATTTTCTACTAAACTAGTTTAGTGATTGGGCTTATCGGCATTTTCCTCAGGCTGTACATTATTCTTTCCTGGTTCATTTATGTGATTGCCTAACTGTCATGATTTATGGGCTAATTTTTTTTTTGCAAGTTGTGCATAGATGAGTCATGCACCATACATATATCTGTTTTGAATGGATGCCAATATTTTTGGATTTTACATCTTCTTCATGAAACATTGTCTTTTTTTTTTTTTTTTTTCTTGCAAATGGATGTCAATACTTATCAAATATTGTCTTGACCAGTAATATGTTTGGCTTAACTAGTACCTAATATGAAAATACCAGTTAGAAATGACAATAGAATAGCCTGCATTGAATTATATATGTGTGTGTGTGTGTGTGTGTGGTGAAATAATTTAGCGAGAGAGAGCTTTCAGAAAATTAGGTTCATTAGCCATGCGAACAAACACATTACAAGAATGCCTCATTGTTGATACAACTGGTATTCTTGATAAACCCCAACGATTATGAATGAAAGATCTTATTGCATCTAGCGAAGGCTGCTGCCTCAGAAACTTGAGAACAATGGAAAACTGGAAAGGTTCAATAGACCTAGCAATCTCCACCTTAGAAAACTGAAAATAAAGTTCTCCATCTGACATATTTCGGCCCACGAAAGGACACAGGCATCTCCGGGAGAGGTTGAGGCACCGCCAAAATGAGATCAACGTACGAACATCGACCTACATTTGGATCAGCAGCCACCATGCAGCCTCATGACGTAGACCTAGCAACATTATTTTCAAGGGAGCCCTAGCAGAGCAACAAAAAAACATTATTTTCAAAGGGGAAGATGATGTATAACAACACGAGTATGACGTTTGGAA
Organism: Cyclocarya paliurus; assembly: GCA_029856935.1. Classification (NCBI taxonomy): domain Eukaryota; kingdom Viridiplantae; phylum Streptophyta; class Magnoliopsida; order Fagales; family Juglandaceae; genus Cyclocarya; species Cyclocarya paliurus. The sequence continues at coordinate 31,546,762 of CM056952.1, forward strand.
AATGGAAGATAAAGTAAGAGAGATGGCGAAAAATCCAAAAAATGAAAAGTAAAAATTATTGTGTTTGTATTGGGTTGTCACATTTGTAATAGTGTTTGCTTGGTTTAGATAAATTCCATGTAAAAAGCATGTTGTATGGATTAGATAGTTTTTGAATAGAAATAGCTTGTGCACATGGTTGGATGAAAACCATGTATGTAAATAGTATGTTGTTAAATTAACCTTGTAATAAAAACAGCTTGTGCACTTCAATTGACTTTATAAATAGTTAGTTGTTTCTCAAGTTTCCTGACGACTCGTTATTGTGTTTGGACTCCAAGCATACAAAACGTGATTTTCATAGCTGAACTTTTCCGGTCGTATTTCCTTTTAGTAACGTCCCCAAGTATCATCTAATCATACCACCCTCTAATCCATTGTCCCATAACTTTTGATCAATGTGATGATTATCCGCATCACCCATATAAAAAAAATTAAAGAGTTAAATCAATAATATTACGATGATTTTGGTATGTGAAAGCATGAAAAATTCATGCAAAAAATAAATATAAATTTTGAGATATGAATTTTAACAAGTAATATGAACTAATACATGTGATGAAAAGAAAAAATCATAATTTATATACAAAAAAGATATCGGTCATATCTGTTGATTTGACTTACGTGATAAGAGCGTAAGTGATAACGCTAGAAAAAATAAATAAAAGAGTTTGTAATTTCCATTGAATACACTATTGATGAATAAAGAGGGATGTATGCAGCAAGTTTGAGTCTAAACACCATGTATAACGAGTCCAAATACAATAATGAGTTGTCACGGAACTTGAGAAACAATTAACTACCTAATATTCTACAACTAACTATCTATTTTTATATATCAATAATAAATTCAAACACAATAACATTATGGGCAAGCCTACAAAATTTAGCAATACAAAATAAAGAAAAGTGCAGTGATGATAATACCTAGTGGTCCCGAGTCTTCGTAGCTGACCTCAGGACTTGAAAACATAGATGGCCAAAGAGAGTGGTGCACCGTAAGTTCAAATGCGATATGGTGGATTCGTTACTTTTCGACAGTTTCAATTTATACTCCATAGAGAGTTTTAAAAAGGCTAAACCCATTGTCATTGCAGAGGACACAGGATAACCTACTGTTCAATGCCCATGCAAGATCACTGTGTACTTGATAAGGGTAGAAGACCATTTTGTTGTGTAAAAAGAAGTAGCTATCGGCTTCATGCTGGTGCAGAGAAGAAGTGAACAGATGTCGAGCTTGGAGAATGAAGGAGCAGGGCGCAAGTTCTGAGATCGATTTTACCGTTCAATAAGTCTTTTTCAGATATCACTTCAACAGTATTTAGTTGAATTAGAAAGAAATAGATCATGATTAAAAGGCTCGTTCAATGGCAAAGCATTCGATGAAAATCTGGATGACTGAACTGTACCCTGCCAGCCTTCATTACTTTGACTATGAACCAAAAAATTAGAAGAGCCACCACTACAATTCTCAAAAGCATCTGCAGTCGGTGAAGCCACTCCAAGTGAAGATTGGCTTCCAAATGCACCTCTATTGTGAGCTTGATGTGGATTCCCTCATAACACCAAAGAATTGCTTGAGAGACTGGGCAATAAATTGTGTGAATTGCCAACATTCACTCTTGAGTCAGAGAAGCTAGTAGTAACAGTGAAACCTCATGAATCCTTAATGATTGAAATCTCTGATCCGCATAGTGCACTTATTCTGTTGCAACTGGTTGGGCTCTAATGATGTAGGAATCCCTTGAAATAAACTCGCACTTAGGTTTGAAACCAATAGAGCTGGCTGGAACTTCCCAAGAGTATTGATGGAGCTGCTCGAGTTTTGACCAGTCAGTTGTACAAGTCCAGAAGAAGTAATTCCACGAAGTGTCAAACCGGCAAGGGAGTTTAGTCTACCGAACATATCACCTGGCGTATATGATGATAAAGCAGAGCTTGAGAGCCTTCCTGATCCAGCCAACGAGCGAAACTCCCCAAATCCATCTAATGAACCCATTCGCAAGTAAGAGGAATCTTTACCCCCCAATGCAGCAACCATACTAGCTTGCTGTGCTGCCACACTGTTGATTCTTTTCAGGTAGAGTCTATATTTCTGCAGCATAAGATGAGACAGTAAGCTTAATGGACCCTATCTACAATAAAGTAAATAATCCTCTCAATTAATAAATTCAAATGTAAACATTATCTCCTAACCCGCCCATTAGTTGTACTACTTAAAGAAGTCTAAAATGACTCCTATTCTTGATTTACAAAGGTAGTTTTTCAATATCAAGAATTGTTGTGGGATCCTAATTCTATAAAAAACTTCACAAATAACTCAAATAAACATCTATATATTTGACAAGAAATAATTTACCTTTCAGATTTATTCTTCAATTGTTTCCAAGTACTTCATGCCAAAGTTCAATAATAGTAATGGCCTTCAAATTACAAACAATATAATTCCATCTAACCCAAATGCATGTTATTTTCATGGGTCCAAAAGCTTTCTAATTCAACAACTCTAGGTATAAAGGCATAAGGATATATTTATTTCTAAAGGCAAAGAAGAAAAAAGGAAAGATTTATGCCTGCAGGTGGCTTGCCACATTTTCCCTCGTAAGTCCTTCTACATTCATCAGGTCAAGAATTTTCTTAGGAACAGCCTCTGCATTAGAAGTAAATTGAAAAGGAATCAGGAATGAAAATCCATAAGCAACAATTACAACTTTTCACTTCTTTGTAAGAGACTCACTTTCAAGTCCCAATTGATTTACAGCTGCAACAAACTTTCTGTGCAGCTCTACTGACCAAACTACCTGAGTCTTCTTCTGGTTTGAAGCATCGTCATTCTCGTGTTCATTTTCTTCATCATCTTCTTCCTCGTCTTCATTTTGTTCCTTCCGCTCCCTACTGAGTCTGTCATCCTGATCTGCATTACCTGTTGATGTGAACCCCCGTCCACTGTCTTCATACCATGGAGAGCTCTGCCTTCATTCAGGTACTTGTTTTGGACCTTGGAGGTCAAATATCTTTCTTCGAATTACATGTTGCCATATGTTTTTTAGCTCTTCAATTCGAACAGGCTTCAACAAATAATCACATGCACCATGAGTAATTCCCTTCATCACAAGCTGGGTATCACTATGGGCTGACAACACTGGAAAGACATTAAAAGACTATTAAGTCAATTAAACATCCCATTCCATAATTCTAAAGAAGAAAGCACAGCTCAAGCTTACTAAGACAGGTAGGTCCATTTCGAGCCCCACAAGCTCAAGGAGCTTAAAACCATCCATGTCGGGCATATTCACATTACTGATAACAAGGTCAAACTTATCTTTGTTCTCCCACAACATTTTCAGAGCCATTACCGCCTGGTTAGTTGTTGTAACTGCATAAACCAGAAAACACATCTAATAAGCCAAATTTGAAACAAATGTGAAATTCGAAACTCAAATGCTACAATCAAACATGAAGAATTTGTAATCGCAAAATCTTTTTTTTTTGAGGAATTTATATGTAACCCATAGTCCACAACATAATCTGCATAACGGCAAGAGTATCTAACAGTACGTAACGGCCCACTAAAATCAAAGAAATTCAGAATTATACCAAACTCCTCAAGGTCAGAGGCGAAATCCCATTAAAAACGATGTCTAAAACGTTCAGTAGAACATGAATTGTAGTATGGAATCACTCTTCAGATTAACAAAACCATTAAAAACTTGATTCACACAACACCTAAAGGGACACGGTTCGACAAACTACAGGCAGTACCTCACAAAACAGATAACTTTTGAAAAATTGGAAAACCAATATGAATTCGAAAACCATCCGAATTCTCATAAAATCAAACAAAACTCCCTAAAGACTGAAAAAAATTAAAACAGAAAGGGAACAGACCCTGATACTGGCATTTACGAAGCAGGGTGTCCAACAATTTGAGGCAAATTGGGTCGTCATCCACAGCCAGAACACGCATACCCAACGGAAAACGGTCCCGTGCAACATCTTCACCCGCCAAACCACCTTTTTGGTCCTCCACAGTCATCGTGAATCAACAACTCCAGATGGATCCAGATGAGAAACAGAGCACCAAACAGAGATCACAGAGCAAAGTGTCAACTTTGAATGCTGGGACTCAAGTTTCCGTGCCTTTTTCACCAAACCCAGAAGATAAAGACATGAGCAAGAGACTCGCAGAGAGAGGGGTCCAAGGGAGCAACTGAGATTCTGAGAGAGTGGAGAGAGAGCGAGATATGGGAATGGAGAGTCAGTTAAGGCTGTACGAGATGCAGAATGATGGTGATGGCCAGAACAGGGTGAGGGGATTCAACCCAACAAAACAGACATCTTTCTAGTACGGAAAAACTTAAGGCCGGACCGGTGCCTTCCCAATTTTTATACCCGCCAATGATGCGCTGCCACGTAGAAGGTGTAGAAACTCCATTCTACACCCGCATGCATGATAAAAAACAAAATTCATTTCTCTCACTTCTCCCTCGTGCAGTATCCCCTCTCCTTTCTCCTCTCCCCGCGCCATTTTCTCTCCCCTTCTTCATTTCTTTCTCTCCCCAGCACCCCTGCAATAAGAAGTGAAATATTTTAATAGAAATTGTTCTGAGGCATCTTGTTAGTAGAAAACTAAGAGAAAGATTCAAACCAAAAGCAATTAGAGAAATATTGCTTGCAGGATTGCAATCAGAAACTGCAATAAGTTTCAACTGAGTCACATCAAGAGGTCATTACATATGTATATAATTTTGCAAGCCAAAAATCCACATCACAGATTGATCACGGGATGTCCAGGGTTTAGAACTCAAATAAAAAGTGTGAATCAAATCCTACATAATTTTATTTCTATGAGTGAGACTAAATGTCGGTCGTGGAAAAGGGAAAACAACAAATACAACTATAACAAAGGTAGTCGTAGTAGAACAAGAAAATTCTACATTTTCTCAGTAGCCAAACAGAAATTCCACCTCTTTCTCTCAGCACCCAAATAGAAATTAAAAGGCAACAAAATCAGAGTACAAAAAGAATAAAACCTCAAAAGCCTCTCGTCTCTGAGCAGTTGGCGCTCAAATGGAAAGCCAAGGCACCAGCAACAGCCACAACATCGACAGCCAGAACCGGTGGAGAGCAGAGCATGCAATTGCCGGAAACGCAAAAGCTCTCCAGGCTGACTTAGTACCCTCACCTATCCCTCGATGGCCACAGATTTCTCAGCGAGGGGGGCAACAATTGGAGGAGAGGGAGGGAGAGAGGGAACCGAGTATATTCTTGGAGAGAAAGCATATTTTAGGGGGAGAGAGAGAGAGAGAGAGCAACAGGGGGGGGGAAGGGGAGTGCAGGCAACGAGGTGTAGGGGTAGAGTAGGAGTCGGGGTGGGAGAAGATGTAGTGAAATTTATTTATTTATCATGCAAGCAAGTATAGAATGTCATTGGCAGGTGTAAAAATGGGATACTTCACTCGACCTGCCTGTAGCTTCTCTCTTTATAGTGTTTTAGCGAAAGACTCTCCTCCCCCTTCTGGTAGAATTGTTCCCTCTTGTGTATTTCCTTTCCAACTGAGCAGAAAAGCCTTTGGTTTTTTTATTGTTTAATTTTGTACATTAATATTGTCGTCAGTGAGCTCTTTTGTCTCTATCTCCCTCTTTGAAAATTCCCCCCTTTCTCTCTCTCTCTCTCATAAATTATTTTTTGGTAAATTGTATCTCTCTCTCCCCCGCAGGCGTTTGGATGCTGAAATTAAATTGAGTTGAATTTAGATGATAAAATATTATTAGAATATTATTTTTTAATATTATTATTATTATTTTAAAATTTAAAAAAATTAAATTGTTTATTATATTTTATATTAAAATTTAAAAAAATTATAATAATGAATGAAATAAAATAAATTTAATTTAATAACCAAATGAAAGTTCAGTCTTTCCTTCTCTCCGTCTCTGCTCTCTATATGGAATCTTTCAGGATGTGTTTGGTTGTTGAAATGAGTTGAGTTGAGTTGAGTTTAAATAATAAAATATTGTTAAAATATTATTTTTAAATATTTTTATTATTTAAAAATTTAAAAAAATTGAATTGTTTATTATATTTTGTATTAAAATTTAAAAAAATTATAATAATGAGTGAGATGAGTTGAGTTTGGTTAGGTAACCAAACGGACCCTCAGTCTTTCTTTCTGTGGTCCCTTTATGGGGAAGCCGAAGACTTCTAGGACTTGATAATATAGGTCTGACGTCCACTTGATAGACCCAACAATTTCTCTTTACAAAAATCTTCATAATTTTTTATTATTTATCTATATTTTAGATTTCATCTTTTTTTTTAAATTATTTTTAAATTTTTTTATTGAATAATTTTTATATGAATAGTGAATAAAAAATTTAAAATAGTTTAAAAAAAATAAATTCAAAAAAAATATTATAAAAATATTTAAAAATATAGAGTATAAAATATAGATAAATAATAAGAGATTATATAGCAAAACTCTTCTCTTTATAATAACTAAAAATCTAAACAAAAAAACAAAAAAATCATCAATGTGGAATATTCAGTTATCTTAAAACAAAAACTCTCTGCAACTTTTTACTATTTACTTATATTTCATATTTTTTTAAAATTTTTATTATTTTTTTATCAAATATTTTTTATATAAATAATAAATAGATAATTTAAAATATTTTTAAAAAGAATAAAATAAAATAAAAATTTAAAAATATAAAGTATAAAATATGACAGAGATTGTATAACAAAACCCATCTTAAAATTACACTGCTTAATTCTAAAATCCATTTTTCTTATATTTTTCAATATAATTGAACTTTTTATTTGTGTAGACATGAAATTGAGCATTCTCCTCCATGTCCTACTAAGTAATAATGAAAAAAAAAATCTAGTTACATAAAGTTTTAGTAAAAATATTTTTATAAAATGACGTAACTTGATATGATATATTAGATTGTAAAATTATTTTTATTATAAAATAGATCTAATGTATTACATGAAATTATAACACTTCTCAATAATAAATATTAAAAGTAATTTGACTGCAAGATAAATGATAAGAACACAAATTATAAAGCCTTTCATTTCCTTAAGTAAATTAAAAACGCTGAGCTTGAGAGCCTTCCTGATCCAGCCAACGAGCGAAACTCCCCAAATCCATCTAGTGAACCCATTCGCAAGTAAGAGGAATCTTTACCCCCCAATGCAGCAACAATACTAGCTTGCTGTGCTGCCACACTGTCGATTCTTTTCAGGTAGAGTCTATACTTCTGCAGCATAAGATGAGAGAGTAAGCTTAAAGGATCCTATCTACAATAAAGTAAAGAATCCTCTCAATTAATAAATTCAAATGTAGACATTTGAATTTATTGCGAATAGTGAATAGTTTTAATTTTTTTAATTTTTTTTATTAAATAATTTTTATATGAATAGTGAATAAAAAATTTGAAATAGTTTAAAAAAAATAAATTCAAAAAAAAAATTTTTAAAATATTAAAAAATGTGGAGTGTGGATGAATAGTAGGAGGTTGTGTTGCAAAACCCTATCTCCTAACCCGCCCATTAATAAAGAAACTGGGTTTATGTAGAAGTTTTAAAGTCCCGCAAGAATTAGTAGGGGCCACAAGGCTCCTCCTCAATATCCCATGTCCGCTTTGCATGTACTTTCAGCTGGTACGAAGGCAGAGTTCCCAAACCTGAAACACCCATGTTCCCTCACCCACCCACCCTTGCCCATTCTCTTCCCATATATACAAATTCCTTAATATCCTAATGGGTTTGAACTGGAATCCAAATTCCTCTGAATTCCCGACATATTAAAAACAGATGTGGCAGTAAGAGGCAGCCTTTACAAAGAGAGCAATATGCATCAAAATTATTGGTTCGTCCTATATAATTAATTCTAGGATAAAACTTATAAAAAAAATGTATTATTCTAGGATAATCTTATGTTTCTATCCACCTTTTTATTCCAAATAGGGGCCGGGGTTAACTATGGATTAGGTGTGCCCTAATAGTAGGTAAGTGTTAAACGCTGGTTCAAACATCCCTTTTGAACTGGTTCAAACATCCCTTTTAGTAAAACATGGGAAAAGATTTGGTTCTAGTACATCTAATATTTTGATAAAACATAGGAAAAGATTTGGTCCTAGTACATCTAATATTTTGATTGCCAGGAGATTGCAGAGCAGTGAACAAAGGAAAATTTCGACATGCATAATCAAAAGATTAAAACAATCAAAATTGTACAAAATACTGTTGAATCTAATGTTGTTGGTTGACGGCAGACCTTACAACATAATCAACCAACCCACTTTACAACATCCCATGCGTAGGATTTGGATGGTTAAAATAATTTTATATTTTTACTTACCTATGATCCACAATAATTTAAAATACAGTATAATCGAAATACAGTCAAATCAACAGCATAATCCATGGATTATTGAGATGATTTGCCAACACAGGTTTTGCCATTTCTTTTTGCCTACATAGGTTTTATTGAGTGGGGTGTGAGATTATTACCTTGAAGGACCGCGTCTGAGTAGCCATGGTGGATGCTAATGCTATGCAGCGTTTAATGGTCCTCGTATGGCCGCCGGTGCGATGGTTGCAGGCGGTGGAGATGGTGGGTCTTCTGAGTGGGCCATTTTCAATTTGTTGAAATTCTATCTGATGTATTTCTGCCAGAACAGAATTGTTCTACCAAGACTTGCCAAGAAACTCACAGAGCATGTAAAAGCAATAAAGAAAGTCACAAAGAACACAGGATCTTTACGTGGTTCGATCCTAAGGATCTACATCCACAGCAGGAACAGCTATGAGCTTTTCAGTATATTGATGAAGATTTTACAATACAGTTTTGTACAAGCTTATAAAATCTCTCTCAGATTGCTTATTCTCTAATCAGAATAATATCTCTCTCTCGAGTTTTCTCTCTTGCTCTCCTGTATTTTCTTTTCTGTCATCAAAGTATATTGCATTACATAATGATTCACAGAGAACTGCTTTTATAGAATATACAAGCTTAACAAAGAAAAGACTGCAGCTCTCCACCTCAGCACTTGAGTCTTGGCTGCTTCCCTTTTCTCCACTTGACATGTGTATAGTTCTAACTGGTTGTCATTATTTATAACAGATCTCTACCTTGACAAGCATTTAGAACTCTCAAGATGTCTTCTCCTTCTTAGTTGTTCCTGCTTGTTCCCCCTAGTGAGTACTTTAACAATTTTCCATGTTAATCAAGCTTAGACAGTATCTAAACTTGATTGTAGGTAGAGATTTTGTCATCATGTCGGAGGGATTGTCTTCAGTAGGAATTTTTTCCACACCAATCTCTCCAGTAGATATGATGTCTCTTACAAAATGTAATCTGACATCTATATGCTTGGATCTCTCATGATAAACATGATTCTTGGCCAAGTGTATAGTGCTTTGGTTATCACAGTGTACTGTGATACTGCCATTAATCATGCCTAATTCATGAGAGATTCCTTTTAGCCATATAGCCTCTTTTATGGCCTCGGTCATTGCTATATATTCTGCCTCAATTGTTGATAAGGCTACCACTGGTTGTAGGTTTGCCTTCCAACTGACAGCTCCTCCAAAAGCAGTGAACACAAACCCTGTTACGGACTTCCTCGTGTCCAGGTTTCCTGCATAATCTGAATCAACAAATCCTTGCAGGTTAGAAGATACAAGTTTATTTTTCCCAAACTTCAACCCTAAATGCCTTGTACCAGATAAGTATTGAAACACACTTTTGATAGCATGACAATGTGGCTTCCCTGGGTTGCTCATAAACCTTCTAACCAAGCTAACTGCATAGGTTAGATCAGGCCTAGTGCATACCATGGCATACATGATGCTTCCCACCATGCTAGCATAAGGAATTTTCTTCATAAATTCTTTTTCCTCATCTGTTTCAGGTATTTGAGAAATTGATAGTTTTGTATGCTGTCCAATTGGGGTGTTCACTGTTTTAGCTTGATCCATTCCAAACTTGTTAATAACTTTTGAAATGTATGACTTTTGAGATAGGTAGAGAAGCCCTTTTTCCCTTTCCCTTACTATCTCCATTCCCAATATCCTTTTGGCAGGGCCTAAGTTTTTCATTTCAAATTCTGATTCCAGTATGCATTTGACTTTATCAATTTGATTTTTATCCTTACATGCTATGAGCATGTCATCCACATATAGTAGTAGGTATATTGGATTTTCTTCATGTAGTTTGTAATATACACAACTTTCATAGTTGCTTCTATTGAAACCATTTTGAATAATGTAGGAATCAAACCTTTTATACCACTGTCTTGGGGATTGTTTAAGTCCATAAAGTGATTTTTTGAGTAAGCAAACTTGATCCTTTGTGGTTTCAGTCGTGAACCCTTCTGGTGGCTGCATGTATATCACTTCTTCTAGTTCCCCACGTAAGAAAGCTGTTTTAACATCCAGCTGTTCCAAATGCATATCTTGGTGAGCCACAAAAGAGAGAAACAGCCTTATTGAGCTGTGCTTTACCACAAGAGAGAAGATTTCATTGTAATCCACTCCCTCTCTCTGTGTGAACCCCTTAGCTACTAACCTAGCCTTGTATCTAGGTAATTCAACCCCTGGTATACCCTCTTTTCTTTTATAAATCCATTTTGATCCAACCAGTTTCTGATTCACTGGTTTTAGAACCATTTCTCATGTTTTGTTTTTGTTTAGAGACTCCATTTCTTCTTGCATTGCAAGAATCCATTTGTTAGCCTCTTTACTAGCCATGGCTTCCTGAAATGATCTTGGCTCTTGATCAATTATTTCCTCTACAACAGTAAAGGCAAAGGCTGTTAACTCAGCTTGCCCATACCTCTGTGAAGGTCTTATAATTCTCCTTTCTCTGTCTCTAGCTAGTCTGTAAGAGTCTTCTCCACCTTGAGTTTTGACTTCAGAATGAGTATCCTCAGGTTTTACAACTTGAGTTTCCTGGTGACATGGTATACCATTTGATGGCTCCACCTCAATGTGCATGTCAACAGCAGTAGGTTGATGTTTCTAATTGTTTTTCTGTCCAGCCATTTGCTCTTCATTAAAAGTCACATCTTTGCTTATAATACACCTTTGCCTCCCAGTCTCACTCACCCACAATTTGTAGCCCTTAACACCCTCTGGATACCCCACAAATATGCACTTAAGTGCTCGGGGTTCCAACTTGTCTGTTTTGGAGTGTGCATATGCTACACATCCGAACACTCTTAAGTGTTCATAGCTTGAGGGTTTTCCAGACCACATCTCTTGTGGGGTTTTGAAATTCAAGGCTGAAGAAGGGCATCTATTGATTAGGTGCACTGCTGTAACAGCAGCTTCTGCCCAAAAAATCTTTGGTAGTCCTGATGTTGTAAGCATGCATCTCACCCTTTCCAAAATGGTTCTATTCATTCTCTCTGCTAACCCATTTTTTTGGGGAGTGTGTCTCACAGTTTTATGCCTGGTCATGCCCTCTTTCTTACAAAATTCATTGAATTCATTTGATAGGTATTCTAGGCCATTATCTGTCCTCAGCCAATTAACCTTTCTGCCCACTTGATTTTCCACTAGATTTTTCCATTCTTTGAACTTGTCAAAAGTATCACTTTTATTCTTTAGAATGTATAACCATACTTTTCTGGAATAATCATCAATAATGGTCAGAAAGTACCTTGCACCACCATATGAATTCACTGTTGCAGGTCCCCATAGATCTGAGTGAATGTAGTCCAGAATATGCTTGGTTTTATGAGTTGCTGTCTTGAAACTAACCCTTGTTGATTTTCCAAGAATGCAGTCCTCACAGAAAGGTAATTCCCCGAGCTTTTCATCCTTTAATAGGCCTTGTTTCTTCAGTTCTTGTATACCTTGTTGACTAACATGTCCCAGCCTTCTGTGCCACAACAGAATCTTATCTTCCATTTGCTTTTGGACTAATAAGGTATCACCAATTATTGTCTTCCCAACCAGTGTGTAAAGACCATTCTTTATTATGCCCTTCATCACAGTAAGAGATCCCTTTGCAACCTTTAAAATTCCAGATTCAGATTTAAAGGAACGGCCTGCTTGATCTAACATCCCCAGAGAAATTAAATTTCTCTTTAGTTCAGGTATGTATCTTACTTCCCTGAGTAGCCTTTCCATACCATCATACATCTTCAATCTCACTATCCCAATTCCCAGAATTTTACATGATTTGTTATTCTCAAGAATCACATGTCCTCCATCAAGCTCGGTGAAGGTTTCAAACCAAGATTTAGAGGGGCACATATGGAATGAGCATCCAGAGTCCAGAATCCATTCCTCTCTTGAATCCACTTCTGAAACATTTAGTACTTCAGCACTTTCATACCCATCCAAGACAACAGCTGCATCTCCATCTTCCTTAGATTTGTTTCCCACATTTTGCTTCTTTGCTGGACAGTCCCTTTTAAAATGTCATTCCTTGTGGCAAAGGAAACATTTTAATTGTTTTCCTCTCGATTTTGATCTTGGTTTGTTGTTCTCCCCTTGTGATTTCTTTTTTCTGGCCTACCTCTTACAACTAACCCTTCTCCAGCTTCTGTTTTATTTTCACTTTTGTTTTGTAACTCCCTTGAATGCAAGACAGATTGTACCTCTTCAAGTGACAGGCTTTCTCTCCCATACATCATAGTTTCATTAAGATTTGCATATGAGGAGTCTAGAGAGCTCAATAACAGAATTGCCTGGTCCTCATCTTCTATTGTTATGTATATGTTTGCAAGATCCAAGATGATCTTATTAAACTCATCAAGGTGATCTTCCATAGTCATACCTGGTGTCATCTTGAAAGTGTAGAGTCTTGTCTTCTTGTGGAGTCTATTTGCTAGAGATTTTGTCATATACAAGTTCTCTAGTCTTAACCAAACTCCAGCTGCTGTCTCTTCTTGAGCCACTTCCCTCAAGACTTTGTCTCCAAGAGAAAGGATGAGGGTACTATGAGCCTTCTGCAGAACTTGTTCCTTCTCCTTTTCTGGTAAAGAACTCAGTTTCTTTTCTCCAAGAATTGCATCTTGTAGTCCCTGTTGAACCAGTAATGCCTTCATCTTAATTCTCCATAGTCCAAAGTCATTCTTTCTCGTGAACTTCTTGACATCAAACTTGGTTGTCCCCATCGACCTTGCTCTTGATACCACTTGTTGAAAATCTATCTGATGTATTTCTGCTAGAACAGAATTGTTCTACCAAGACTTGCCAAGAAACTCAAAGAGCATGTAAAAGCAATAAAGAAAGTCACAAAGAACACAAGATCTTTACGTGGTTCGATCCTAAGGATCTACATCCACAGCAGGAACAGCTATGAGCTTTTCAGTATATTGATAAAGATTTTACAATATAGTTTTGTACAAGCTTATAAATTCTCTCTCAGATTGCTTATTCTCTAATCAGAATAATATCTCTCTCTCGAGTTTTTTCTCTTGCTCTCCTGTATTTTCTTTTCTCTCATCAAAGTATATTACATTACATAATGACTCACAGAGAACTGCTTTTATAGAATATACAAGCTTAACAAAGAAAAGACTGCAGCTCTCCACCTCAGCACTTGAGTCTCGGCTGCTTCCCTTTTCTCCACTTGACATGTGTATAGTTCTAACTGGTTGTCATTATTTATAACACAATTTATTGAAGATTTTGGCATGGGAAAGGTACGGAGGAGATTGTTTTTGATAAGGAAAATCTTGAAAGGCATGTTCCCAAGATACGGTTTAGAGGGGTGGGGACTTACTACTCTACCCTGATGCAGCTGAAAAATTGTGCAGAGGGGAGAAAAAAATTGTTCTCAGCGGGGAAGAAAACAAAAATGGGAGTCAGAGGGTACGGTAACTTCATTATTGGGCTCCAACATCCCCGACGAAGCCTCACGCTGTCTTGGTGTATCACCTGCGGGCTGGAAATGGTGCAGCGACTACAACACAGGCACGGGAAGCGGCACGGGGGCAGTTTATTGTAGATCAAATGGAGGGTAAAAGGCTGGGTTCAAAAATGGCCTTCGGCACGAATTCAAAATGAGAGAGAGAAAAAAAAACAAAAGAATGCCAGAGGAGGACGACGAGACAGTGGCTTTTTACTGTTTAACTTTACTTTTTACTGTTTTATGTCAGGTATTATTTTCTTTGTTAAAAACGTCAGAGATGAAATAAAGTTACCCTAGTGTTTGGTTACGCAAAGTTTTTTCCGTACAGTTTCAGATGTGATCATCTCAGGGGAATCTCTGGCCTCTATATGGAAGTGAGGCTTGATAATATAGGTCTGACGTCCACAACAGCTTGATAGACCCTACCATTTCTCTTTTAATAACTAAAAGTCTAAACATAAAATAAAAATAAAAATAAAAATAATCATTAATGTGGAATATTCAGTTACCATAAAATTACTCTGCTTAATTATAAAATCCTTTTTCTTATATTTTTCAATAATTAAACTTTTTAGAAGTGCAGGCATGAAATTGAGCATTCCCCTCCGTGTCCTACTCAGTAATAATAATAATAATAAAAATTAGTTACATAAATATCTCGTAAAAATCCCTTTTTATCTCCAGTGAATTGTACTTGCTATGTTAATTCCATGGGTCCCTCCATTGCTAAATTTCATTGAAGCAATGATTCATACCCATTATAAGTATATATTTTTTGGTCAGGATATTGTACGGGTGTATGAATATAATGGTCATTAAGGTTCATAAATATTTAATTCCAAATCATTAATTAATACCATAAAACATTCATTTTAAGCCTTAAATGCTAATGATTTTCGAATTTCCCATTTCTGAAAGTATATTTACAGCTCCTATAATTATTATTTTCTTTCCTATTGGCTATTAGGTGTTGGGGACCCGTGATGGGAGGAGAGACCTCCTTAAATAATTGTCATGTTTCAAGTTCTAGACCAGGAAAACATTTTTGTCCCAAGTGGTTTTGTTCCATCTTTTTTCCCTATTTTCTTTAGTTTATTTCTGAGGAATATTATTGGCTTTTTATTTAAATTGGTGGCCATAAGCATAAGGTTATAAGATTTATGTTCATAAGTTACTGGTGGATGATATAGTTCAACTATCCATAAGGTTTTGAGATTTATGTCCATTGTTCATGCACGAACGGATCCTACGAGTTAGTTCAAGTGGTAGAGGTATTGATTTTGATGGTAATTTGTATGCTTCCTAAAAATCTAAGGTTTGAATTTAGCCTTATTTAGTTACGCAGTTTAGATGAGATGAGATGAGATATTTTGTTGAAAGTTAAATAAAATATTATTATAATATAATTTTTTAATATAATTTTTATTTTAAGATTTAAAAAAATTAAATTATTTATTATATTTTGTGTGAGAGTATAAAAAAGATGAATTTTCTCTTAAATTATCATAGGTGAACTTACGGGAAATTCTTTTCTATTTATGCATTCTCGAAATTAGTTGAAATTTTATTCTCAAACACTTGGCACTAAATTACTAATAAAAAAAAATTAAGTTCATGCATGCATGATTCATTCATCCATCCATTATTCAATATCCATATTCATGCATGCATGCATGCATGATTCATTTATTACATCCATCGTATATTTTTCCAATGCATCAAAGAAAGTAACTTTATCTCTCAATCACAAATGTCCGATCATTCCAATACATCGAAAGGCTTAATGATATTTGTCTCTATTTCATGAGAGATATTCAGAATGAGGTGTTCATATTTTTACTTCATTTTAATTTTTTAATTTTTTTTAAAAAAAAAATAAGGTTCTATTATGATAGGGTACAAGCAAACCATGAATGATGTATAAGTGCATATTCTTTTAGTTTTTTTTTTTATTTTAAAAACAAATAAATAAATTGGGTAATGTGCTTCTAACTTGTTCAGTTAGCTAAGCTTTCATGTCAGGTTCCTTTAATGCCATCATATAATTAATTTATAGAATAAAATGATACTAATAGAACTCTAAAGTTAAGTTTGGAATATTCCTTGTACGGCAAGGTAGCAACTACCTTTTTGTAATTTATATTATATATAAACATTTTTATTCTACTCAAAAAATCATCTTTTTATCACGTAATAGAGTAATATTAGATATAATTATGAGTTATATAAATACTGTGCACTCATTTTGAAAAAAGTGAGATCCACCACTAAAAAATAAATTTTCTCATATGAATTTTATATTTATTCACATTTTTTAAAAAAAATAAATTTTCTCATATGAATTTTATATTTATTCACATTTTTTAAAGAGGAGTGTGCTTGCGCAATATATGATTGTAAATATTATTTCTCTATTTTTTTTATTGACCTTTATTAATGGTGAATAAAAGGAAATTTAATATTTAAAAAAAAATTGAACCCAAATTTTAAAAACTGAAGTCACAGAGACCATCAAACAGACTCACCGAACAATTTCTAGTCCGAACAAACCCCCCAAACCAGAGATCGTCGAATGGAGGACTGAAAGATCTTTGGTCCAGGCGGTGTTTATTTTTAACAAAGTGCGCACGGTATTAGGGCAGCTCGTAGCCCTAAGTTTTTTTAAGACTTTCCTTTCCCTCCACTCAAAGTGTCGAACGACTTCTAAGGAGACAAACACATACCAATCTACCGTGCGCATCAACTCGAACGACCTTCCAACCATGCGCACTTTCTCTCCAAACAAGAACGACCTTCCAACCATCCAATTTTAGTTCAAGAACATCAACTCGAACGATTCAGACCCAATATAGGTATCGGCCGATTCCTTCACTTTGTCAGATTTGGGTCACTCACCATCTTTCATTTTCTTTGGTCTGCTTATGAGTAATTTCGGGTTCTTTCTGTATTGTTGATAAGATGGTCTTATATCCTTTGTATTGGAGGTAGATTTCAAATCTCAAATAAACCTTGTTCTCCCCTTATCATATCTTGCACACCAATTGCTCGAGAAAATGTCTCAATGCAATTTCTCCAATAATTTGGTTATTTCTTATCTTGACCAGTAGTTAAATATGTTCTATGCATGTTAATGTGAGGAATTAACTCCCTCATATCTCTTTGCACATTCATGAAACACCCGTACAACCTATTACACACTTTTTGCATTTGTTCTATAGTTTTTCTTTTCATACCAACCACCTTCCAAGTGTTAAGGAAGCCTGTGGTTACTTGGGATTTTGTCTTACTTAACAAAGGGCATTTGGTTGTTGCAAGATATATTTTGGAGTAATGGTTGGAGGGAAAGGAAAACGCTTCAAGATGCCTACGTAAAAGCTAAAGAGGCAGAAAACACAAGCTGGTCATCTTCCTCACCATCAATGAATGTGGCCAACAGGTTCAAGAATCGAGGCTGTGAGAAAATGTATAATGACAGGTTCAAGGAGCAACCCATAATAGTTGAACGAGCTGTTAAGCTATCTGATCTAATCGAGGAAGCTTTCAGATTCATACCACATCAATTTCAGTCCCAACATTAGGAGTATTTGACCTCTGAACCTAGATCTATATGTGTCAAATTGGTTTGCGAGTTCTATGCAAACTTTAATTCATTGATTGAGGATCCCCTAACATTTGTTACTTATGTTAAGGGCACAATGGTTGAGGTAACACCTAATCTTATCTCACGTGTTACCAATATTCCTATAGTTGATAATCCTATGTATCCCCCTATCCGAAGGATGCTGCTCCTTCGAAAGAACTTATGTCAACAAAGTTTGTCCATGTAGATAAGCCTCGTTATTGGTGTCGACAGTGTAGTTTCTTTAGTTTGGCTTATATGTCAAATCTTGTTTGGTTACTTGCATGAATACTTTTTCAAAACATTTATCCGATCAACCACCGCTTCGACATTAACATTTCAAGAAATCAGTTCCTATATGCTATGCTGAATGATGACACTATAGATTTTCCATCTTTTGCCATTACTATCATGGAGGGGGTTTTGCATGAAAAAACACCCAGTTTGCCTTATGGAGTACTGATTACTTGAATTTTGTGTTATTTATATATGAGTCTGCACACTTCAAAACCCACTCAACGGCCTTAAGGGCCTTTCTCTCAACTCACTATTTGGAAGTCGATGGCCCAAATTTCTAAAATGGAGACGAGATTCATTGATCGCGCCACCATACTCGGTCGATCAACCAACACCAACGCAACAGGCAAGAATTCTTCTAGTACCTCATCTGCTGGGCCAAAAGAGATGGTAATTCTGAGCGAGCTTTCTTCCATATGGGAACAATTATCTGCACTTCACTCGATCATGGCTAACTTATGAGAAGGCCAAGCAGTTATCATAGCTAGTCAGATCAAACTTCAAGATCAATTTGCATGTGATCATGACCTGTTAGTGCAGACACAAATGGATGTACAAGCCATCCTTTAGTGTAGGGGGATAGTGATAATATTGATTTTGATTGAGAATGTTGTAGACATTGATATCATTTGATTTTAGTTCATGGCCAGATATTTGGTAAATATCTTTTTGTATCAAACTAGATATTGAACGGGATGTCAATCAATACATTGCATAGTTGGCTTGAATTTAAATGTTGTTCTACAATGTTTATATTTAAAGATATCAATATTTATAAATATCATTCCAACGAGAAATAACAACTTAAAACCATATCTATGTAGCTGATTGTAACACATCCAAACTACAATCTTTGAGTCAAATTACGCATAATCACTTGTTATATGTATTTTATCAGTTATTGAGATGAGAAGGTCAATATTGAAAGTTCAAAAAATGATGCGCTTCTTCAATTAAACCATCAACTATGGATCGGATGTGTAACAAATGGAAGTATGAACGAAAAAAGTTCAGGCAACGAGAGAGATATCAATGTAGAGTGTTACAAAGAAGTCCATGTATGAATGAGCATTTTATTGTCTTCCGTGATGTTTGCATTAACAACAAATGTGGCCATTTATATTGTTTGCTACATATAATCACTATCGCTATCACTATCTTCATCATTCTCGATGAGCCAATTCTCTTCCTTGCCCTCCCATTCTTCATCGTTATCTTCATCATTGATAAAATCGTTGGGATCTGTAAGTCGTCTCAATTCTAGAATGGCTAACGCATTAACTTCTTCAGGTGGTACATTTTCTTGACATAATGTAATGTAATCGAAGCCTAGCACTTGAGGGCTAGGATACGTAGATGAAGACTCATTTTCTTGATAAGCTTCAGTTAGTTCTTCATCCTCGACTTAACTTGTTTATACCGACAAGACATCCTACACATTCTTGTGTACAACTCTTTGCACAACTTTCCAAGCACATCCCCATCTAGCATCATTGAGATAAAGTACTTGTTGCGGTTGTGTTGCCAACATGAATGAGTCTTCCTTGTACCATGTATGAGATACATTGATACTGGTATAATGTGGGTCTACACGTAGTCCCCTATGGTCACTAATATCCCACCAATCACATTTGAATAGATATACATGGCGCGAGCCCATGTAGTGCAACTGGATTATTTCTATTAGCACACCATAGGAGTCATTTATACCCCCATTGCATCCCCAACTAACTACCATACCACAACATTGGGTGCGATGGTTTGATTCGCAATCCCTTGTATGAAATCTTGTTTCATTGTTTATACAACTTGAATATGATGCAATACAAGGGTTAGGACCACACGCCAATGAGTACAATTCATCAGATACATCATTCAGATCCAACATACGCCTCTTTTTTACCTGTTTATCAAAAGTATGGTTCAGTAATCAACAGTTTCTATGAACAAGCACACAAAAACATAAGTGAACAGTAGCATTTCATAACAACACAGTTGGGAACATACACATCCTTTGAACCACTCGGGGAATGATGTTTCGTGCCTCTCATCGACATTATTGGGGCATTCTACCTTGATAATCTCATAATGCTCACTACAATAGGAAAATCTTAATAAGTACAACGTTTCAGATTTATATAGTTATACGAGATGAAAAATTACTAGCAAGAGTATATAAATTAGAAAACAAAACTCACTTGACGTAGTTTGCAATCTCTGTGCAATTATTTAACATATACTAATGCGCTTTCTATAAAAGTTTACTACAAAGTCTATTTGACGATTCAGATCCTATTGGACGCACACGTTGAACAACATCCATGTTTCGTTCTTTTCGATTAAATCTGGTCTCAACATCATTGAGATATTGGGAGCAAAACGTCAAGCACTCAACATGAATGTAAGCCTTGGCAATAGATCCTTCAAGATGGGCTCTATTTTGCACATAACACTAAAAGCATTCAAGATATCTCTCAAATTGGTACATCTATAGATATTGAACTGGACCTACTAGCAATGCCTCATGCAGTAACTAAATAGCTAAATGTACCATTATATCAAATAATGCTAGTGAGAATATTCTTTCCAACTTACAAAGAATAACAGGGATGTCACATTCAAGTTGCTTCAATACATTCACATTCAAGGTTCGTGTGCAAAGTTCTTGAAAGAATGAACTCAGTTATTTTATTGTCAATGTTATATCTTCACGTAAATACTTGCCAATAGCAAGTGGCAATAGTCGTTGTATTAGAATGTGTGAATCATAGCTCTTTAGTCCAAAAATCCTACAATCTTTCTCGTTCACACATGTTGATATATTTGAGGCAAATCCATCTAAATTTAACAGCTTTCAACCATACACAAAAGCTCCTTTTGGCATTGCCCACCAATGTGTAATAAGCAGATTGCATCAAAGAACGAGAATCATGCTCCTCTAGGTGTAGATCTTTCTTTATGCCAAGTCGTATCAAATCCTTTAGAGCTTTGATGATGTCTTTTGTTTTTTCGTCAAAATTTATAACCATTCCCACAACATTGTCACAAATGTTCTTCTCAGTGTGCATAATGTCCGAGTTGTGTCACAAAAGTAAGATGTGCCAATATGGTAATTCAAAGAATACACTCTTCTTCTTCCAATTCAACTCTAGCAATGACTGATTCCTTCTCTTCAATCCTTTGCCAAAAGGAACTACACCATGGCTCGTTAGTTGCTCTAATATATCACGTCCAAAGAATTTCCTACGACCCCTACCATACTCTTCCCCACTGTCAAACATGTCGGGATTTAGTCGCCAACTATGATCACTTAGTAAGAATCGACGATGATGCATATAATAGTATTTTCCACCATATGTCAACCATGCTGACGTTGTATCCATATTACACACACGACATGCTAGTTTTCCTATCATACTCCATCTAGAGAGATTTGCATATGCAAGGAAGTCATTAACAGTCTATAATAAAGCTGCATGTCAACGAAATGATTGGCCAAGTGAGGCATCGTATGTGACCACAGCTAATTCCCACAAATATTTTAACTCATTGACTAAGGGTCTTATATAGACATCAATGTCGTTTCCAGGAGCTTTTGGACCAAGGATTAGCAACGTCAACACGAGGTATAGTTCTTTCATACATAACCAGGGAGGTAGATTATAAGGTACCAATACAACTGACCAAGTACAGTAAGGCTTGCTCACATTATTAAATGGGTTGAATCCATCACTTGCTAGGCCAAGTCGGATATTGCGAGGCTCCTTTATACACCAACTATGATGGTTGTCAAACTGTTTCCATGCCAAATAGTCACTAGGATGCCTAAGAATATTAGGTTCATTTGCTTGATTCTCCTTATGACAGGTCATATGTGAGGCTATCCATGACGTCATAAATAGCCTTTGGAGCCTTGGTGTTAGTGGGAAGTAGCACAATATTTTGTGAGGTAATTTCTTCTTCTTACTAGCGTCGGGGTTCCACTTTGATGCACCACATGTCTGACAAGCTTCTAAATCGGCATTCTCTTTCCAGTATAAAACACAATCGTTGGGGCAAGCATATATATTTTTGTAACTAAATCCAAGATCATATTCAATACTCCTTGATACCTGATACAAATTGGGCAACAGAGCATGAGGAAATGCATCCTTCAACAACTCAAGCATCATGTCAAATGACTTGACAGTTCAACTAC
The DNA here is from genome assembly GCA_029856935.1 of Cyclocarya paliurus. Classification (NCBI taxonomy): domain Eukaryota; kingdom Viridiplantae; phylum Streptophyta; class Magnoliopsida; order Fagales; family Juglandaceae; genus Cyclocarya; species Cyclocarya paliurus. The sequence goes on from CM056952.1 coordinate 31,568,798, forward strand.
CAATACTTTTGATATGGAGCATCCTTAGAGTAAATGATAACTTTGAGAAATTCTTGCAACCTGGGTATAGTGGATGTCAAGAATCTTCGAACAATTTCTCAAAGGATGTTTGTTAAGATGGAATAGGCATTGGACCGTCATCAACTCTGGTTTCAACTGGACTAGTATCCATAAATCTTGCAAAACGAACGTCATCTAACATGTATTCCATGTCATCAACATATTCTCCATCCTCATGTCTGTGTAGCTCATTGGTATTGTTAGTAGCCGTGCCAAAATCATCAGTCTCACCATGAAATATCCATTGTGTGTAATTTTGATCAATGCTGCTTATGAGAAGATGTTCTTTGACGATACCAATGGGTTGATAATAGTTATTTAGACATCTCTTACACGGACATCTTATAAGGTTGCTTCCAGATGCATTATCTCCTGCCATAGAGAGAAAGTAAAGAACTCCCATGGCATAAGCTTTATCTCTAAATCTATTAGTAATATTAATCCAACTCTTGTCCATGTTCTTGTCCTTATACAATAGTGGAAAAAAAAAAGACAAGCAAATATAACAGTGGTAGAATTGGTATAGAGTTCATAATTAATCCATTAAGCTAAGCATTTCATATATATAATCCATAGTATACCAACATGGTTTAGGACACAACTGAAATAATGATAGTTTGTGGCTACTAAGGAAGGAATGTTCAATTTTTCGATATGGTTTACCTTCTTTGTACACTTACAAAATTAATATTTTTTTTTAATCATGTGCTCCATAGATGTTTTATCATTTTTGCCTAAACAAAATATATGTCATCTTCTAATATAAACTTGTTTTGCATTCCACAATTTAACAAACATTGGAAGGCAAAATTGGTATGCATGGTTCTTTGAAGTCACATAAATGAAAATATTATCAAGGCTAGCAAACAATTGGAAGGCACGAATGGTTGACCACTCTTCTACAATGTCTAAATTCTTAAGCAACCCTCTACAATGAAATGTACTACATGCATGTGCTAAGGATTCAGAAAATAATTTAACAAACTTCTGGACAAATAGGCTACGATGGAATCGAAAAAATGGCTACATAATTCATGAATGTAGTTGCAACATTCACAAACAAAAACAGGCCATTCATCATAATAGGGCAAAAATCTGTAAAATGTTGCATAAAACCGATGGCTTAATAGGGAAATCAATTTAATTCTTAGTGAAATCAACTTTTCCAAATCAGTTCCAGACGTATGTAAGTTTGCTCACAGTCCAAAAATTGACACTAGCTTACCATGAAGGTAGTTTACATATAGCCTTTTGGTTGATGGAGTACGTCACTAGAACAAGACTTGGTATTTGAGGTTATTGCTATCTGTGAGGTTGGGAATGAGAAAATGAAGAATCAGAGAGATGTAGTCTATCCCCTTTTGATCCTTATCGTAGGAGTGAGCAAAGTAACGTTTAAAACTTTTTGGCCTATTAATTTCGGTTGTTTGGCAAAATAGAGGTTATGATCATTACCTGTGTGCACATGATCATCTGGATATCTTCCATCATGAGAGTGGGTACAAACAAGAAAGTGACTATAACGAACTGGGAAATCAGAATATATAATTTTTTATTTGCAATGAAAAACCATGCCATTGGTGATATATAAATATACATATAACTTTTGCAATGAATTCAAATAAATCGTTGCAAATTTACTTCTCGCAATGAAGCAAATGTCGTTGGTGATACTATCACTTTTGCTACGATTTCTTGAATTCTTTGTAATTTTGCTCTAACATTTTCACAATGAAATTGATATTATCACATTTGCAACAAATTCAAATATTTGTTGCAAGTATACATTTTCATCTTCATTTTTGCAATGAATTTTTTAAATTCGTTACAAAGAAAGTTTACTTTTTTTTATTTGCAATAAAAAGTAAATCCCATTAGTAATAACTGAATCACTTTTGCAACGAATTTAAATAGATGTTGCAAATATACTTTTTACTTTTTCTATTTGCAACGAAAAGTAACTCCAGTTGGTGATAAATGAATTATTTTTGCAACAAATTTCACTATTCATTAAAAATATACATTAATACATCATTTGCAATGACTAAATCCCGTTACTAATATTCACAAAACTCACAGTTTCAAATATACCTTTATTTATTTTCAACTTATTTGCAACAAAAGAGTGAATCGTTGTAAAATTGAGATTGGCCTTTTTGCAACTGAAAGAACATTCGTTACTATGTGAGGAATTCATTTTTGCAAAGTCAATCGTTGTTGGAAATTGAGGAATTTTATTTTGTAAAGAAAAAATTCATTGATATTTGAAGAATTATTTCCTGCAATGAAACTGAGTTGTTACTAATTGAGTATGTCTTTTTACAACAAAAGGAAGTAGTTGGTAATTGACGTTTGCAACAAATAACTTTGTTGGTAATGTAATTACGATTGTTGGAAAGTAAGTTCACCACTATACTATAACGATTCTATTGTAAGGAAAAAATTTCGTTGCAATTGTAACTATTTGCAAAGAAATAAACTAACTGGCAGTTGCAAAAAATTTTACTATTAGCAAGGAAACATTTTCTTGCAAAATCAATTTTACGAAATCGTCCTAATTGATGACATATATATATGACGTAGGATTTTGAATGGGGATCTTGAAATAGTCAAGTATTACATCTCCTACTAATCTTTGTATTTTTTGAATCACGTTATTCTTGAGATTTTCCATTTCTATGAGATTTTTAATTCATGAGATCAATTGAACACGTACGTCTAGTTCTTGTATTCCTTGATGATCAACATCCTGTGATGACAGCTAGTTCCCCATAGACATTTAAAGATATCAACTTACATATATAATACTTCAAAGTATCGAGTGAACAATCATACGGACTAGTTCATTTTCAGTCTTATATATGTCCAATTCAAATACTTGAAATTTTAAATAAATAAAACAACATTAACAAACAAGACTTCAATTCTTGCCACAGCATGTGTTTCTGAATAGAATTTTGAAGTTGACCAACCATCACCGGAAAGGAGACTTTAATATACTAAGAGTCAATAAGAACTTCTTTAGCATCACTTAGCTTGCATCTTTTGAAATTGTGTGGCACAGCAATGGCCTCTAAGGCTTTCTTTAGCAATTCAACCCCATCAATCAATGAACTACACAAGGGACCAAAGGCACATTTTTAGGGAAGTTGCTCTACAACCTTCATCAAGCTCTCGACATCCTCAAAAGCAAGAGCACTAGAGCAGAAAGAAAGCACCTTCTTGCACCATTGCAAGGTAGAATGTGCACCTTGAAGTTCAGGAATCTCACAAAATTCAAAATGAGGAGATGATGCACTTTTTATGATAGATTCACTTTTAGAAACTACAGATTCTATTTTCAAAATAAGGCATGTGGGTTGTGCAACCAGCCTAGCTTGTGGCATAGGGTTTTACCCCTAATAATTCCAACACATGCCTCAATTTCTAAGGACAATTTCTAAGAATAGAGTCAGTGACCCTAAATGATCTTTTCAGAGGCATATAAATCCTAGAACGTTTGGAGATAAGTGGAATTAGGTTTAGCACATTAGGATGCCTAGAAACAAGTCAAATGTTTACTAGATAGCTAGTAGCTAGCAAGTCAACCTAGCTACCAAGTATGATCCATGATCAGAAAGAGAGCTACTAGAAAACCTCTAAAGAGAGCTATTAGAATTATTCTACAGCAGTCAGAACCAGAAAGAGTATGAATGACACGTATTCAACTAATTGAGATCCTATGAGCATCCAAATACCTAACTAGTAAAAATTTCAAAAAAATAATTTGACAGGTAAAACAGATAGATAGAAATTAGTAGTTCAATAAGAGAACAAGTAAATCTTGCAATCCAAAAGAATATGAATTTCAACATGGAAACTTAAAAAACGGAAAGGAAACTATATCTCTGGCCAAACAAGCAAGGCCAGAGACTGAGTTTTGAAGATCACTTGAAAACATCATCACTAAAGTCAGCTCTTGCTAAAGCCACACACGCACACACAAAACCAAGGAAAGAAAGGCCCCAAAAAAATGGAAAGGAACAAGAGTGAAATAATAAAATAGTCGTCGTATATTACACATAAACCAAGCAATCTGTTCAAGACCATTCAAAGAGCAAAATGCATAAAGAAAAAAATAGAAACTTTAGAGATGTAGAAAAATATTTTGGACCCATATTTTACTTGGAAAAAAAAATAAAAATAAAAAAGCCTCCATAAAAGGGTCAATCATGATACAACTACAAACAACTATGAGAAATTCAAAAACATATAGGAAAAAAAATAAGTATAAAAAATTTGGGAAAAGAAAAGGCATGGACTTGAATATACTAAAAGCTCCCACAACATAACCCTTCAAAATTCACAAACTAGATGAAGACTCGAAATCTGTAGAAAAATACGATCAACCCACTCTTTCATTCACATCCAAGACCAAACCCAAAGAGAAAAATCAAGTACAGTTACCTAAGAAAGACCCTTTTTATAATATAAAATCTGCAAATTCGAGGCAAAGTACCCGAAGACACTTACAGAGAGGGAACAAGGAAGCTTTTATTCAGACCTGAATTGTCACAATCGAGTTCCCAAAAAGCCCCTATTTACCCAAACAGTACACAGGAACTCCAAATTTACGAAATCAAAACAAATATAGATGAAGGCAATAACACTATGCTGAGATGAAATGCTTGCAATACATATACCTAAAACGAGAGGGGAAAATTTTGAAAAACACAGACCTATTCATTGAGCAACAGCCCCTCGTCCATGCTCTGATCAAGATCCCCCCACATACAACGATGGAATCGAGAGAGAGAGAGAGAGAGAGAGAGAGAAATAATTAAGGCAAAATATAGAGTCGGAGAAACGGACAGAGAGAGATAAAGGAGAGGGAGGGAGAGAGAGAGAAACACGCACACACAGAGAAGAAGATAGAGAAAGAAATAGACGAAGGATTGAGAGACTCACCTCCTTGGCGAGGTGGCGATGGCACGACAGCAAGCATGGCTTGGGAAGGGCGGTAGCAAACTTAGAGGATAGAGAGTGAGTATCGAGCTTGGGAAAAAGAAAAAAGGGGGAGAAAGAAAATAAAGAAGGGGGATTCGCGAAGAATTTTATCATGACATATTGTGGCGATTAAATATCGCTATAAATATAGCCAAAACATCGCTGTAAAGACCCATAACATGCGATGTCAGGCTATTCAATTTGCGGCGACAAATTCTCGCCACAAACAGTCTTTTTTGTGGTGATTCTCTCCCCCTCCACAAGAAAAACACGGCTACGGTGACAATTAGCTTCTGCCGTCTAATTTTTGCTCTCCACAATTTTCTTTAGCCGCATAAACAGCTTTTTCTTGTAGTGTTAATTGAACAAACAAAACTATAAAATAACCTGCCTTGGCCAAGCCTTTAGGCATATATTTTACACAACGTGCATATTATCTCTTTTGTAGACAAAATTGTATATTCCTCTACCTATAGAGGAAAACAATGCATCCAAGTCAATTGTGATGGGGTACACAGAAAAATAACATACACTTTTAAAGAGAAAGGTAAAATTCATCAAGTCAACCTTAATGCACAATGGACTGAAATTGTCTAAGGGTGCTAGTCAGACAGAGCGTCTTCATCTGCGGATAAATCCTCCAAGTCATCAATATTTTCATCGCCAACACTTAGATGGAATTGATATGGGTGGTGGTGTAAGGAGCAGAAATTTCAGCTTGCACTTCATCATCTTGTGTCATTTGTGCAGAGTGAAAGGTGCCCTAAATCATCATAATTTCATCGACATATATATTACACACCGTGCAGTATATCTCTTTGTATTCATCAAAATCTTTTCCTAATGCACCAAGTTTCAAGTCCCATTCACCAATTGTCTTTGACAATCATTGTAGCATAAATAATGATGGATATATGTGGAAAAAATTGTATATTCATCTGCCTATAGAGGAAGACTAGGTCGTGTGTTAGTAAATTATGATGGGGTGCACAGAAAAAGGGGAAAATTTACAAGTGAAAGTCAAAATTCAGCAACTTAACCTTAAGGCATATTACTGAGAATGACTAGGGCTAGTTAGACACAGGATCTTCATCTGTGAATAGATCCTCCAAGTCATCATAATTTTCATCACCAATGCTATCGTCTGAACCAGACTCAACCTCTATATCGTTGATAAAATCCCCATCTAGTTGGAGCTGACTAGCTAAGTGCATCATTGTTGATGCATCAAACTCAATTGGTTCTATATCAGACCTATATAGTGGAGTTGCCGCATCGGCATCAACACATTCAACATGTACACTTTCAAATTCCTCGTCTTGATATGCATCACAGTCACTTGATGACGTTTCATGGTCCTCGAATAAATGCATAGGTGTGATGTCATATACATTTCTATTCATGAACTTTTGTACAACGCATCAACTACCTTTAACCCTTCTATCTTTAACGCAAAAATATTATTCAGCTTGGCACACCAAGACAAATGGTTCATCTTTGTATCATTTCCGATTGACATTGACACTGGTCATATACGTATCCACTCAGACACCTTGTCTTCGATCGCCAATGTCAAACCATTCACATCTGAACAAATACACTCGACGTAATCCCATGTAATATAATTCCACAATATCATTTAGAACACCATAGAAATCTAAATTGTTTGATTGCTCGTCACCAGTTACTAACACACCGAAATTTTGAGTTCGTCGATGTTGCTCCTGATGCTTTGTATGGAACTTTTTCCCATTCACTATGCAATTAGAGTACAATGAAATCTGACAGTCAGGGTTGCACGCTAGAGCATATAGATCGGCAGGTACTTCACCAAGGTTATCTTTATGCAGAGTTTGAACCTGTCAAAGTATAACGCAAAAATATGCTTTATTAATATTTCTTAATAACTTTTAGTTATGTAACATGGAACAATATGCAATGGAGATAAGAGCAGTGGGGTAACCTATACGTTTCTTTAACCATGCAAGGAACTCTATTTCATGAGTTCGATCCGCATGCATTAGTTCTTTTCCTTACATAATCGATAGTGCTCACTACACACGTGAGAAAAATTTACATGTGATTTTCGTTCCAATTAATAACCATAAAATACTAACTTGGTAAAATCAGCTTATGAGCTTGAATGTATATAGAAAAATGCATACTCTATGTAGGCAGCAATCTTAGTGCAGTTGTTAAGCATGTACCAACGAGTTGAGGTGAATAGTAATGAATCTAATTGCACAGATGATGCCATACCCAGTGGATGAATTTTTTGGGTGAAAATGATAAACCTATCTCTCTCATCCTCTTCCCCACCATCAATGTTGCGGTTAGCTTAGTTGAACCTCGTCTCAACATCTTCGATATACATCGAGCAAAATGTCAAGCATTCTACATGAATGTAGGCTTCAACTATTGATCTTTCTGGACAAGTCCTATTTTTAACATACCGCTTGAATTTCTCAAGATACCTCTCAAATAGATACATCCACCTATATTGAATTAAGCTTGAAAGTAATGCCTCATGGGGCAAATGTCGAGCTAGGTGGACCATCATATCAGAAAATGAAGGAGGAAAAATCATCTTCAAATTGAATAGAATGAGAACAATATCACTTTCGAGCTGCGCTAAGCAGTCTACATTTACTGTTCGTGTGCAAATTTGTTTGAAAAAATTGCTAAGTTCTGTCAAATGCAAAGCAATATCATTTCTTAAGCACCCCAACTACAATAAGGAGTAGTCTTTGCAAGAAAACATGACAGACATAGCTTTTTAACTCAAAGATTTTGCAATCACAAAAAGAAACACATCGTGAAATATTGGTCGCGAACTCATCTGAAAATTTCACATCGACCAACCACACACAAATTTTTTTTCCTCTCATCACCATTTAGCATAGAACATGTATGTGACATTGAACACCAGTCACCTTGATGTGTAAGATGTAATTCCTTTCTTATACCTAAAGTTGCCAAGTCACGGCGAGATTAATATTATCTTTACTTTTTTCGAGAATGTTCATTAGTGTGTCGAGTATGTTGTCACATATATTCTTTTTAATATGCATTACGTAAAGATTATGCTGAAACTTAAGTGTTTACCAATACGATAAGTTGAAGAATATGCTTTTTTTCGTCTAGTTCAACTCTTGAACGATGCGTTTTCTCTTCTTATGGCATTTGCCAAACTCCACATCCCAAAAAGAGTTAGTTGACTTACAATATTCAGTCCTGATAATAATGATGGTGGCATGTGGTGATCTTCATTACCGTTGAACATAGATTTTGTAGGTAAAAATCAACGATGTCCCATGTAGTTGTGCTTTCAGCCAAAGTTCAACCACACTGAATCTGTATCAACATTGCATGAAGGACATGTCAATTTTTCTTTAGTTGACCATCCTGAAAGGTTACTATATGCAAGGAAGTCATTTATTGTCCATAGTAAAGACGCATGCAATCTAAATGTGTCTTTCTTTTATGCATCATATGTATGCACATATGTATGCACCATATGTTCCAAAAATCACGCAATTCATCTATCAACGGTTGCAAGTATACATCAATATCATTTCTTGGTATTTTGGACAAGGAATAATGATAGACGTGATAAAGAATTGCTCTTTCTTGCATAACCACGAAGTCAACTTATATGGCATGAGGATCATGGGCCATAAACTATAAGATTTTGCAAGATTGTTGAAAGGATTGAAACCATTACTCGCTAATCCAAGCCTGACATTGCAAGCATCTTCAGCAAACCAACTATGATCTTTGTCGAATGTAGTCCACACAACTAAATAGGTAGGATGCCTCATAGTATTACCATCACTCGCTCGTTGCTCTTTATGCCATTTCATATTAACTAAAATCTTAGCAAACATATATAACCGTTGCAACTTGACTTTAAAGGGAAATGACACAACACCTTTTAAGGGATTAAACGGTTCCTATGTGTGTTTGACAACCATCTAAAGGCCTTGCATTTTGGGCACTCATTTAGATCGACATTATCCTTTCAAAATAGTACGCAATCACTAGGGCATGCATGGATTTTGTGGTAATTGAATCATAAACCCATGCACTTGTGATCGTGACTCCTCGTATGAGTGCAGCAATTGAACCTCTGGAAATGCAAGCCTCAACAACTTCAACAGAAGGTCAAATGACTTTATTGACAACCCTCAATAGTTTTAATGTACAGCAACTTCACAATGAATGATAGCTTTGAGAACTTTTTACACCCCTGAAAAAGTATACGATGTGCATCATCCATCAGTTTGTCAAAGGACAAGGAAGGGTTTGCCACGGTTATAGGTGGTTGAGCTCTAGGTTCGGTGTTGTCTGAGGGTGAATCAATGAACATGCCTTCCCTAATGTCATCTAGCATCTCCTCCATGTCATCAATGTATTCATCTTGATCACCACTAGGTGAGGCACCGTGTTGGTCATCACTAACATTAGAATTTTCTCCTCCCCATGAAATATCCAGTGGTCATAATTTGGATTAATCTCATTTATGAACAAGTGGGTTTCCACTTCAAGGAAAGTAAGGAAGATATTATTATAGCACAAACAAAATGGACACCGAATGCGCTCAATGGCCACTGCGTGGCTTCATGCTAGTGTGAGGAACTGTTCAACCCCTACAACATATAATTGTGTTGACATAAGTCTATTGTTCAGGTGCATCCAACTTTTATCCATCTAGATAACATAGAAGTTATTTATTAGTATGAACTATAGAAGAGGACAAAGTTCTAAAGTTGACATGGTCAGGCATCACCGTCACTGGTCGAACATATTATATGCTAGGCAATTATAGTTGATAGAATAATTTTCCATACCCACCCGTATCACATAGTTCATGGGAAGTTAGTTTCATGCTCTTGTTCCCTGCTACATAACCATGCATTGTCAACAACTAGACACAGCACACGCGTACATGTGAAGAAACAAAAGACAGAATGACCTAGTCTCATATGAACACTCTATAATTTCAAAACGGACAAGAATGGTAGCATGCACATATCTAACTTTCCAACATCATAATTTCCATAATTGTACTCATAGACAAAATATAACCATAGTTATAACTAAAGCATATTGTACAAAATATACTAATATTCACGCAAACACGTGTAATTTTTAATGACTAGCCGATGATGCCTTTCAAGCCATGAATTACATTAGCTATTGTAACGGGAATAATCACCAATTATTGAAAATTTGCCATAATACGTACCTTAAACAGAAATAGCAAAATTTTTATGTGCCTTTCAGAGATTTGTTATAGACAAATCCCAAACTATTTGCCTATATCTAGAGCAAAAAGATGTAGTAAGACAACCATTTATATCAATACAGAGTAACAACAATGAATGAGTTTAAATAACTTATACAGCATGGATGCGTATAAATGAAACAATTTTTCATATCCATGAATGGTAATTAATTCGAACCATGTGCAAAATAGTTGTAAACCTGTCAAACAAGCGATCATAAGGATTAGAGATATTTTCAAAACTTGTTAGGTAACAAGTAATCAACATACGCAATTTAGGCAGACATGTTAGAAGGTGCTGCAGATTCAGTTGTCTCATTGGTTTAAAATGTTATTCCAACGTAAACTTGGGTCATAAAATCTTTGTAGGCATAAACAAAGATTTTATGGCCTTAACATTCAAACCTAAAAACATTCATCGATTCTATGATCTATGCCCCCAAAATGCTTTTATTTCGTAGAAATTAAGTTTTGAAACTGTTTCAGATGTTTAGCAAGAGTTAGGGCTTGTTTGGAAAGTGAGATAAGATGAGAATTTTATGAATAGTAATGAAATAGTTTGAGTTGAGTATTTTTTATGTTTTGGAAAATAATAGAGAAAAAGTTGAATAAAAAATATTATAAAATTAAAATCTTGTAATAATATAGTTTTATAATATTATTTTTGTTTGAAGATTTGAAAAAGTTGGAATTATTTTTTATTTTTATTTAAAAGTTTGTAAAAATTGTAATGATTAATTTGAAAAAATTGTAATGATTAGTTTGAAAATTTTATATTTGAATTATGTTTGGGAATAAGATGAGATGAGAATTTTGTGTCTCATCTAAGGCCCCAAACCTGCCCTTAATCAACTAGTTGTAAATATTACCAATGTTTAGAAACATCAATTATTAGGGAATGACAATAACCCTTTTTATTAGGATGAAGTGAATGTAATGGCTGCAAAGTGGCCATGCAACCCGAATAGGTGTATTTAAGTGCGTCGGAGAATCTTTTGTAGAGTGTTAAATGAGGAATATTTATAATTGCAGAGTTTAACAAAAATATCAGAAATCCAGTTGTTGTAAGTGGCACTATGCTTGACTATGCAAACACATGAGAGTATGACTTAAATTCTCTCTAGTTGAAATAATAATGCCTAAAACACACATTTATAACCACAAACCTAACCTAACAGTGCAATATGTTAGGAATTCTCCCTGATTGATCAACTACCATAGAAAGCACAATTTTATGGCCTACCATAAGTATTTTTTTCCCATGACAGCCATCTAAATTAGCCTCATCTACTCATATTTATCAATATAATACCACCACAAAAACTAAACCACTTGTACTGTAAAAGGTAACAACAATGTATATATTTAATGCAAATATCAACAATGATCCCAAAGTATCAGTCATGGGTCTTTTTTTTCTAAAAGTGGTGTTAACAATGACTAACAACCTTTCAAGCAATTTTCAGAAATGTCACATGTTCTAAAATAATCGAGGCTGTAAAGGCAGCATGTTTGTTAGTCTTTTTCTTTTAGCTTTCACTGTCAAAATCTATAAATTTTATTCATTTCCCCAAGACTTCATTCATCAAGAATTTGATTATTGCTTCACAAACACGTCATAGCGAAAGACTATTAAATCGACACAAATTTAACAATTTGCATAAGTTGCCTTAGGAACAAGCAAAATTCAACAACATTGATGAACTGCTTCAAACAAAGGCAATTAATGGTTTTAAAACCATATGGTTAGACCTGCATAACATGTGGCATGCTATGATTCTGACATATAGATTCCTTCGATTAGGCTAATTAACACAAATAGGTCGGATTGTAGAGGTATAGATACACAGAGGATACATAAACAGTTATTTGGTGCAAAAAAAAAACTATTTTCGGATATAATATCCACATTGACCTGAACAAGAAGTTTTAAAACTAGATGATCTCATCCGCTTGTTAACAAAAAAGACCTTGATGGGTGATTAATGGATGCAAGGAAGTATTGGAGGACAAAATGTATGAAATCCAATTCTGAAACTAGGGTTGAGTGGGGATTTTTGTATTAAGAAGTGCAATACCTTAATTGAAAGGTACTTCATGGACATCGTTCATGTTGAGCACCAAACCAATTGCAGAATATGGTGGTCATCACGACTTTCATAACAGAGCCGTTCCTCTAAGTCTTGCACATGAATCTTCATCCAATAAATGCCCACACAAATGAGATTAAGGGAATGGCGGTGTAGAAATTAAACAAAAAGTATATGCAAAATCCAAAAACCCTAAACGGCACAGTTAGACGTGTAAATTACCAACAGACCTCATCGTTTCCGCAACAGAGATGATGCTTGTGTTCTCCAAGGATCCCTTCATCGGAGTATCTCAAACACGAAATCACTTCACCGATATAGTCATTGCAAGTATTTGGAAAAGAGAAATGGAAACAAGAATAGTCGAGGGAGGGGCAGATGGTGGGAAGAAATGGGGAAATGCCCAAACACGAAATTGAATAGAACGGACTTTTAGCATTTTTTTTCGAAGCAAATGACCCGCCACGGCAAAGTTTAGTATTTGCAATGCTAAAAGTCGATGTAATAGGGACAAATTCGACGTAATAGCATAAAAGCATTGTTCACTCGCGCATTTATCCACATTCCGTGCTATAATTCAACAGTGATACATAAAACGTCGTTATAGCTAAGCATTCCCATCAATTTCTTTTGCGACATAACAAAAAACGCTAGAATAGGTGATTTTCCTTGTAGTGTTACTTTTGAGAATTTGCTAGACTAGAGAGATGTTTTTTGTACCAAGTTTTAGGCTTAACTACTTGTAGAGAATTGATTCGAACTATATAAAAATGATCAATTGGGTTGTATTTTGGAGGAAATAGTAAAATGAGGTCTACTACACCGGTTTATTTGAAACTTTGTTGACCGTAGATAGCTTGAATCTCCTTAAAAAGAACGAAATTTTCATACTTCAATCTAAACTGATTTTGTTTTAACTTAATTTCTTTATAATTTTTGTTTTAGTAATACTACTCATCATCCTAATTCTCATTATCATCTCATCATCTCATGATGTGACATTAAATGATTTGAGACTATTTATTATATTTCACTTGTGAACCTATCATCTAATGTTACATCATGGGATGATGAGAAAAGAGATGATGAATACATTTACTCTTTTTTTATTCCTATATATAATTTTCACCGACAATTATTATTTTAAAAAAGTTCCCTAAGGATCGTTAACAACATGATTCGACTTTAAATATAATTAGGATGTTCCAAAACTATATATATTCAAGTGAGGAATCCTAAAGATACACCCAAATTAAGAAACATTTTCTTGCAAAATGAATTTTACGAAACCGTAGTAATTAATGACATGATATATATGACGTAAGATTTTGAGTTGTGATCTTGAAAAAGTAAAGCATCATACCTGTTGTCATTGCCATTCTGATTTTTTGAATCACGTTATTATTGAGAAAATTTTCATTTCTATGATATTTTCAATTTATGAGAACTGAATACGTACGTTTTGCTCTTGTATTACTTCCACATGATCCACAAACATTCAAGGATATCAACTTATATATAAGATTCTAACAATAACAAATGCTCTCTTATGCAAGTTAATATGTACATTGGATACAAGTATGAATGCAATACGTGTTCTCAAATGCTCTCTTTTACCCTAACCAGTGGGGGAACCACGTATAATTTTGCCCCCCCAAAATTTATGAAAAATTCAAAATAGTCCCAAGATTCTAAAATTTTATTTAATATAGTTTTATAAATATAGAAAATGGTCCCCCCAAAAAATTTAGAATCTCCATATACTTTTTAAAATTTCAATATACTTAGAAATGTCTCTCTCCAATTTTTTTCTTATAGTTCCTAAATTTTGTATAATTTCTATATAATATCTATTTTCAAAGATGTGGTCAGCTTACCAAAATTAAATTAAAATTAATAAGACAAATAATAAACTTATTAATATGGACCTCAAAGTTTTTTGTTATACAATAATATGCTTCTTAAATGTATGGAGTCTAAATTGAAATTAATACAAGATAAATCATTTAAACCTGATAATCTATATGAAAAATAGTTGAGAGGTTTTATCCTCTAGACTTCATTAAGCAAGAAAAGAATTTATTTATGGTCTTAATTATAACATTATATGTTTAATGTGACACAAAAATATCTAAATTTTACATAAAACATAATAAACTAACTTACATACTAGAATAAAAGATGACCTTTTAAAATATCACTTGATAGTTTTTATTGAAAAAATTAAGTTCTAAATATTTCATTACACAAATAAAATGGATGGAATTTATTTTATATATGAAACGTTATCATCAGAAATCTAAAACATATAATAAGTTGTATTTATAGAATCTTATTTTTACGTGTATATAGCAAATTATTGAGATCATATTTTATATGTAGTAATGTTTTTATGATTTTTTAATTTCTGTTTATTTTACATAAATGGTCACACGGTAAAAAAATTAGCCCCTCCTCAAAGAAATTGTTGGTTCCACCATTGTTGTTGCCCTCTTTGCTCTTGATCATGAAGGTGTGTACGTACGTCTATCCTTCTAATCTTAATTTCATGCCAAAGTTTATCACAACTAATTTAATTACATACTTTCTATCGGGGCATATATGAGGTTTTGTCACCCGACTACTATTAACTCTGTCGTGGACAGAGTTGTGTTATCTCTTAGACTTTAGTCTTTAGAGATCTGCCGTTTGGATTAAACCATGTCAGTCACAGAAGTGTGTTAGAAAGCTATTAATGTTTGTAATTACCTTGTTTTTAAGTCAACTTTGTATGTCCTCTTTTAATAAATAGAAATTGGTCATTTATTATCCAAAAAAAAAAAAAAACTATGCATGACCTAGGTTAATTAAAATTCAAGTACTGTTTGACGTTTGTTAATGTTGTTTTATTTATTTGAAATTTCAAGTATTTGAATTAGAAATTTAGAAGTGGTATCATCTTAATCTACAAATTAAGTAGGAGTACCGGAAAAGTTCATGGTTTAGCCGGTTATCATGTTAATTTTTAGATCAGTTCTTGCTCTTAAGTTTAAATTGTCATCTCAGGTCGCATAAATTGATATGTCACAATTTTAATAGTATTTTATATTAACCAATTAAATAGAAAGTCTATTTTAAATGAATAAAAAATCACTTCAAATATGCTACGTTAAATAAAAAATTATCACTTAAAATATGTCGGATCTCTCAATCTTTAGGCATTATCACGTAGTTAGCTAGGTGTTGGAAAGCTTGCGGCTATCATCTATCAAGTAGGAGGATTAGTGAAGGAGGTTTGCTGTGTAAAACAAGAAGCAGGCTGGAAAACGGGCAAACAAACGTTGGTTACTTCGTTTGATTAGGTGGTTGAGAATCAATTAATGACAACCTTAAAAGAGGTTACTGTTTTGTTCCAGTTTGTGCATCCAATTTTACTTTTCCACAACAGGAACCCTATATAAACTGACACCCATATCTTTGCATATGCACAAGTTTTGAGAATCATGGTTACCATGAAAAACATTTTTGTTCGTTTGGCTCTGTTTTTCTTGGTGTTTGCTGCCTTCTTCGCTCTCCATGAATGTGAGTTTGTCATTGTCAATCTCTCATTCTGCATGACATTTTATTAAACTTTTCTCAGAACCCCACACCTATTTCATAAGGAGAAACATGGTTTTTTGTCCTAGATTTGTCTTGCACAATTGCATCATCTGTCTATCATTTAAAATGTGTCATATCATTACGTGCAACTGGAAATAACAACAACACTATGATCTGTCTATCATTTAAAATCTGTACATACCGAGCATACTTCCATCTGATCACTTCATTACTGTTCTGAAAATGAAATATTTTAGAGATTTAAATCAGAAATTATATGACTTCTTTAAGGTTTGTATAATTTCTCTATAATATCGTATATGTCTTGATTGTTTCAGGCAAAACCTGTGAAAAGATACTGATCGATAATGGATTCTGCCTGCCTCAGGCTTGTGACCATAATTGCAAGGTAGTATATCTTGCGATTCATGACAAAAGTGCTCGTGGATATTGCATCATGAAGCCTAGAAAAACTTGCATGTGTAGTTTCTCCTGCTAATTACTTTTGAATTTTGATTATTCCCAAGGGTTACCTGCTGTATTGTTTTTATATGGGATTAAAAGTCGAAAGGGAACGTCCTTTCTGTGTTACTGATATGCATGCGATAATGCATTTCATTGTGTAAAGCATGGGTATTGGAGACCATGGATGAATAAGAATTCGTGATGGTAAATTTATTTTTGAATTTTTTTAGTTTTCAGCACCCAATTGTTGCATGGTTTCATGTAGAAATCCGTGAGAATCAAGTCGGGCTTTTTCTAAAATAAATTTCTTGACAAAGTTTCGCACAAAAACTAGATGTTTGAATACAAATTGTGTTTATAATTGGATATCTTTTACACTGTAGATCTTTTGGATGTTTGAGAAGAAAAGTATATGAAATCCTAAAACTCCTACTAAAGGTTTTGGCTATCGAAATGTTCCATTGGATTCAGTTGGTTTAAGAAATAAAGGTGTGGGAAACTGGGAATGCTTCAATGATAAAAACCGGAGGTGACCTCATTTAGCTAAGATCGTGGATCGTTTGAGTAGTTCGAGGGATCATAAGATTCTATTCCAAATCCTACATCTATTGCAATCCACTCTATCGACACTGACCCAATAAGGACTTACTCATCTATCAATATTCAATGGTTTGAGTCACTTTGACACCATGCTCATACATAATATCAAAATAATTTAGTCCAGTCTAAAGGGTTCTCCTTTTGTAACTCGAATTTGTAACTTCATTTCTACTCTGATACTAATTATCAAAGACCCAACTATTGATAGAAAATCCCTAAAACTGTTTTATACTAATTTGGTTAAACTTTTAACTCTCAAGGACGGTAATGGTAACACAATGGGTAGCTTTTAAAAAACACATATTGCTTAATAAGCAAATGTCAAACTGATAATCACGATTTCATCATGTTACCAAGTATGATTTGAAATTTGTGTGTGTATATCAATTGAGACCTTCAATAAATTTTTTCTTGCTCAATAAAGTCTAGAGAATAAAACCTCTCAAGTATTTTTTATATAGATCATCAACCTTAAATGATTTTTTTTGTATTTTCACTTTAGATTCCATATTAAGAAGCCTAATATTGTATAACAAAAAACTTTAGGATCTATATTAATAAATTTATTATTTCTCCTAAACTTAGTTTAAATTAATCTTAGTGAGGTCACATCCTTAAAAATAGATAATATATAGAAATTATATAAAATTTTAGGACTATAGGAAAAAATTAGAGAGAAGCATTCCTAGATATATTGAAATTTTAAAAATTTTTAGAGAGCATATGGGGACTAATTATAACTTTTTTGGAGGGGGGCACATTCTCCATATTTATAAAATTATAAATGAAATTTAGAAGGATTTTGAAATTTCGAAAGATTTTGGGGGGCCATGTCTCTCCTTCAACCCAACGTGGGTCTGCCACCGGGGGCAAAGTTTAATCATACCAGCTGCATCAAGGAAGTTAGCGGAGGAGAAGATTGTTGGTGTTGCAGATATAGTTGCTAGGATAATGAATTATTTTTTTTGTGCCAAGTGCTGCCCTCCCTGTCATTCATCTCCCTGTTGTTTCCTTTTGTTGCGTGGAAGCATTTCGGATGCACTGAGTAATGTCATCAATTAGTTTGAAATGAAACGAAAATAAAACTTGAGGTTCTTTCACTTAGCGGATGCTTGGTGAAGTTTGCCTTAAAAGGATGAAACATGTCGCCAAAATGTTTTCACAGTTTCCTTGCATGTTCTCTAATCCCAACGGTGTTTGACGCAGTCAAATATTTCCAGTGCTTCTTCTGATATTCTTGTGTTAAGACACGTTAAGGAATGAACAAAAGGAATGCAGCTTATGGCTTGCTCATCTGACTCATTTTCTGACATACAGGCAATTAGAAAGCATTGCATCATAGATTAATCTTTCTACTTTATATATATATATATATATAAGTAAACTCATTAGTAATGAAAATATGTCTATCCTTTAACATTGTTAGTAATATCTGATGGCATTGAAAAGAGAGGACAAGACATCTGTAATACTTGTGTGGTATTCACAAGACAATATAAAGCTACGAACCCAAAAGAAGCAGCATTCATATCATCGAACTACGTTGCCCAACAAGCTGCTTGTTGAAGGGGAGCTCTGCTCACTTAACCAAGGATCATGCATAGAAACAGGGGAGCTATCCTTTGTCTCCTCCATTAAAGCCACACAATCGCTCGCTTGTGAAACAATTGATCTCCGACTCCCTAACTCGGCCTTCCCAACTGTCATGCCTCTTAGTGATTTCTCGCTTCCATTACGTGGTGATGAACAAGAGGATGCCACTGAAAACGATATGCACATATTTTCCTCGAATGCCCACCCGCTGCGCCTGATGTGTTCCAACTCTTCTGCCACTTCCATCATAGAAGGCCTCATTTCACTATGGAAAGCAAGGCATCTGAATGCAAGCTCAGCCACCTTGTGAACAGAATAAAGTGTCCAAGCATCCCTATGTGGCTCAAGGAAAGGATCGATTATCTCATCCACACAACCCCTCCCAATTCTATCAATAGCAAGTGCTGCCAAATTCACCTCACTAGGAGGTCTACCAAAATCAACAACTTTCATTGCAGTTATGATCTCTAATAAAACCACCCCAAAACTGTAAACGTCACTTTTATCAGAGAGATGGAAGTTCTGATGGTATTGAGGATCAACATATCCTGGAGTCCCTTGTGGGGCCGTTGAGATGTGTGATGTCTCTGTCATGCCCAGTCTAGAAAGACCAAAATCGGCTACCTTTGATTTGAAGCTGTGATCCAATAATATATTGCTCGATTTGACATCTCTATGGTAAATCGGTGGATTCATGGCAGAGTGGAGATATGCAATGGCATGAGCAGTTTCACCAGCAATTGTGAGCCTTATTGTCCACGGGAGTCCTTTGCCCCTCTCTCTTTGTAGATGCTCTGAGAGAGTTCCATTAGGCATATATTCATAGACAAGGATCTGTTCATCCTCCTCTATGCAGCAACCTAAAAGGCGAACTAGATTTGGGTGGCTCACAGAGGAAAGAAGCTTGATCTCATTCAGAACTTGGCCAATACTGTTGGTATCTCTATATTTGATCTTTTTTATGGCAACCAACTCATCATCTTGAAGTTTTCCTGCATAAACCGTACCAAAGGCCCCAGTCCCGAGTCTCTGTGTCTCAGAGAAACAATTAGTGGCTCTTTCTATTTCTCTGTAAGAATACGAAGGAACACTAGAGTTGCCAGCAGCTTTGCAAAGGAGGCGTATTTTACTCCGATTTTTCAAACAAGTGGAGCGGCGCCGAACAAAGTAACATGTGGTACACAGACCAGCCATGATACAAGCTCCAGCAACAATCCCTAAAAAACGAAGGATGTGGATCAATTTACCAACTCAAAATTCTTTAGGCCTAACTACACTGCAGTTCACACCGTGGGATATATGTACATTCTATTAAATATTATTGACATTCAAGGTGACTAGAGTTGGGCCACATTGCAGATAAAAATCATGATAGGGATATGAACCTCCACAGACTTAAGTAATATTCCTATTAATGTTCAGATGCAAAGACCTGAAAACATTTGATAGAAAGTGTTCTGATGCTTCTTTCCAGCAGAAAACTATGAGAAAAATTCAAACCAGAAACAATGAGAGAAATATTTTCAAGAAGTTTTTTTCATTCCTCAAATTAGCTAAAAGAAATGTCAGGTTGAAGAAGGAAAGTTGAACTATACTAAACTTTTCATCATTCATCCAGCAAAGTATGTTTCTGCAAGTTAAAAACAGAAGATTTACCTCCAAGGAGAAGACTAACTCTAGACATATGTCCACAATGGCCAGACAGGTACCTTGCAGGATTGCAATCAGAAACTGCAATAAGTTTCAATTGAGTTACATCAAAAGGTCATTAATTACAGATGTATATAACTTTGCAAGACAAAAGACAACATCAAATACTTAGCTTCTTCCTCTTGTGAAAAACCAAAAAGCAAAAGAACAAAACAGTAATTTGGAGTTTGATTATATTCAGAAAATCATAGAAGATTTCAATTCATAAATATTATTAGTACAAGATCTGTCTTATCTCCTTTTTTTATTTTGTTGATTCCAAGTCCAAACCTATCCATAACTTAAACATGTGATTCCCCTAAATCACTCCATAAACAACTGAAAGGAAATGCAAACAGGCTTTTCACTTCTTTTTATTTTTTATTTTTTTGGGCTATTATGTATTCGAAGACCTCGTTTGGTTAAGTAGTGCATATGAGATGAGATGTTTTGTTAAAAATTTAATAAAATATTGTTATAATTTAATTTTTTTTAATACTATTTTTGTTTTAAAATTTTAAAAAAAATTTACTTATTATATTTTATATAAAAATTTTAAAAAATTATAATGATTATATCGAGATAAACCTAAGTGTGATTTCTATTTTCAAGATGCAAAAATTATAAATGAGACTAGTGGGACCTACGTATATCAACATAAAATACCAAATTTGCCCCCCCGCCCTTCTCGCCTCCTAGGAAGGGCTTATCTTTCTAGGGGGTTGGATCAAAGTGACGATTGTTTCTCAACGGTCCGAATTTACGTGCGTACGACCTTGGACTTAAGACTAATAAAATTCAATGACGTGTCGATTTTTGATTGATTATCCTTTGTGATATCGGTCCCACTCACGCAATTTCCCAATTACGCCATCCCATAATAAATAAACAAATAAAAGATATAAGACTCGGCGAGTTGACTCACGTTTCCGGCAACCGTTGCCGCTGGAGAACCCGTCACCGCTAAACCCATCTTTACACATGCACCGGAACCCTCTCTCCCCGCTGGGAGTCGAAACTTGAGTATAATCGGAATCATTAGAACAATTAGACTTCCCTTCGAGCCACCATCCCAGCTCAACCGTCTGGAACTGGAGCGAAACTAGCGACTCGTTCCCATCCGAGTGAAGCAAGACGGACGAGAACAGGAACTTGCAGTTCTTCAAAGTCACGTTGTCGTAGCTCATGATCTCCGCTTTCCCTTTACTCTCGTCGGCGAAGCAGCTTATATTGTCGCTCTTGGAATTGCAGGTCTTAGCATCGATCAGGTTCCGGACGAAGTTGGTGGGTACCATGCAGGCGTTTGACTGGGAGGTACAGCCCTGAAGGAGGAGGCTGTTCCCCCATGTCAGTGCGTAGTTGGGGCCGAAGAGCGGTTTGATCGATTTTATGGAACGGTTACATTCCGCCGGGAGATCGACGATGATGCTGCTTGAGGTTATGTTACGGACTCGGAATTCGCCGATTCGGACATCAGAGTTGTTGACGCACTTTAATTGAATCGGGCACGAACTCGAGAACCCAAATGGGTACTGTACAGGTTGATTAGCTCCGCAAGAGTTGGAGTTTTTACAGGAGCCTGAGTTCCCCGCACCAGTCGGGTTTTCGGATGCAGTTGGGTAGACAATCAAAAGTATGATCGCAAGGGGGAAAAACACCATTCTGTAATGAGGAATCGTCCTCACAATGGAGTGGAATTGAAGCCAACCTGAACCTGAACTGGGTTTAACCCGCAGAAAGTAATCATAATCCGTTCTGCTGCTAAACGTAAAGGGGAAAAAAATCAAACAGAGAAGTTAATATTTGAAGAGCCGGATGAAAAATTTGTACACTTTGAGAGTAAGAGTAAAGAGAAAGACAGAGAGACTCAGAGAGAGCTCGGAATTCTGCAATTAATGGAAGAATTAAAAGCTAAGCCTGTGGATGCCGTTGGGAGGCCATCCGTTCCAATAAATGCTCATAATATATATATATATATATATAAAAGCTTCTGAATCGATTTTCATGGAAAAATCGTATTTAATATGGCATCCAACGAACAGATCTTATTACCTCTGAAACTCGATCCCTTCAATGCCTGCCGAATCACGACGTAATCTACTAAGTAGCGAGCAGTTGCTTCTTCTTCAAAACCAGAAAAAGGGGGAATGGAAAAGAAATCAAAGGCAAAAACTCGAAACTTTATCAAGTCTTCGAGCTTGGGCTGTGATTCTTATGGATCATAAAAAAACATCAAAGAAGACAGCCAAGCAAACCGCGTTCGTGTGCGTGCGTGATTTTGATGAGGAACAAAGAAACTTCCTTTCAAGGCTTTTTCTGCCTGATATTCTTTTTTATAACGTTCGTATCCCCAAATGCCCCTGTAGCGGACGCCAATTTACAGACCTATTTGTAATTGGAATTTGGAAAATGGAAAGCACCCAATGCTTTTGTTTCAAAATTATTTATTACAAAAATATATCTACTCAAAAAGGCCTAAAGTCATGGAATAAAGATTCTTGTTCCATTAATCCATTAATATTTGTGGACCTCCTTCTCCTCCTCCATATGCTTAATTATTTTCAATCCCCCCTTTAAAATTTGCTTTAGGGATAAAGGGTACTTAGCCATACCATTGGCTTCCTACCTTAGATCAGCACACTTATAGGAGATATACATCATCATCATAATATATAGAGCTTACATGATCAACAAACAATTCAAATTTTGCTATCATTTGGAATATAATTACGAATATGAATATGAATGAGATCCATTCATTATTACGAGTCAATTAATTGATCTTATATGTGCAAAATATATAAATAAATCGATCAATAGATCAACATGTATGAACTATATAAATAACAAAAACTATATGTGCAGTCATTTTTACATACTCTTTGTGCATTCTATTAACTGATTTGGTCAATCACATAAGTGAAGTATGCAATAAATATGTAAAAGTGACTGAATGTAACAAAACTCAATAAATAATATTGTCTTTAAATTTTCAAACTGCATAATCTTTTCATTAAAAAAATGGATTACAAATATTAAAACGTATTAGTATTACTTACTGTAAAAGTCTTAATATTCTCTCTCTCTTTAATATATTTTCTATCTTTGTCGAATTAAAGAGCGGGAGATGAGAAATTAAAAGTTAAATCCACTTTTTTTTAATCAACTTTGAGTGCCTCCCAGAGCAAGAAAATTGTTAAAACTGAGAGGGAGAATGATTTTCATTCAAAACTATATATTCATTTATGTATTACTTTACAAATATATAGATGTATAGGAGACTAATTATGGAAACATGTATAAAAGATAAATAGACTCATTATACAAATTAGACAGATTCCTAGAATTAAGGTGACTGATTTTCTGGAGATGGAGAAGTTGGAAAATATGGCAACTGTCAATATTCCCCCTCAAGTTGGCGCATGAAGATCCATAATACCCAACTTGCGTGCAAAATGATGAAAAGTTTCAGTCCTAAGGCTTTGGTAAAGATATCAACAACTTGTTCTGTGGAATAAGTGTGAACGGCTGTAAGGAGGCCCGAGCGAATTTTATCACGAACCATGTGATAATCAATCTCAATGTATTTGGTACGCTCATGGAATATGGGATTGTGCACAATGTAAAGAGCGGATTGGTTGTCACAATGTAAGGTGAAGGACTCGAGATGAGAAATTCCAAGATCGGTGAGAAGTTGCTTCAACCAGGTGAGTTCACAGGTGGTGACGGTCATAGCTCGATATTCAGTTTCAGCGGAAGACCTTGCTACTGTAGTCTGTTTCTTTGTACGCCATGAGATTTGATAGGTTCCTAACTAAATGAAATATCTGGTGGTGGAACGGCAAATGGTGGGACAGCTAGCCCAATCAGAATCAGTGTATGCTATAACATGCATACTGCTAGAGGAACAGACAAAAATGCCTTGGCCTAGACTGCCTTTGATGTAACAAAAAATACGAGTAGCAGCAATCATGTGAGGAACCCGAGGAGCATGCATGAACTGACCGAGAATATTGATTGCATAAACAATGTTAGGTCAGGTGATGGTCAAATAGATGAGTCATCCAATTAGGCTTCTGTAAGTGCAAGGATCATGGAGGAGATCATCATCTTTAGTGCTGAGTTTCAAGTGTTGTTCCATAGAAAAAAAAAAAAGGTAGTTCGGGCACTGAGTTGTCTATTGTCGGAAAGGATATCAAAAGCAAATTTGCACTAGTTGAGAAAGATACCTATGTGAGAGCGAGCACCTTCAAGTCCGAGAAAATATTTCAAAGAATCTTTGATTTTGAAATGGGTGGAAATGAGTCTTTTCAAAACCTCGATCTGAGAGATATCGTTACCAACAACCAAGATATCATCAACATAAACAAGAACAAGAGTAATACTAATGGAGGTGACAAGAGTAAATAAAAAATGATCGACCTGAGACTAATGGAAACCTGCATCAAGAAGCACAAATGTTAGGTTAAAAAACCAGTTGCGAGAAGCTTATTTGAGGCCATAGAGAGATTTTCAGAACCGATAGACACGGGTTTCTCCCTTTATGCAATATCCGGGAAGTGGTGTCATGCGGACTTCTTTATCAAAGTTGTCATATAAGAATGCATTGTTGATGTTGAGTTGATGAATGACCTAATGTTTGGCGACAGCAACCGCCAATAAGCAACGAACAGTGGTCATTTTGGCAACCGGTGCAAATGTCTCATGATAGTCAAGGCCTTCAACCTAAGTGTAACCCTTGGCAACCAGCCGAGTTTTGTACCTTTCAATAGAGCCATCGACCTTAAGCTTAGTTTTGAAAACTCATTTACAACTAATAGGTTTTTTACCGTAGGGAAGTGTCTCAAGAGTCCAAATGGAGTTATCCTCCAAGGCACGAATTTCAGCAGACATTGCTTAACGCCAATGAGAGTGGTGGATAACATCAGACTAATAGGAGGGATCAATACAAGTAATTAGAGTAGTTAAAAAAATGAAATGAGATGGAGAAAAATGAGAATATGAAAGAAAAGCAGACAGAGGATGAGCAGTACCTGAGGCCTGTGTAACAGGTGAAGATGTTGTGGACTCCGTGTGGAGTGTAGGACAAACGTAATTATGAAGATAGGTGGGTCAAGTGATGGTGCTGTGGGGACAAAAGATAGGAGGAGATAGAGGTAAGGAGAGAGGAGGCTCAGGTGAGTCGAGAGAAAGAGTCTTTAGAGATGGAGGAGATGGTATAGGAGTTTCAGGGACAAATAGTGAAAGGACAAGATGAGGAGAGGAAGCAAGAATATGTTGAAAAGGGAAGTGGTGCTCATGGAAGGTGACATCACGAGAATAAAAGATGGAATGAGTGTCGAGATTGTAGAGTTTGTACGCTTTATAAGTATTAGGGTAGCCAAGAAAAACACATTTAGTAGCATGAGGAGAAAATTTGTCACGTTGAGCACTAAGAGTTTGTGCATAGTAAATACACCCGAATACTCAAAGATGATCATAGTTAGGTGTTTTATTGAAAAGAACTTCTAAAGGGGACTTATTCTGGAGAATGCAATTGGTGGGTACGGTTAATGAGATATGCAGTAGTAAGGACACAATCTCTCCAAAATTTTAAAGGTAGATGTGCTTGAAAACTGAGACTACAGGCAACATTTAGAATGTGCCTATGTTTACGTTCCGCGTCGCCATTTTATTGTTAAGTTTCAACACAGGCATGTTCATTAATGACGCCATGAGTTTAAAGATATGTTTGAAATTGATGATAAATAAATTATTGTCCATTTTCAGTACGAATAATTTTAACAGTAGTATTAAACTGATTTTGGACAAGAGAAAAAAATGCTTTAAATGAGCAAAAGTTTCAGATTTAAAATGCATAAGATATATTCAAGTAATGCGAGAAAAATCATCAACGATTGTGAGGAAATAATGAGCTCACTTAGATAAGAAGTATGATAGCCACCCCATATATCACAAATATCACAAAAAATGCAATTAAAAGGAGAAATACTTTTATTTGCATGAATCGAAAAAAGGTAATCTTGTGTGTTTAGATTGAGCACAAATATCACAATCAGAGAAAATATAGGAGAATTAAAAAGACTTAGAATAATAAAACTGGACGGATGACCTAAACGTTGATGCCATAATGTTTTATTGATAGTAGATTGAGTAGCTAAAGTGAGAGAAGATTCAGACCGGTACAGTTAGAGCCCATGTTAAAGATTACCCACTCCAATCGACCTCATCGATTATGGGTCTTGAAATAAACAAGTGTTAAATGAGAATAAAATGACACAAGAGTTATGAAGGATAATTTGGAAAACTGACAAAAGGTTAAAAAAGAAATTATGGACAGAATAGACATTATGTAATATGAGAGAGGGAGAAAGAACACAGGTTCTCATCCCTTCAACGGGAACAACTTGATTATTAGGGAGTTGCACGTTGTGCTCGAAGACAATCCTCCTGAGGTAGATGAAGGCATCACGCCGATGGCACATATAATCGCTTACGCCGTTGTCCATCACTCAGTGATGGTGCCGATCAAAAGAAAAACCAAAGAAGAAAAGGAAAAGTGTGTAACCGATGAAGTGGGCTGAAGGATTTGAAGAGGTGGTGGAGGACGACGGCGTGAGCAAAGAGTTGGCCATATTGGCAGGGGATAGGGATTGGTTAGGCTGATACTATGTTAAAACTGAGAGTGAGAGTGATTTTCATTCAAAACTGTATATTTATTTATATATCATTTACAAATATATAGATGTACAAAAGACTAAGTATGGAAACATGTATAAAAGATAAGTAGGCTAATTATATAAATTAGACAGATTTTTAGAATTAAGGTGATTGATTTTTTGAAGATGAAGAATATGAAAAATATGATAATTTTCAATAAAAATTCATCAGAATTCATATAAATACCATGATTTTGATGACTCCTAACACTCATTTTAAGTTCTTCTTCGAATGTGATTATTTTGGTAATATTATAAAAATATAATGTCGAAACATTATTGTCTACGTCGGACACTACTGTCTGTTCAACACAGATCTTCCTCGACCCTCTCTCACTAGAAAACTCACCGAGACCCTCTCTCACTAGAAAACTCTCGTCTGGCGCCGATCGGGGGGGGGAGCTTCGGCTCCTTTCCCCCTCCATCATCCCTCCTCCCTTCCTCCCTTCTTTGTGCTTTTTTTGTTTTTTCTTTTGTTTTTCAGGGTGCTTTCGGTGAACTGCCGATCTAGGATGTTCAGGTGAGCTCCAGCCCGAACGCGCCGCGCCATGGTGTTGCCCAGCTGCCGATCTTCCAACCCACCGATTGCGGCGTCGAACGGAGCGGTGAGGAGCTCGCACGCGCGGCTAGAAGCTTCCGGCGTTCTCGGGTGCGTGACTCCCACGCTCCGTCGGGGCCCCCTTTGACGTCGACACGCGCGGTCTAGCTGGCTTCTGCGCCTCCGGTACTTCCAAGATCGATCTCCGGTGCCGACCCTGTTTGGCGCGTGGGCTACACGCGCCACAGCAGACTCTTTTTGTGTACTATTTTTGCAGTAGCTGTTTTGTGTAGTCCTCGTGTCATTGTAGTGTTTTTGTATTTCTGTGTGTTTGTATTTTTCTTTATGTAATGTTGTTTCTAATTTTAATAAAAATCCAAAAAGAAGTCCTCCCTCCGCGCTGTCGGATGGTGGGGTTGGTGAACCCTACCCTGCTTTGTCAGGGTATGGGGCTTGGTGAACCCTATCCTGTTTTGTCAGGGTATGGGGCTTGGTAACCTCTGTTGTGTACAGAGGTGGTATTTCTCTAAGACTTAGGTCTTCAGAGATTTACTGTCTGGACTAGACCTTGTCAGACACGTATGTGTTCTGAGGTGCTTTTAATCGTATGTACTTGACTTGTTTTCAAGTCAGAGTTGTAAGTCCATTTTTAATGAAGGGTGATCCACTTCTTTCAATAAAAAAAAAAAAAACACAGATCTTGTTTTTTCTTTGCTCCAGACCCTTTTTCTCATCACCCACGTGGTCCATTGCCGTAAATAACAAGATATTGTATGACTTTTTGTCTTTAAAAATAAGTGATATATTTTAAATAAAATAAATATGTGAAGAAAAAATTTTGGGTTTCATAACAAATTTTCTTATTTATTTTAAAAATATTTTCTCATCAGTTACTATTTATTACTTTACACTTTACATCTTATAAAAAATAATCTTACTTTTTATAAAAAACACTCATACTCTATAAAAAAAAATCCACATCATATGTAGGGTGTCTGATGTGAATAATTATTGATTTGTATCAAAACTCTTTATTTTTAAAAGAAAAATATTTTAACTACAAATAAATTTTATAAAAATAAATTACAAACTGACATAATTTGATATTATAAAATATAAAATAGATCTAATACATCACATAAAATCACATCATTCTATAATTTTAGTTTTGTAAAAAAAATTTATTGTAGCACTATTTTTTTTTTAAAAAAAAAAGTCCTTCAATACGTAGAAGAGTATTACGTTGTGCGCTAGATTTATCAAATTTCATGCACATCCATATATTTACATATACTGAAAAGTGGATTGGAAAGTTGTCCAATGAAATGATGGGGCTCCATAACTTCTAGTACTATTTGACACCCTTTTGATTTGTGGCTATGATTTTCATCACTCTAACATGGGGGTGATGCATTCTACTAGGTCTAGCCAATGTCCATTTGAAGAAGAGTCATACTCCAACGTTAGACCTACATGGAGTGTATCTGAAATGAACATGTTTAGGAGCAATTACTTATCAAATTGGAAACCTCTTGTTGGTATGTACACTTCATAAGATTGACCTTTCAAGCGTGTGGAGAAGGGAAACCATGCTGTCAAAAGAATTGGTGCAACAACTTTTTTACATGGTGGATTGCTTACATACGTTTTTCTTTTTAGGGTAATTACTTAAGGGCTAAGACTTGGTCTAATTTATATAGGAAAATGCTAGTCCTACCAAGAGTGGGTACCGAGAGAATTCACTGATTCTTTATTCTTTTTATTTAATAGTTAAGAAAATGTCTTTTACTGGGTTTGTGCTTTTTAAAAAAAATATTTGAAAATAAATTACACAATTAGCAGGAGTTTTTCGTGGTGTTTCTCGATGACTGTAGCATGATCCATTAATATATATCTTCTAATTGTCTGATCGAATTGGATAAAAATTACTATACATGTATCTACACGTATTGTTGTAATTCATGAGTCATCATTATGGGTAACCTAATGTTATAATTTATATATCTCATCTATTCTTTTTCCCATTTTAACATATTGGTAACCTAAAAATATTGCATAATAGATTTTCAAAACCAAAACAATATCTAACTATTAACATATATTAGATTTAGATTAAAAAGTCTTCAAAATTGATCGATGAAAAGCCATAATGTATAAAATAATCCTAATTCTTTTGCAGCCCTAATTATAACTTATACTGCGACTTCCAACTCATAATAATAATGTTGCTTTCAATAATATCTTGGGCCATACGGTGAGGAGAGCTTTGATTAAGCTTGTGCAGAGAAAATATAACATAACTTGACCGTTGGAATCATGGTGGGATCGGACGCGGATGTCGGCCCGAAAATGACAGCCTTAACTGGTCCATGCATCATGCATGTTGTTGTTCCGTGGATTTCGTGTTCTTCGCAAGCAAAACGCCTCTCTTATCTATCCTGTCCTAGCAAATAGAAAGATATATAGCCACACAATCACTTAATTTATATAATCGTGATAATTTTATAAGATATCATTTTCATAAATGCTTGGATGCTTTGGGTTGTGGGCCCGTGGCCTTTAGAGGCGCCTCATAACGTTCCTTGATTGACTCTTTAATTATATACGTCTCTTCCTTGTGAGAGTCATTTCACTACAAGAAAAATGAACTTTTATGACCAATTTATTGCAACCAACAGACTGAATTGATTGTAAATAGTCTGTATTTTAGTTGCAAACAGTTTGTTGGTTGCAATAAATTGGTCGCAAAAGCTTGTTTTTCTTGTAGTGTTTGTTTAATTATTATTTGGGTCTACAACTTATATTAAAATGATATATGATTGGTAGAAGTTTCAAATAGATACAAATCTTTATTAAAAAAAAAAGACTTCATTTTAAAAGGGTGTAAAAAAAAATCATTCTTTTTTAGTAGGACCTACTTTTTTTGTAAAGTATATACGTAAGATTTGTCTATTTGAGATTTATATATATCATTACTCGTAAATGATTGAATGATAAGTAATAAATTATAAATAATTTTTAATAAATCAATCAATTAATTTCACATCAAAAGATGATGAAAAAATAATGACAGGATAATCAAGTCTCTTTCTTGTAAGGGTAAAAAGTGTAATCAATGATTGAATTCTAAGTTACTATTGTAATATGACATTAAATTTAAAAAAAAAACAAAAAGCAAAAAGATAAATATAATAATTAGTTTAACATTATAAAATTGCAACCCTCGCTCATCTGTATGGCACTTCTATGTTTTGAGATGAAAAAAAACACTCATGCAGGAAATGAAGTTAGTAACAGGACTCATGCTTAACCTAAAAAAAAAAAAAAAATCTACAAAACGGAGACTATATTACAAATTTATATAATTTGATATGATACATTAGATTATAACTTCTTTTTACAAATAAATACGATGTATCCATCAAGCCATATAAATCTTGTACTACAATTTATAGATATAACATTTCTATTTAGATAAAATATACACAAAATATGATCATTCTGATAACTCAAATATCTTCAAAATGTAAAATGATTTCAAAAGCGACGCACACAAAGGTTGTGGGAAGGAGACAAGTTAGGCTAACCATGGTGTGGAAAAAGGAGGAAGCTGAAAGTGAAGCATGAATCGATGTCAAAGCTCTGCACATGCGCTAGCTGCATGTTGCTATTATCCTCTTCATAGAAGACTGAGTAAAAGGATTGATTGATATGGTTTTGTTTGGGTGGAAAAAAAATATGGAAGTGGTTTGCATTGTGATGAGCTGAACAATTATTTATCAAAAGAAATGATATTTGTAGTCATAGAATATGCAAGCGTCTGAAAGATAAATATAATAATTAGTTTAACATTATAAAATTGCAAGCCTCGACTCGTATGTACAAAACTTCTATGTTTTGAGACGAAAAAAATTAACTCAGATTGCTTAAATGAATTATGCATTCAAAATAAGTGTAAAACTAAGCCTACAAAGAAATCTATAAAATGTTAACTACATTACAAATTTATATAGTTTGATATGATATATTAGATTATAGTTACTTTTTACAAATAAATATCATGTATCCATCTAGCCATATAAATTTTATACTACTATTTATAGATATAACATTTCTCTTTAGATAAAACATACACAAATATGATCATTCTGATACCACAAATATTTTCAAATTGTAAAATGATTTATTGACTCAAGCGACACACACAAAGGTTGTGGGAAGGAGACAGGTTAGGGCCGTTAGGCTAATCATGGTGAGGAAAAAGAAGGAATGAAGTGAAGCATGAATCGAAGTCAAAGCATGCGTTGCTATTTTCCTCTTCATAGAAGACTGAGTAAAAGGATTGATTGATATGGTTTTGTTTGGGTGCAAAAAATAAATAAATAAATAAAAGTAATTTACATTGTGATGAGCTGAACATGACGCTTGAACAAAGAATTCTTGAAAGAGAAATGATATTTATAATTGTAAAATATGCAAGCGCCGCCTAATTCATTTAAAAAAAAAAGAGTAAATATGAGATCTACGCGAAGAAAAACTAATTTTTTAGAATAATGCTACATATAGTCGTGGAGTACGCATGCGCAGCGTAATCATTTTGAAAATGAGTAGAATCCACTATTAAAAAAATAATTTTTTTATGTAGATCTTCTATTTACTCACTTTTTTCAAAAGGAACGCATGCACACTCTACGACTGTATCTAGCATTACTCATTTGCAAAATTCTTTCTTTATGGAAATAACATTATCCCTACCACATACATATATTTCTTCAATTTAAAAACATTGCTTTTAAATTCATTGATAGAGATTTTGTCATCTCAACATTGAATTTAAAAATGGTAAAAGTTGGATACTTTGGACGTGAAGAAATCCATGCAATAGAAAAAATTTCCAAAATTTCTCCAACATTCAACTTATACTTTCATAGTGGTAAAAGGACCTACTCTTTTAGTAATAAAAGAGAAAGTGAAGTCCTAAATTCTAATATTCATAAATGTGTTCTTTTGATATTGACAAAAGAAGATATATGATCATCTTGAATTTAATTATTACGAGTGTTGTAACCGTTCCGTATAAAATTAACTTATTAATAAAAAGAGAAAATTATGAAAAAATATGTTTTTTACGATATTAAAATATACTACAATTAAATTGAAGATGTTATAGGATAAATTTATAAATAAATATATTTTTTGGAGTCGTCTGCAAATTCAATCAAATGTTTAGCAGGCCCGATATGCATTCGGTGCTGAGTTCAATCTTTACTTGCTCGGGCTTTTACTAGGGCCCATATCCAGCCCAAAACATTTTTTCTTTAAAAAAAGAAAAAGAAAACCCTCGACTAAACCCTAGACGTCAAAATTTACAAGTTGAAAAAGAAATCCGTTACACAGCCGAGAAGAAGTAGTCACAGAGAGAGATGTCTTCGGATAGAGAAGGTAGCGATTCTGACGCACCTGAGGAATTCACAGCGGATCAGGTTTGCTCTAATGCGTTTCGAGGAATTAAATCAATCCAATCAAAACGGAACATTTGCAGAATGCTCGATTCATATGTTTGTGTTTTTTTTTTTTTTTTTTAATTTGACGTTATGCAGGGAAGACAATTACTTTCGGAGATACGAAAAGTTGAGAAAGAAAATAAGGCCAGGTTCGTTCCTTTTTATTTTCTGCGAATGGCGCTTTCATTTGTTTTCTGTTCTGCTTAGTTGCTTAATAATAAGGATCTTAACCTTTTATGTAAGGGTTTTATCTGAAATGAGGCCTTAAGAGCTTTTTGGTTTAGTTTAAAGAAAGCGCTTTTCAGATACCGGGTTAGGACTGTGACTGTTGGTGAAAGTTTTACTTTGCTGAATCGTTTAAGGGAATACGTGATCACTCTGTTTTTCATCTGATAGCCAATCTTTAAGGATAGCACAAGTTCTGAAAGTACATATTTTTTATAAGTTCGTTCTGAAAGTTCATTGGGGGTGGTTGTGTTATGATCCAGAGTGTTAAAGATTTAACCAAATTAGTATCCAACACTCCTACGGCTTTTGGATCAATGGTTGGGTCATTAACAATTGGCATCAAAGCAGGGACTACATTATGAGTTCAAGTCACGGAGGAGGCAACTTATAGGCTGGATTAAAATGCCTTGGTGTTGTGTATGGGCATGGTGTTAAGTCATTGAATACTGATAGATGAGTGAAGTCGCCAAAAAGGAAAGGGCTACCACTGGATTAGTGGTGATAGAGTGGGCCGTCGTGGATGTAGGATTTGGAAGCGTGGTAGAATGTTATGATCCTGAAGATTAAATATTTAACCAAATTAGTATCCAACAGTTATAGTGCTTTTGGATCAATGGTTGGGTCTTTAACAGGTTGCCTGACAAAGTTTTTTCCCCCCCTCTAAAAGACCTCTGTTATGTTGCAGAACTTTGCATAAATAAAGAGCCCTGAATAGGGTGAAGAGTCATCATTGAGATTGAATTTGTGAAAGATAGGGAGTATATCTAAAGACTTGGGGTTTATGTGGCTGTAGCTAAGACATGGAGTAAGTTGATTTCAGTGTGTTGGAAGCTATTCATGAGTATTAGCAAGCCTAAGATAGTGTCATGGGAATTTAAATTGACAGAATTGATATAGTGGTACATTTTTATGTTAACTTGTTCTAGACCGAATCATAAGGTACAAATTGTAGAGAGAGGAGGGATATGATAATATGTGAAGTTCCATGTCCTGTGATTCTTCAGAAGCCAAATATGCAAATATCATTCTCTTGATGCATATCTAGATGGGGATTATCTTCCCAATTACAACCCACAAAACAAACTTGTGTCAAGTGGAGATGCCTTTAGAGAGATTGTATACCCGATACGTTGAAAAGGGGATGAAGCAAGTAGCCAAATTGGCATCAACATATGCCAAAATTTAAATATTAATGCCATGATGCGATTAATGAAAAGTAAATGACCCAGTTAAGGCCTGCAAGCAGGTACCCGCAAATATTGATCCCTTCCTCTCTTACCCTGTGTGTATCTTTTGGTAAATTTGAGATATTTGTATTTTACATATATGCTTAGCACTTTGATGATGATCTTGAAATTAGTTAATAATCTATTGTAAATGTATGCAAATACAGTGATTGACAGATTGTTCTCAATATAGGGTCGTCCGCGAAGGAAAAGAAAGACGTAGACTATGGGCCCAAAAGTTAACACCACGACCCTCTCGAAAAGGTGAGAGAGTCCAAGATGCGGTGGGAGATGAAACACGGCAAGAGTCTAAGGGCAATGAGGGGATGCTTCCAGATGACATTGTCAAAGTGATTGCAGCTCGTGAGAAGTATGATCCCTCTCTTCTCTTTTGGTGTGCTATTACGTTTGAATCCATGTTATTCTTCTAACAAAAGGGATATACCATCTCTGCAGAATAGTTTTCTCATCGGACTCAGAGGAAGAGGAGACTGAGATAAACCCTACCAAAAGAAAGAAAAAATCCAAAACCTCAGGGTGAGGAGCTCTTCCTTTTAAACTAATCGAACGAGGTTTCTTCTTAGGTCAACAATACTTATTATTTTCTTGACTTGTGATTTGAAGGGTCGAAGCTGTAATTTTGAAGGACATGGGTCCTCCTCAATGCTTGCAGAATTCCTTAGAGTTCTTGAAGAACAGAAAAATGCAGGTTCCAAGGTCATCGGCAGTCTTGAACAATTCCAGCCAAGCATTGCGTCTTCTTTCCAGTTCTGGCTTGATTTGTAAGAAATGAAGAGTTAGGATGTCAATGTGTAATTCTCATGCTGTACGGGTGATATGGTTATATCTACCTTTTCTCTCCGCACTGTGCATTGTTCTGAGGAACAGTTCAAACCGCAATTTTGGTGTAAATTTCAATTTCGTGTTAACAATCAATCGCATTGCTTAACATAGTGGGGATGGTATCTTGTGAGAGATTGTATCTTCAGGCCTAATTTGAATATTGAGATGGAATGGAGAATGAGAAATCCACCAAAAGGCACTGCGTGTATGCCTAAAGGATTCCACGAATGTGTCCCTATTTCACAAAATCTGATTGGCAGTGCTGAATCAGACATCTCTTTGTTTTCTAGAAGGTGGGGGATATAAATAAATATTGAAATATGTCTAATTGAGTGGATTACCTTGTTCTCTCTCGTGGAAAAGTCTCTACACGTTATCTCCCACGTCCCGCACTCCTTCGACATCAACACCGTGAGCCCCAGGTTCATCTTCGACGGAATCTCCGGACCACAGCTCCATCTCTGACCTTATCTCCGAGCTCATTTCCGTCCTCATCTCTACATCAACCTTCTTTTTTTTTTCCACCCAGACCCACCATTTCGCCGTGTCCCCAACCCCACCAGTTCGAGCCCCACCATCTCGGCCATCTCTCTGACGGAAACTCCAAGGTATTTTTTCCCTTGCTCAATACATCAGTTTCTTTCCCCTGTACTAGAGCTATGTTTGTTTTGTCCCTAGCCCCACCAGTTCGAGCCCCGTTCAGAAGAAAAAATAAATTCCAGACAAAACAAACAAAAATAAAAAAAAATTACATGCTTTACATTCGGCGTCTAATGCAGGGGAAAGAAACTAATGTATCGGCAGGGGAAAAAAATACTTTGGAGATTCCGTCGGAGAGATGGCCGAGATAGTGGGGCTCGAACTGGTGGGGCTGGGGACACGGCAAAATAGTGGGTCTGGGAGGAAAAAAAAAAAGAAAAAAAAAAGGTTGATACAGAGATGAGGTCGGAGATGGAGCTGTGGTCCGGAGATTCCGTCGGAGATGAACTTGGGGTCACGGGGTCGATGGGCGCTGGGCGATGACATGTAGAGGAACCCGAAAGGAGAAATTTTAAAATGATCCGTTACCGTTGCTAACGTCTATTTTAAAATGAATAAATTCATTTCCACATCAAGCGGGATAACACAACGGGACCTAAGAGCGGGGCGAGTAGCATTGCCCATAAATGAGAGATTATTTGACAAACCCTTTACATGGGATCCATTAGGAAGACCTGATTGGTGAGCTAACACAGACACCATAAATAAGAGCCCTTGCATTACGGAAAGGTCACTTGCACATTGCTAACTTTCTTCTTGATGCTCCATCCAGCTTCGGAGGGCTATCGGAGCATCAAGATGGGCTTTTTGAAAGTTACCTCTGGCTAACACTCATTAACAAAGGAAATACTTATCTACAAGTTTGTTAATTTGCACATTAAACACACCACTAATGAAAGATTATTACATCACTAATGAAAGATTATTACATCACTAATGAAAAATTATTAGGTAATCTTGGAGTATGGATGACGTCGTTCCTCTCGTGACAAAACATATAATTAAAATTGTTTATCTACAGGATGAGAGTATCACCCGTTCATTTTTTAGTACCTAACAATTACTTTAAGGACTGGTTTGGATTCTGAGATGATTTTAGATGAAAATCAAAGTTAAATAAAATATTATTAGAATATTTTTTTAATATTATTATTATTTTAGAATTTAAAAAAGTTGAATTGAGATTTGAAAAAATTGAATTGTTTATTATATTTTGTGTGAGAATTTGAGAAAATTGTAATGATGAAATGAAACATTTTCTGAATCCAAACGGGGCCTAAATGTAGTAAGCTACCGTATTAGGTGGCATCAAAAGGTATATCCCACAGTAAATGGTTCACTGGCTCCATTTGTAAGTTGTTAAAATGCAATGTTTGGATGTAAATATGCTTTAAGATGTTAAAACTTACATACTGTATGGAAAATTTTTCGGAGAGAACCAAACCAATGCTAATTAGCGACAGAACTAGGCAATAAACTAATTGATACATGTTTATCTTCGGTGTTGCCAAAAGTGCAGAAGTTTTCACTCCTTTAGATTGGCAACAGTTGACAATTTTAAGGTATGACCTGGTTGAAAGAACACGTCTCCTTGTGGGAGACTTAAAAGGTGGGTTACCTGCCACATCCTTTCAAATATATTATATTTATTTATTTTAATAGTTTTATATTTATATTAAAAAAAATTGGATAAATAAAATAAAGATACTACTCATTTAAAAACTAACAGTTACATTTCTTGATGGAAGGAAGCAACACTTAGAAAATAATGGATAAGAGTATTGGTCTATCTATATATAAAGGTATGTGATTCTCCATCAGTCACATTGACTAACATAAAGAAAGATAGGCTGAAAACCCTTACCCAATACTCTCCATATAGAAATTGTGAGGGTTCACAATTCAGAAACAATCGGTTCCTACAAATACTTGATCAACGATGGCCAAAGGTTAGTATTCTAATGATTCTTTAATATTAGATTTTCTCTCAAATCTTTAAATAATGGTATCAGAGCCAACTCTTGTGCCACGTTGTTTAGTATAGATTTCGATTGTTATGTGGATTGTTTGCTGAAACACATGTCTGGACATGATCTGTGTTGATATTGATCTGTGGATTGTTGTTATTTGTTAGAGTTTATCATTTTTTTTTTTGCCCAAACATGTTTTATTCATCATTGTTTATTTCGATTTGTGTTTTATATTTTCAGAGAGATCTGAAATGTTTTTGACTTTATAAATAAAAAATGCTTGTGAATTTGTTGATAAAATGAGATTTAAGCTCAACATCTTATCTATTATTTGTTATGATTTTTCACGAAATTTTTTTCACAAGAAAACGAGAATTTTCATTTCTGGATGAAGGTTAGGGATGAATTTTTTTCATCTATTTGCATGCCGGCTCACAGCGCTTGCAACGGATAGTCCTATCCATTAGGCATGAAGCGGTGCCTTTTTTCCTGATAAACCATTTTAGTGCCTTTTCAAATCACGCCTCTTAAGGCATTTGCAGTAGCTTTTATTTGAAAATATACGATTTTTTCTAGCTTGTATCTTGCGGTCCCGTGGGGTAGGGATTTGATTCAATTGAATCCCTCAAACCAAATGACATGTATGGATGCTTGACCACTGGATGGTTGAGTCTCCAATAGTAAAAATGTGATTTTTTGTTTGTATAAAATAATGAAACATTTGGTGAAAAGGACAATGAATAAAACATCATATTTAATTGAATTAAAGTATGTGTTTGTGCGTGCACGCGTGTGTCAATGTTTGTCTAACCATTAGGTCAGCAAAATTATGGTTATTAATTTGTTTGGTTACTTTACACAAATCAAAGACTCATAATTAGATTTGTGTACAGAAACTAGTAATATACATTTTGAATCATTTTGATGTTTGATTATTAGTTTATGTAATATCATCATAAATGAATACGTCATAGTGAATTAGTATGTTATGGTGAATTTATTTATTTAAAAAAATTCCAAATTAGAGTATAAATATTATTGTGTATTAAGAATAGCCACAGCATCTTAAGATAAAATAATATTTTATTATATTTGATTTTATGTTGTTATAATGGCATTTTATATTGCAATTAAATCATTATAGTAATTACTTGGCCTTACAGGGAGGTAAAGGAGATTTCCTATACCCATAGGTGCGGGATCTCTTTTTCTTAAATATTTGTAAATTACTAGTCTTATTATAAAGAAAAATACAAGCAAATCTTATGCATATTGTAATCTTTACCCACAAAGAGATTTAGATTTGTTTTTTGCATTAGACATTGGTCGATTCAAACTATAGTTATTATTTGATTCAAAGTATTAATATATGTTTTTGGTTATGTTAATGCATCTACTATGACTTCTTTTTTAAATAGTAAATCTTCTAATATTCCAATTCTGAATAGGAATAATTTTTCGGACTGGAAAGAAAAGGTTATTTTAACATTAGGGTGTATGGACTTGGACTTGGCACTTCGTGTGGATGAACCACCTATACCCACTGAATCAAGTTCATTGGTAGATAAAAATACCTATGATAGGTGGGAGCGGTCTAACCGATTAAGTCTAATGCTCATCAAGTCACATGTAAGAAAGAGCATTAGAGGTTCAATCCCAGAGTGTGATAAAGTCAAGGACTACATAAAGGGTATTGAAGAACAATTTGTTAGTTCTGATAAGACATTGGCTAGCACCCTAACGAACTAATTATCAGTTATGAAGCATAGCAAATCCAGAAGCGTGCGTGAGCACATAATGGAAATGGGGGATATTGCACCCAACTAAAGTCTTTAGAGATTGAGATCTTAGATTCATTCCTTATCCATTTCATACTCAACTCTCTTCCTATAGAATATGGACCATTTAAGATTTGCTACAACACGCATAAGGAAAAATGATCCATTAATGAACTCTTAACCATGTATGTACAAGAAGAAGAGAGATTGAAACATGAAAATATTAAGAGTGCTCATTTTGTTACTCAAAAGAAGGGACAATGGAAGAAAGGCAAAAGTGTCGGTGTTAATAAGTGGAAGAATGATAGAAAAGTGACATTTAAACGCTATAGAGGCAATGATATATACTTCTTCTGCAAGAAAAAAGGGCACAAAAAGAAAGATTGCATAAAGTATAAATAATGGCTTGAGAATAAAGGTAATCTCAATTCTCTTGTGTGCTATGAGTCGAATTTTGTAGACTCTCATCATAATACATGGTGGATTGATTCGGGTACCTCAATTCATGTTGTCAATATCATGCAGAGGTTTCTCAGCCTAAGGAAACCAATGGGAAGTGAACAAGGCATCTACTCAGAAAATGGGATGTATTCGCATGTCGAGGCTTCAGGAACTTTTAGACTAATTTTAAATAATAGTTATATTTTGGATCTTGAAAACACATTTTATGTACCTTCATTTTCTAGAAACTTTGTCTCTATATCTAGATTAGTACCTTTAGGATTTGAATTTAATTTTGTAAATTCAACTGTTTATGTATTTAAAAACTCCAAATTTGTAAGCTCTGAGACCTTGATTAATGGTTTGTATAAATTAAATTTAAATTCTGTTTTTAAAAATAGTCTATTAACTCTGCATGATGAAGTTGGCACTAAACGTAATATTATTGATGAGTCCTCTTCTATATTATGGCATAAGAGATTGGGGCATATCTCCATAGAAAGAATTAAAAGATTAGTTAATGATGGAGTCTTAAAAACTTTAGACTTCTCATATTTTGGTACTTGTGTGGATTGTATAAAGGGTAAGCAAACCAACAAAACCAGTAAAGGTGCCAAGAGGAGTGAGGAAATTCTTGGAATCATACACACTGACATCTGTGGACCATTTAGTATCCCTTGTTTGAATGGTCAGAAATATTTTATCTCATTTATTGATAACTATTCACAATTTATGTATCTTTACCTCCTTTTTGATAAATCTGAAGCATTAGATGCTTTCAGAATATATAAAAATGAAGTAGGGAGACAATTAAAAAAGAAAATAAGGATCGTAAGATCTGACAGGGGTGGAGAATATTATGATAGATATACAGAGTCAAGGCAACGACCGGATGCATTTGGAAATTTTATCAAGGAAGTTATTATTGCTCAGTATAAAATGCCAGGTTCACCTCACCAAAATTGTGTTGCTAAAAGACAGAACTGTATCCTTATGGATATGGTAAAAAGTATGCACAATAATTGCAATTTTCCTTTATCTCTGAAGAGTGAGGCCTTAAAAACTGCAGTGTATATCTTAAATAGAGTTCCATCTAAGGTTGTTTCCAAAACACCATTTCAGTTATGGAAATGATGGAAACCTAGTTTAAGGCATATGCACATATGGGGTTGTCAAGTTGAAGTTAGGGTCTATAATCCACAACTAAAGAAATTGGATTCAAGGACAATTAGTGGTTATTTCATTGGCTATGCAGAAAATTCTAAGGGCTATAGATTTTATTATCTTTCACATACACGCAGAATTGTAGAAGCCAGAAATGTAAAATTTATTGAGGGTTTTGGAATAAGTAGGGGTAATGTTACTCAAAATATAAAGTGGGAGGAAACATAGAATTCAGATATTACATCCGTGAATGAAAATGAAACGATTGTCATTCAAGAAAATCAATCCGATACCCTTGAGACTTAATCAATTCAAGAACCACTACCAGCTCATAAGGAACATACTAACTTTGACTCTACAATCCAACATTCACATAATATGGATGAAACTGTAAAATTAAGAAGATCCTCTAGAATTAAGAAGCCTACTATTTCTGATAATTACTATGTGTATCTAATAGAGTCCGACTTTGATGTGGGACCTAAAGATGATCACATCTCATTTTAGCATGCCATGAGTGGAGAAACTCAAGACTTTGGCAACATGCTATGATAAAAGAAATGGAATCCATGGCTAAAAATCAAGTTTGGGAAATTGTGGAGTTACCTAAAGGAGTTGAGGCCATTGGCTGTAAATGGGTTTATAAAACTAAGAGAGACTCAAATGGTAATATTGATAGATATAAAGCCAAACTTGTAGCTAAAGGATTTACACAAAGAGAATGTATTGACTACCACGATACTTTCTCTCCAGTTTCTAAAAAAGATTCTTTTAGAGTAATCATGGCATTAGTAGCTCACTTTGATTTAGAGCTACATCAAATGAATGTAAAAACAGTTTTTTTGAATGTGACACTTGAAGAAGAGGTATACATGAAGCAACCTGAAGGGTTTCATTCTGATAAAGGTGATCATCTAGTTTGCAAGTTAAAGAAATCAATTTATGGGCTAAAACAAGCATCTCGTCAATGGTATTTGAAATTTCACGATGTTACTACTTCATTTGGTTTTATAGAGAACATCGTGGATTACTGCATATACCATAAATTTAGTGGAAGTAAGTTTATTTTCTTAGTCCTATATGTTGATGATATTTTCATTGCAACTAATGATTTGGGTCTACCACATGATACCAAAAAATTTCTATTCCAAAGTTTTGAAATGAAGGATTTAGGAGAATCCTCTTATTTTTTGGGCATAGAGATTCATCGAGATAGGTCTAAAAGAATTTTAGAACTTTCTCATAAAGCCTATATTGAAAAGTTGTTAGAAATATTTAGAATGAATGAATGTACACCCAATGCAGCACCCATATTAAAGGGTGATAAATTCAGTTTAAGTCAATGTCCAAAAAATGATTTGGAAAAGAAAGAAGTAGAAAACATTCCATATGCATCTGATGTTGGTAGTTTAATGCATGCACAGGTTTGTATAAGATTTGATATTGCATATGCTGTAGAAATGTTGGGAAGATACCAAAGCAATCCTGGAATAGAACATTGAAAAGCTACTAAAAAGGTTATAAGATATTTACAAGGAATCAAGAATCATATGCTTATTTATTAGCATGTTGATTGTCTGGAAGTGGTTGGATATTCAAACTCAAATTTTGCGGGTTGTCAAGATTCTAGAAAGTCCACTTCATAGTATGTCTTCATGTTAGCAGGAGATGCCATGTAACATACTAAGCATATTTGTTTAAAAATCTTATAATTAAGTCTTTTAGTTATTATTGTTATTATTATTATGATTATTATTTTATTAATATTAAGGTTTTATTTATTGATTTTTATTATATATATTTATATTATTCAAATCTGTATTAAGTCTTGTAGGATGTAAACACTGGACTACGGCTCTAGTGATTTCCCAAATTTTCCTAATCAGTTTTATCTACACCGAAACTTATTTCAAATAAACCACTCTGCACTTCACGCCACCACCTTCGTTATCCCTCTTTTTTCAGTGATCAGACCAAGTCTTCCTCCTACAAACTTCCTAAAGCACTCTGAGTTGGACACGTACAAGTCAGTTTTCATCTATCTATTTCCTCCCCGTCTGTAGTTTCAATCACAGAAAAGCCTCAACAACCACTCCCACAAGACGTTCAGATCCCTCTCTATCTGCTCCTTTGTTTCTCGGTGGGCACTACAGAAATTGAGTTTTACTTCTCTCGAATTTTTCACCAAAAACAGAGGCCTCCCTCAATGCTCTTCACCCGCTAACCACTACCATTGCACTTCATTGTTCTAAGAACAGGACCCATCACCTCACACAGAAATTGCTGCCGATTTCTTTCCATCACCTCAGGTCCACCATGACGGGATCACGCATTTCCGTCTCTTTCAGTGAGTTTTAAACTCTCGCACAGCTCTATCATTTTTTCTTACTTCTTTTACTTTCTAGTTGGTAAAGTCTAGTAGGTTCTTTTATTCTTACTTCCGTAAATTATTTTCATATTTGTTGTTCTTACCAAATTGCCCTTAAACCTTTGACCGTTTGACTTGTAACTCTCCTATAGTATATAATGAATGTTTATTTTGAGATTATTACATATACGCCCCTTAGTGTTTAAGAAATGACTGAATTGTTTGTGGACTAACTATTTTTATGTGGGCTCTTATCTACATGCTTAAGTCTTATTTGTTACAAAGATTAACAAGTTGTTTTTGAATTGGACTGGACTTCATATTTTAAATTAGGTTTAGTTTAATTAAATAAGTATGTTAACCCATTAATCGATATTTTATAGAAATTATTTATATTATTAAATTTTAAATTTTTTTTTACTAGATTTCAGTAGTGAATACTAAATAGTTTAATTATATAATGGGTCTTATGAAACTATTTTTCATTAATATCTAATACATTTAAATACTATACGATTTCCTACTAAATCAAAATATGTTATTAGTATTTAAATAATTTAAGATATAAGCATTAATTGATTTTATGTTAAACAAAATATTTATTCATTATTTTCTACAATATGAATTTAAATTAAGTGGGATATTAGGGCATGCTTTCCTAGACAGATTTAGTAACGTTTTATACTTCATTTAGGTGACGAGCTACGAAGTGAAATTTAGGAAGCAGTGCAGCGAGGTAAGTAATTTGATCGCAAATTAGGATCATCACAGTTCAACTTATATAGATTATTACTAGCGCCAGTTCTTTGATAGCCATTTTTATGCACCACTCATGTCATATGTAAACATGTCATCCAACATAGCATACGATCATGTCATTCCGCATCATCATGTTCAGATTCAGATTCAAAAATTATAATTATATATGTATTATGTCATGCATCTCATGTGAATAAGGCACGTAAATTATCTTAAATTCAAGTGTAAGATAAGATCATATCAGTTAATCAGATGGACATTTAGATGCATGATACCAATGTAGTTCAAATCAGGATGGATGTACAAGTCACAGACTCAAGCGTGATCCACCATAGTATACCAGAATACTATCAGCAGCTCCCCTCGTGGCCGCGAGAAATGGGGCCAGTGCACAACCTCGCACACAGGGTTAAAT
Organism: Cyclocarya paliurus; assembly: GCA_029856935.1. Classification (NCBI taxonomy): domain Eukaryota; kingdom Viridiplantae; phylum Streptophyta; class Magnoliopsida; order Fagales; family Juglandaceae; genus Cyclocarya; species Cyclocarya paliurus. The sequence continues at coordinate 31,613,640 of CM056952.1, forward strand.
CTGTTAGCCAGTCAGATCAATCGATTAAGTCAGATCAATTAGTTAATTCAAATAAATCAATCATGCATAACATAAATATCAGTATGAACAGTCATGAATTCAAGCTCTCAGCATGAAAAATTTTATAAAAAAACCTTATGTTTATTATGTTTACATTGTGATGAATTCCTTACTAAGTTTTCGACTCATTTTAATTTTTTTCATATTTTTTAATAACCCAGGTGAGGATAATGAACACGAGCAGGCAGGCTAGGATTAGAAGGAGCAGATGATTTAGTTTCAGACTTTTTAAAATAAAATTGCTTCTATGACATAAATTTTATTCAGTTTATTCATTTAATATTTTTGGAAGACATTTTATTAGAAACATTTTTTTATGAAATAAATGCTAATTTCATGTTATTAAATATGATATCTCTTGCCAGTTTATTTTATAAAAAACACATGACACTCCTAACCTACGAGAATGGGGTGTTACATGTCATATCATGGAAGAGCACCAAACAGACGATCATTGTATCATCTACTATGGAGGCAGAGTTTGTAGATGCTTTGAAGCAACTTCACAAGCGAAATGGTTGAGGAGTTTTATCACATGGATTCAAGTTGTGGATTTAATATCTAAACCTTTAAGAATTTACTGTGATAATTTGGCAATAGTTTTCTTTTCTAAGAATAACAAGAGTGGGAGTAAAAGTAAACATATTGACATAAAGTATCTTGCTGTCAGAGAGAGAGTCAAGGAACAAGAAGTCTCAATAGAGCATACAAATATATCCTTTATAATTGTAGATCCCATGACAAAAGGGCTCTCAATAAAAATATTTTTGAAACATGTAGAGAGCATGGGGTTAATGAGCTCATTTTATGTTTGATTTGTTCATTGTATACAATACTTGTTGTCAAGAATAATATTTTTATTTGTGCACATAAAGTATTTGCTTCTAATCTATGATGTATAGACCCAGAATGACTTATAGGAAATTATTCATAAAGAGATATATCACGTATGGAAATTTATTTAGGAAGACTAATATAGTGTAAAACATGGAAGGAAATATTAATATAATAACATAACTACCATAATTCATGTATTATATCTTTCTTCTAAAGGTTATGGTTTGAGTAGTTTTATTTGTGGCCATATTCGGTTTTAGTTATCTGATTTTAAATAACTATCACGTAAGATAAGTGAGAGAATGAAAGAACACATTTCCTTGTAGGAGACTTAAAAGTGGCTTACGTGCCACATCCTTTCAAATATATTATATATTTATTTTCATAATTTTATATTTATATGAAAAACTCTGGATAATTAAAATAAAAATACTATTCATTTAAAAACCAATAATTACATTCCTTGATGAAAGAAAGTAACACTTAGAAAACGGTGGATAAGAATATTGGTCTATCTATATATAAAGACATGTAATTCTCCATCAGTTATATTGATTAACATAAAAAAAGATAGGCTGAAAACCCCTACCCAATACTCTCCATATAGAAATTGTGAGAGTTCACAATTCAGAAACAATCGAAATACTTGATCAACGATAGCAAGAAATTAATATTCTAACGATTCCTTATTATTAGATTTTCTCCCAAATCTTACACCGGTAGGTAACAAAGTAATCATTTATCAATACTAGTAGAGTTCTCTGCCTTTACAAGATCCTGCCCAGTTCCCATTCCTGTTTTTGGATTACAGAACTCTCGCAATTAGATAGTTGTTGAACCAAAAAGGTGGTAATTTCACCGTTCCTAACAGTGCTATATGCCTCTGCACTGGCTGTGGTGGTGGTGCTGCTATTATGGAGAGGAGAAAGCATCTTCTTGGTCCAGCCATTTCTGCTCCTGGATTGAGGCTGCCTTGGCCTGTGCCGAGCTGCTAACCAGAGATTGGAAAGCGCCTCGGACCTTATGCAACATCTTATGGTGACGGATACGTCGGAGGACAGCTTCTTTTTCTAAGGTTTCAGAGGAGGCCTCAGCTGATGATTTCAGATAGAGCTGCATTGAGATTGGACCGACTGTCTCCGAGTCTCTCTCTTCTGATAAAGATGGCTGGACTTTGGAAATCATGAAAGCCATTTTTTCAACAAGAAATAAATCCAGTATGAAGATGGAGGAGAGGGGATATGGGGTCTATTTTATATATAGAGTGTCTGGCTCTATTTTGGTTGGTTGATCATTTGATCTTGTTTTCTTGCTTTTCATAGCGGTATTTTTGGGCTTTTCAGGGTACTCAAAGCCAATGGTTTTTGCTTCAAGTGGGGAGGCCGCTGTTACAGCAGGCTGAATCTACAATAGTAACACGGTTTTGTGAAACTGTCTCTAGTAAATTATGTTATTTTAGCCCATAACATACACACTTTTAAGTGTCACAGACGAAACTTTTCCTAAAAAAGGATTAAAAAAAATAGAGTAATAACTTCTTTATTAAATTTTGATGACACTTTACGCTGCTATCAAGTTTGACAGGGATTAATAAAAAAAGGTTTTAAGCATATTCATTGGAATTGGAGTTTTTGACCAACTGTGATTATTATACTATCTTTATTTTAAAAAAAATTGAAGTCCATGTATGATCTCTGAGATGTGCAAATGAATGTTTACTAAGGAGCCTAAATTGAAAACCAAATAGCGGCAAGAAATTGTTTCTGCTACTGCTGGTGGTTTGAAAAAGGAAAAGAGAGAAAAATATTAAGGGGGAAAAGATAGGTTTTACTTAGATATTTTCAAAATATCTCATTTTTATTTATTATTTTATTATTTTTATTTTTATTTACTTTTCACTACTATTAACTAGGGATGGCAATATATAATACAATCTGTTAGTCTAACACAAACACGACACGATAATAGTTTGGTTTGGATTTAGTCTTAATGGATTCAGGTCAAAACGAGTTGACCTATTAAAACACGATTGCTTAACGGGTTGAAAACGGATCAATCCATTTTGACCCATTAAGACAGTTAAAGTTATAATTATACCTTTATACCTAAAAGTAAAATTGTTGAGATTTTAATTTCGATATTTTTATTGTTTGGATTATAATTTTGAACCTATAGTTAGCTTTATATTTTTTATAGATATTGTGATTTTAACATTTATATAAAATTATGCTAAACTTAATCAGGTCAAACGGATTAATTTTAGGTCTGTTCAGCCCATTTACATAAACGGGTCAAATCAGGTCTGGTCGGCCTATTTCGTAATATTTACTAACGAATAAAAACGGGTTGTGCCATGTCAACCCACTATGTTAATGAGTTGTGTTAAGATTTAAGATTTTGACACGATAAGTTTAACGAGTCGTGTTTGGATTGATCCATATATACATGCCTTCACACGACACGAACACAATCCGTTAACACGATTTGACACCCATATTATTAACTACTATTTAATATTCCATCATTACTTTTTCATTTATATTCATAGAATACCTGAAAATATTTCACTACCCAAACGCAACCTTAAACCTCCGTAATTGGAAAGCCTTCTTCCTTTGCAATATTCTTGAAAACTTTATTATCTAAGCCACATTACAAGAAAGAAAATATCCTAATATATATGTTCTTTTTATTTCATATTTGAAGAGATAAATAAGTAGTTTTTCATTTTCTAGTAAATAACAACATGTGTGAAATATATTCCTAACTCATGGGCTGGCCAAATGAGCTGGTTATGAACCAGTGGGAAATATTTTCATTGATTTTATGCCAACACGTGTTCTCTTTGGTCCCTTCGTAATTTTATTTGAAAAATGTTAAGTTGCCCGATAAAAGTTGAGTGGCCGATTGTGAGTCTTTGGTTAATTTAAATCCTTTCTAATAAAATAATATATAGCCCACGTGGCATGCCATGCAGTGTCTCTATAATATAATATAAAGTGCCATCGGCTACCGACGTAGCATTGTCCATCTTATTTTATAAGTGATGGGAGCAACGCAAAGAGGATAGGATAAGGTTGAAATTGCCAAATCTAGTGAGAGGAAATGTGAAATCTGTGTACGAGAGATCAGTTCTTATATATGCTTGTACTATATAAGATAAATTAAAGCACATGCGGAAACACAGCTAATAAACTAAACTAGCCACCTGAAACTCTCCAACTGACAATAATTGGAGGTCCCACTATATCCCCATTACGATTTCCTGACCAAAAATGTAATAATACTACTCATTGAATAATAAGCTTTAAGGAAACCTATGGTTTTTAGACAACATTGTACAATTTGGTAAATGCCCATTTGTAAGTGTAAGATGTTGTTTGTTTTTATAATTTTTTTCAACTCATTTAATTATTATAATTTTTTTAAATTCTCACATAAAATAAAATAAATAATTTATCTTTTTCAAATTTTAAAATAAAAATAATATTAAAAAAATATTTTTTAATAATATTTTATTCAACTTTTAATTTTAATCTCATCTCATCTCATCTCATCTGTAAAAACAAACAAGTCCAATAGTACTATATTATTATTTTATCTTTGTCTCGTTTTATAAATATGACACTTTAGGTCATCTCTGAATCATTTTGTTGAGCCATACGACTCATCACAATGATACAAGAATGGAATTCTATCATTTTGTAGGAGAGTTTTCAAACTTTATTGAGTAAGTGACCCAGCGGTTGCAACCAATGTGCTGAGGCGGTATTCAACTTTGAATACACCCAAAAAGAGTGTACATGACATACAGCGATAAGTTGGATTTTACTTGGGGAAATGTTTCGTGTACTCCACAAGTGTAAATTGAAGGGCTTACTTGAAAGTTGGACACTTGTTTTCAACGACTGTGAATGGATGGCTACATGTTTTGTCTGCATTTTTGTTTGTGCCAACTGATTGTGATATATGCTGCATGCGCTGCTGTGAGGCATTTTGCTGGATTTTGTGTGGTTGCTGCTGCTGGTATACACTGCATAATCGTTGTTGTTGTTCCATCATCTGATGTGTTTTTTTGTATGGTTTTATTTTCTTTAGGCTGTGTTTTGGGGGGAGGGGATTTCCCTTTTGGATTTGGTAAGGATTCATTTGATTGACATAAGATAATCACCCAAAACAAAACTTCAAGTTGAAGGATGGATTTGTCACCGAAAATGGCAGAGTGAAAAACAGTGGGCAGCCAGCGTTAGTTTTGGACGTAAACCGAGGGCCGTAATCAAAACTCGATAGGAACCGAAACTTGTCAGTTAAACGAGGGTCGTGATTTTGACGTACGCATTTAGCTATCTGGGTGCTTTACCTCAACTAAAATTACGTCTCTAAATACATCGTTTCATCATTTCATTTATTAAAAAAAAAAAATCTTAAATTGATTCGTTAACAAATAGAATTTTTCTAAAGAAAAAATAATAAAGAAAAGACAAGGAAAGAAATATAGAATGAAGAAAGCTTTGGCCACCGAGAGGTCATTCCGAGATATTTTCTCGATTTATATTTTTTATTTAGTGATTAAGAAATTTTTTTTAATAATATTATGATTTTTTTTTAATTTTTAAAGAGATAAAAAAATGTACAAAAAAAAATTAAAAAAAAAAGGAGCCAAATGCCCTTCTCGAAAGAATTTCTTGAGCTACCCTCCCGTGTAGCACAATCCATATATAATTATCATCTCATGGACAAATGAAAATCAGATATTAGTCTCTTAATTCATTTTATCTTATTTTATTTAATCATTACAATTTTTCCAAATTTACTCACAAAATACAATAAATAATTTAACTTTTTCAAGTCGGATATTAATCTAACAGAACTAGCCTCGAATTTCCTTGTTGGGAAACATATATGTTTGTATACAGCAAAGAAAGTGTGTTGATTCTATACAACCACGATATCATATATATATATATATATATATATATAAGAAAAGATCATAGGGTTTGGCTACAATGATACATACATCTAATGCATTTCATCTACTCTATTACAAAATGAATATTTTCGAACCATGTTCAAGGATGGGACGACTACATAAGCAGCATGGTACAAAAATACAATACATCATCAAAGGATCGCTTTACAATATATAATGACGGGGAAATATTCCAACATTCAATCATGCATACTTGTGTAGCAATGAGCCAGCACGTCTAAAGTATGCATTCTGGCCGCAAGAAAATCAAACTCACGTTACTGATATGTTCATGCCAATCTCAAGCAGCAGCAATAGCCCCTGCAAGGAAACAATCTTCTCTTGTCCATTTTTACTCACAGCTATGCGTGCACAGGCGAAAAAATAAAATTGTCTCTGATGAAGAATGACCCATTTACATGCCTTCTCTGTTCTAGGCATCAATGAGAGAAGGAGCTCGCCTCTGTACTATAAATTGAATGCTCACTCAAGCTGAAGTTGGCTCTCTCTTCGTCCCATTTCAGAATCTCCCTTGCATATTTAAGAGCTGCATCAACACTATCACGCTCCAATCCCTTCACCAGAGAAACATACAACTTCCGTCCGGTAAGGGAAGAATAAAGTCTCTTGAACTTCACTGCAATATAGTGGAATGCCAGCAGACCCAGCGAAGGGCTATTATTGATGCTGTTGCTGTTGCTGTTGGAGCGATGACGACTTATCAGCGGATGAAAATCATCAAACCATTCACACTCAGTCAATGGTACCCGTTCTATCTTTTCCTCAAATAGATCAAATTTATTTAGTATCAAAAGGAAGTCCATCTGACCAAAGGTTGGATGATTCACAATACTTTCAAATAATTTTCTGCTCTGCATCATATTGTTAGTGATAGAACCACTCCCATCAAAAGAAAACTGGTCATAGTCACTAAGGGCAACACAGAAAATGGCCATGCCAACATCTTCAAACATCTCAAGCCACTTGCAGTTTTCTCCCAAGCCTCTGGCTGGTACTCTAATAAGCTGGTACCTAAGAAACAACCACAAGAATGTTAAGGATCACAAACAAAAGAAAATAATTTTCAAATTGTCCATAGGGATGATTAGTAGTCACTAAGTCAATTTCAGATGGAAATAAAGAGCAAGCTATTAAATATACACATTTTCAGACTGGTTGATGGCACAGGGAAGTATTTTCCTCCAATTTACAAGGCTATTAATGTGCCAACGCAACATGGCCTTTGTAATAGGATCTCTCTACGTGCTATTACTTATATATTAAAAAAAAAAAGATCCCTCTATGTGGCGATGATAAAAGAAGAATTTATCATTTTGGGGAAAAGATAAACATAATACTAATGTAAGGAAAAAATTGAATGTAAAGGGCAATAACTTTGTGCCTTCCTTCTATAGAGAAGTTTAAGGGACCATGCAGATGATAGATAATACATCATCTTACACACGTACATCCTGTCAAAAGCACAAGCTGAGAACAGCTATACAGCCTATGGGTCTGATTACAGAACCAGAATGGGGTCGTTGGATAAGTCATCCATAGAATGCACACAAATAATATACACACCAACTAATTTTATCATTGATTAGGGTGTTGAAAGGCCAAACTTTCCATTATGCTGCATACAATGGATTGGATTAAACAGGATTGATATTGCGTTTGCTCCGTATCGGTATATGATATCTACCAAATAGTGATGTGAACTCAAGTTTAATTAGGGAAAAATCATTATCTGAGTTGCTCAACTTTGAGGCACCAAAGAAATAAGGCATTTATCCAACAAACATGCAATTGATCTGCAATGAACATTGGCACCTACAGGCCTACCTCAGTAAAGAATCATGCTGATCGACAGCATCAATGTTATCATCAGGTGCTGACGGGGAAAATGAGAAGTCAACGCAAGCAAGCCCATTTGATGAAGTAACACCCTCAGCAGATAGGATATCCAAATTTGACGGTTCATAATCTGTTCTCAATATGGCAGTGGCCTAAATAGAAAAAAGTAACATTAGAAAAATTGTCAATAGCTTTTTGTAGGTGCCATGGGAAAAAAAAGTTATAAGCAAAACATCTGTTTAAGGAATGATGAATCAGTACAACAATGATCCTCATTGAGATTGCTGGACAACTTCACGGAAGACTTTTAAACAAAGGTGGAAACCATTATCAATTTAAAACTTAGTCAGTAATAGCTCAATCAGCCTCATGACAAAGCCCAAAGAAGCCGATGGTCCATGTTGGAAAATGAGCGAGATTAAGCAACACCTTGCTAAGCTCAGTTAGGCTCAGAAATAGATGTATATTCTAGAAACCATCTTGCAACCCTTCAATCACCTGGATTTCGAGCCAATGCTAATTGCTAGTGTTTATCGTCAACCACCTCTCTACTAAACGGTATCACTTTTTCCTAGTAGCAAAAGTGCACCCAAAAATCTTCGCATTGTATGGGAATTTATGACTAAGCATAACTGTTAAACAAAAGTTTTCACAATTATACAAATTTAACCCATCAGAGGAACATGCAACATGATCTTACCCGCTCTAAGAAATAACTAGCAACAGTTGGTAGCATTTCCAATTCAGTTCTCCGAGTGTATGTGGCCCGAATGGCCGAATCATTCCATAACTCCTCGACCAATGGTGCGTATTCCCGAGTAGCCGCTGGAAAGATGACTTCCAAATTTCCCGACACCATAGTTTTGAGAAGCCAATCGGAGAAAGCTTTCAGCCTTGGGCCAACAGAATAAATAGTTTTGTCATCATTGTTAACCGTGTTCCCTGTTGTCAAACAGATACCAGTTTCAGAAACTTGCATTATACAAGGTATCCATACCTATACTCTTCTGAAGCTAATTTGGCAATGTATCAATGTCTGTAAGGTCCTGATGTAGCTAATTTTGTAGAAAGTTGCAGATCAGTGACCATCATCCAGTTAGTACACTTGATAAAGCAACAAGCCTATCAGACATTAACACTAAATGCCCACCTAATCCTGCAATGTTAGTTAAGTTCTCATATAAATTAGCATCAATATCTTCTAAACAAACACATGCATAGATGTTAGTACTAGGCAATCCCAAGAAACAAAAATGAAAGGTGCAATATAAACCATGAGTTGTTAGTTAAGTCAAACTTGACGTTAATTTCCATATACCCACTTTCCACACCAAGTACCAACAATTAGAACTTAAAGCAACGAGACTTTTACTATCTGAGAAGAATAAAAGGAATCAGAATATGAAGCATGATATAAAAATTTTAGTTCCAAGTACAGACACTAAAATAATCATAATTCTAAAAAAATGTTACTGTTCAATGTCAAGTTTTTGAAATTTTTACAACATTCAAAATACCATAAAAAGAAAAGAGTGATTAACATTACATATAATGTAGCATCCTCTAAAATTTAGAGATATGTTGATAGATCTACATGTGACAGATTAATTAGCACCTTGATCCTGTCATGGTACAACCTAGTGGTTAAAGGGCAGACTTGGGATGAACTGAGACTTGGACATCCTGGATTCGATTATGCACTAGGATTCTCCTTGGATTACCTGATACATGATGCTAGCAGGTAGGATTGTGTATTTATGATTTATACCCCAGGGGTAGGTCCAAAAGACCCTGCCTTGCTGAGGTTCTACATTATAAAAAAAAATAGTATTTTGAAGACTTTGGGGATGCTCGAGGAATGAGATGAGAAGCGAATTTTGTAACAGTAGTGAAATGATTTGTGAATAGCGGTGAAATGGTTTGAGTTAAGATGTTTTATTGGGTTTTGGGAAATGAGAGAGAAAAAGTTGAATAGAAATACTATAAAGTTAAAATATTGCTAAAGTATTTTTTTTAATATTATTGTTGTAATGATTGGGAAAGTTGTAATGATTAGATGAAAAAGTTGAAGATTTGAAATTAAAAAGTGTTTGTTTTTTAGTGATGTATGGAAAGAAAATTATGAGAAATTTTGAGATGAGACTACTTTCCCAAACATGCCCTCAGTCCCATCTAAAGCTAAATATATAAGAAAGGGGAAAATGAGGGAAAATACTTCAAATAGAGTAACTTAACCTTATTAGGAGTCCTTATACCCACAAACAAGAAAACTATGTAATATTCACGACATATGCATGTACAAGCTAAAAATAAGACGGGACAATGGCAGACTTGATTTGAACTCATACCTGAGGAGCCAATTTTACCAGAGGAAAGCTTTTTTTCCAACTCAATGAGCCATTCTTCTTCAAAACGCTCACGCCCCTCAAGGAGTATACCAAGATATCTATATACATTGCTCTGAATCTTCAACTTCATACTTTCCCGCTCTTCCCCAGAAAAAGGAACTTCTTTATAAAGAATCTTGGCCTGAACATGCATAAAAACCAAAAATAAGCTATTTGAGAAATAATGTATGAATTGGAACATGACTTTTGCAAGCATCTTTTATTAATGTTAGCAATACACCTAATTGACCTTCGACCGACAACCTCACTCTGCAACCTTTCTAACAGGTGAGGAGGTGCCTTTTGAGCTACAGCACAGTAGCTCTTCATGACAAAAGTAGTCCCTTTATAGAATAAATGAAAGTGGAATAGAATCTAAAATCCCAAGTACTTGGGGCCAATTACATAAATCCTTCTCCACCATTTGACTTTATCCAGGGTAGGTCCTCTGTTTTTAGGTTTCAAATTAGTAAAGTGCAAAGTTACAGTTTGTGTAGCTAAATCCAGAAAAAAGACTCGTACATCAAAACAAAAAAGCCCCAAGCTCCCAAATTAGAATCTTATAACATGTCCAAGCATGTTAATAAGAAAATTCGCGGTAATACTTAAAGGTATCGCATTACATAATAACTTCAAACAATGTCAAATGAGTTTTTCTAGAAGCAGCAGGATAAAATGGAATTTAAATGCTCCACTAGAGAGAGACTTATGAACCACAAATAAGCTTCCCAAAAGTTATCATGATTACGATCTGCCAGCTACATCTGATTACAACATACCATCGAGAAAATAGAATGATGATATCACTCTCAAATGTTAGACCCATTGCAAACCTCTCTTTCACAGCAGTTCTATTTGATAAATTTGATTTATTGATACGCTAAGATCTCTTTCTATAGTAAAAAATGGAAGTCCTCTAATAGAAGGGGATACAAAATGCCCGGAGCTATATGGCATTTATATGGTCAGATTTGATAACTGTCTTGTAAATAAGGCAGTGGCCGGCATAGGATTAGGCACATAATTACACTAGGTTATTACCTGCTTAAATATGGTACTTGCACCAGATCCATTATATCCAACTAAGAGAAGCTTCTGAAGTATTCTCTGCTCAAAGTAGTCTGGGACAGTTTTATTAACCAGACTGCTTACTTGTTCTCCACAAGAATTTGAGAATTTAGAAGGAACGGGCAGGGACAAGAGAGTACAAACAAGCTTTGTTCCAGCCTGAAAAGTAACATGAAAATTTTACGAATATGGCAATGTAAATTGGATAAAGAGAAGCAGAAACAAATATTCACGGAGAAACAGTACCTTGCCCCAAATATACCCTCTTGTATTCTTCTGTCCCTCTTCTTGGTATGACCCATCATCATTCAGCCAAAAGTGCGGGTTCCCAGCACACTGAACTCCTGCCAACTGCAATATTCAACAAACAGATCTTAACTATCCCCGCATGCCAACCAGTTCTGAAAATATTTTTAAATGTATAGAAACTCAACCTGTAACATGCGAAGCTCTACTTTAGTAATCTCCCGACCATTTATAAAAACTTGTGTGTTTCCGTTGCTAGCATCTTGCTTGATGGGACCTCCAACATTCAAGTGGGGACTAATAATCTTTGAAGGCTTCTGTCCTTCCTGTTAAATTCAACAGAAAGATCAGATTCCATAATTATGCGACAAACTTAAATAACAGAAAAAAATTTGCAAAGTATATCAATTCACCTTTCCCCACAGACCAGATACTTTATCATACCAATAGTTCCCTGGTTTGATCTTCTTTGGTGGGTTTGGGCAGGTCTGCAATAATACCAGTTCCTCATGTGAAAGAGGTTGTCCATTCACACAAACATACTGCGGTGGTAGTTGATTTGCTTCACACTTCTTCTCACTCCTCATGATCTGTCGAACCTCCAAGTCATTAAGCAGCCGCTTAAGCATCCGAGAGCACTTCCCCAAATTTTCTCGTTTTGACTCGTCAATCGGGAACCCAATGCAGGTAACGCATTTCCTACCTTCCGGCATTGATCCCATAGCTCGAAGCACACAATTACTACAATATTTTGCATCACAAACAATGCAAACCTCCTTTTCGGTGAACCTGTTTCCCTTGAAGCACCGATAGCATGATCCTTTCTTCCCTTTCGTTTGTGGCACTCGCTTCGCAGGCATAGTCTCAGGCTCATCCTGAGTACATTCCTCATCAAAAGCACCATCTGACTCAACATCACGAAAAGTTACAACTGGGGTTCGCTTAAGATCATAATTCGATTCATTATTGCAGTCCACAGCCTTAAGAGAAGAAATTCGAGATGATGGGTAATCAAAACTCAAAACTGATTCATTTGACACCCAATCTGCTTGATTCAAATCATTATTTATGTCTAAACTCTCCTTCCGACCATTAGAAACCCTCAATGAGCTTCCTTGTGACTTATCCAAAATATCAGAAAACTCTATCGTGCTTGAGCTCCCAGCTACACCTAATAACTCGTGGGAAAGCTCATGGCTGATGGACGAAAACCCCAATGCCCTCGAGCTGTTAGCTACATCAGACAAATCACCGGACCCATAATGCCCATTCGAATATTCTAACACGCCGGAGCTAGTAAACTCACCCGACACAACACAACCTTCATTGCCCGTATCTCTCTCCTCAAAGGCAATCACAGAAGTAGGAGACACAGTTGCTTCAGAAACTAACTCTAGATCTTTGCACTGACGGACACTTTCATTATCTCGGTCGAACGCAATCACGGAAGTCGGGGAAACCACAGTAGCAGAGTCAGAACCTAACGTTATTAGCTCTCTGGAGAACTTTTTGCTCCGAGAATCGGGAGCCAAGAGTGGCTGTACAACGGGCAGGGACAGTTTATCCGACAAGGAGACCTGGGCGACCACGGCCGCCACGGGAATTCGCTCAACGTTGATTGGAACGGCACGGGGGAGATCGTAGGTTACGGGCGGGCCACTGTATTCCACGGCAAACGAGTACTCGGCACCATTCTCGGCGTCCAATGTTTCAACCGGAGGCACCGCCGCTAACATAGTCTAAAACAAACTTAATCCGAATTTCAACACAAACTCGAATTCCAATCCTCACCGATTAAAACACGGAGCTCTGAGCCTATCTATCTTGAGCTCCAAATTGAAAAGCAAAGAAAGAGTTCCTCAAAGCCCTTGTTACATTCAAAGTAGCCCTAATTTTCGGGTTAATCGTGCAGATAATAGAAAAAGGAGATAGAACGTTAACTGTAAGAGCTGAAAAAGTGTGTGGAATTGAACTTTGCTTGGAAGCAAAGAGAAATGGAAATAGTAAAGGAAATGGTTGGAATATGATTTTGCATACCTGGTTGGAGGAGTGGAAGAAGAGAAAAGGAATCGGGAGAAGAAGGAGGAGGCGGAGGAAGATATTGGGGAAAATATCCGAAGCCAGAGAGTTTTGTTTGTAAAATGTGTTTGGTTTGGTGGGAGACGGAAAATGTGTGTATTGGGAAAGTGTTGAGTGAGGAAAAAGACAGCATCGGAGAACAGCGACGGTGTTTGGAGTGGGAATATATAAAAAATAAGTAAAAGTGACTGTTTATAACTTTTTTTTTCTTTTTCTTTTTTTTTAATTGTATTTGGTTTTGTTGGACTAAAGGTAGATAAGGTGGGGTTGGGACCCATTCAACGACGGAAAAACATGCTCATCATTGTGGCGTGAATGGATGCTAAAATCTGAATTCAAATTTTGGAGAAAGTGAACTCCTGTAAAGTTAAAAAGAGCATTCTCTACTGAGATTCAGCTATAATAAGCCCCCAACTCCAAGTTTTATTTATCTTTTATCAGTAATTATCAATAATACTAAATATATTTTTTGAGATATAAGTTTTGCACATTTATTTTAAATAAATATAGAATTCATAATTAAAAAAATAGGTTTTTTTGTTTGGATTTCAAATTTACCTACCTTTTTAAAAAAAAATGCAAAAATTACAAATCTTAAACTGTAAATATTATTTCTTATCTTTTTATTATTAAAATGAATTAAAGTTACTATTTATTAATATTTACTTTATTTTTCATATTTTGGTTTTTAGAGAATTGAATGTGAGAGTTCAATACAAAGATCTTATAAAAGAAAATTTATAAATTATAATATATCAAATCTACTTTATAATAAAAAAAAATTACAATCTAAATACAGTGTCAAGTCACATATAGCATATTAATTTGTATTTTAATTCGTAAGCTGTTCTATAATATTTCTTTAATGAATAAGTATATAGACTTAAAAAGAAAAAAGTGCAGATTTTTCTTATTTTATTTTTATTTATTTTAAAGATAGAGAGAATATTAACCAGGTTTGGTATTATAATTTTATTATCCAAATCAGCATTACAACTTCAATTCATAAAATGTATATATAGGGAAAAGAATAGTAGGATGATTATGGGCTTGGTGGGGACTGGATGGTTCTGTGGGGGTACAATTCAATGAGAATTTTGTCACTTTGTGGGCTAAAGGACCACGTGGCTGTGTATTAGAATGTGGTCCTGGTCTGGCTGCTGGGTACACTTTTTTCTCATGAAACTCGTGACTGTGGCTAGTGTTAGACTGTTAGTGTGGGTTGGTCAGGAATTATTAGGATTCCACTGTCACGTATCAGCATCGGGAAGCTTTTACACTCGACCATTTATATTTCTCTCTCTTTTTAGATATTTATTTTTTAAATATTATTTAAATATAAAATAATTTTTAATTTTAAATATTTATTTTTTATTTAATCATTATCTACTCATTATAAATTTTATAAAATACCAACAAAATATATAAAATAATACAAAATTTTAAAATTTTAAAACAAAATTAATATTCAAAATTATATCTAAAAACTTTTTTAATTTTAAAATATTTTTTTATCACTTATTTTTTAAAATCTAATAAAATATCTTAATTCAAACAATTTTATTATTATTTATAAATTATTTAATTATTATTCACATGAATTCTAAAATATTGTAAGTATCCAGTCTAGTACTAAAACTATTAGATATGAGATTTTTAACTCATTTCATCTAATATATTAGAATAATATTTTTTTAATATTATTATTATTTTAAAATTTAAAAAAAAATTATTTATTATATTTATATAAAAAAATTAAAAAATTATTATTATTATTTAAATAAAAATGAAATTAAATGTTTTTTTTATATAAACCTACCCTTAGTCCCTAAGCCATTCTGCACTCATTGTATTTAATGTTGTAAAACTGTCATATCTGTCTCTTTTCAATTAAATCATAAAATTGCATAGGATTCTAATCACCCTTTAAGACGAAAATAATTCTAATTATTCGGGTACCAATTTCATGGTAAGCATTAGATCATGATCAGTTGTTTGCTTGCTAGCTAGCTAGCACTCATCTTTTGTTTTTTGGTTACATTATTTCCGTATAGTATTCTTCGTACATCAATTCGTCTTTTATGTTTTCTCTTTTACAAATAATATGTTTCTCTTAGACAAGTGTTGGTAATTATTAAAGGAAATAAATATTAAAAATAAATAAATATTTGTTATGGTACGTAGTTATGTATGTATCACAGGTTGAGAATTTATTCATATTAACATATTTGTGGTGATGTGCTTCCGCCATAAAAATTAGTTTTTTAGTAACGAGTTTTTATTTGCCAAAAATAAAAACGATGAAAATTAAAAAAATAGAATTTTCCCATCAAAACTTGAATTGTCGTGGGAAAAAGTTGTACAAATCACATTTTCTTGTAGTGATAATTCAATCATTAATATATATATATATATATATATATATTTATATAAGTGGAGTTAATCTCTTATCTCAGTGCATGAAGTCCAACCATGGCGGCAGAAAATGCAGAATACTGATAATCTGACCCGTCAAAAGACAAAAGAACGATCGATATACATCAACGAAACGTAAAAAGTTTATATACTTTCAACCTACCAATAGATTTCAAAGCACTAGCTAGAAAACTTAATTGGATGCAGATCATCATCGATCATCAGAGATGCATGCATGGAGAATCCTTATTCTTATTCCAAAAATGTAAGGTCAAATAAAAATAAATCTATTAATTGATGTAACATAATATAGTGTATTAAATTAAAATTTTAATTATTTATAAAATAAATATAAAATATCACATCATATATTAATTTATAAATTTATTTTTTTTAAATGCAGAACGCATGGCTCACCAAAACCCATGCTGATCAAGACTTTTTATTTCCTTGATTTCACCGGCAAGCTGGAAAACTTTCGGTGGTACAAACTTCAAAACTTTGATTCCTTCCACACCAGGCTAGTATCAGAAAGTCGTCGTTTAGGTTTTTATCAGCACTTTTTGGTATAAAAAGGATAAGGTGAACTGCTAGAATTTGTCTCATCAGCAAAATTTCAAAGGCATGCGCATGCAGCTTCTTCTTGAAAATATATCTCATCAGCAACAAATTTGTCTTGTTTTTCCAGCACGTTACTAACAATATTATATCATGCATTAATGGGTCAGTACTCATGACTTCGAACATAAAAACATATAATTTTGGGTGAAATTAAATATCATTAATGAATTTGTCCCAGGCTAGCTACTTTTGATCTGATATGTTTCGGACATCGTTTAGATTGAAAAGTAATATCAACTTATCTCATTTTATTATTATAATATTTTTTAATTTTTACATAAAATATAATAAATAATTCAACTTTTTCAATTTTAATATTAATTCATCCCATCTCAACTTAAATCACCATCCAAATCACACCTTAACTTTCTTTGTTCGAATCTCTAATCTTTTTGTTCAGCTTCGACAAATAATATTTAATTTGACTCTGTATTTCACAGCAAAAAATATCCTAATGGCTAATATATACTTTGATAAGGCTTTGACCGGTCTCGTCACGATGATTATCAACACTTGCATGCAGCAAATTCCAATATTTAGCCGACTTTCACTTCATATATAGTGAGAATATATAAATTATAATATTATTCAGACACCAACCCCCCAAAATCCTCCAACCTTTCTTTTTAATTACTTTTCTGAACAAAGAAAAAAAAAACGAATCAAATATATTGATCAGAAGCTGCTAGCTAAGCCAGTCTTATGTGACGGCATGCATGCATGCATGGGACAATATATATCGAATATCAAATTCACACAGTAGTAGTACTTTACACGGACGTACGTACTCAAATATCATCACGCGCGAGTGGAGAAGCTTGGAGCTGACTTCAAAGGGAGCACCTGAGTGCCGTTGTGCCGTACTTGATTATCAATATTCTGTTCCATGGTTATTGGCCCTTCTTCCGAAACCTTCCACACCTTCACGGACTCGTCCAAACTGCCACTGTACAAAATCCACCGCTGGTGCTCCTCGGGTACCGTTGATTCGCGATCCTTTCCCACGGCCAAACACTTGACCGGCCCAGTATGGCCCGTCAACACCGACAAGCATGTGTGCTCTGATCCCTCCAATGTCGTCGTTCTCTTCCACACGCATATCCCCATGTCGGCTGATCCGCTAAATACAAGCTTCCCAGCCGTGGCTAAGCACAACACTGCCAGTTTATGGCCTTTCAACACCCCGCCGTGCGACAGAGAGTTCTCGCGCTCCCAGTAGTTAACAAGCCCGTTCGATGAGCCGCTGTAAACTAAGGTGCCTTCAGGATCAACAACCAATGCTGTCACCGCGCACTCTTGCTTCAACAACGTTTGTGAAAAGAAATGCTTCGTTCCCTTCCCTTGTACCTCTCTGCGCCAAACCTTGATGGTACCATCGGCAGAGCCAGTGAACACTAAGCCGTCAAAACCCGCTACCAAGGTATTCACGGCGTCGTCATGAGCATTGATTGATTCCAAGCACTTCGAGTCTGAGATTCGCCAGACTTTGAAGGTTTTGTCCCAAGAAGCTGAATAGAGTAGAGATCTATCTTCGCTCAAGCTAAGGCACGAGATGGCATCGTAGTGTTTGATCCATACCACGCTGCGGTGACGCCTCACTTCCACGTAATTCTTTGGTTTCATCGAGCTTTTTAGATAATCTCCCATGGTTGGAAGCGTCCCTACACGCTTGTGAACGCTTGGATTCTTCGATGACATCTTCCACACTCGGATCCTCCCGTCCTGATGACCCGTAAAGATCATCCTCTTCCCGGCAATGACTATTGCTTTAACCAACCCGCTATCCGATTTGAACCCAGAAAACTGTCGTTGATTCTTCCATACCCGGATGTTCTTGCTATCGGACCCAGTATACAACAAGTCCCCTGCGGCTGCCATTGAGTATATATGGCCTTCTTCCCGGACCAGCGAGCCTAGGAGAGCGTTGCCCGAGACATCTGAGGAACGATTATGCTGATCAAGATGAGGATGAGGAGCACTCATGTGGCATGACCATGGGGACTCGGTTAAAGGAGACGTGGACGTCGTCGAAGGCTCGTAAGCACCAGAACTGTTGTCCAACACCATTAGAGGGTCGGTGACGTCGTAGTCAGGAGCCGGAGCACTCTCCGACTGGACCGAAGCGTTGCTCGTGCTTCTGCTCGGACGACTAATATTATAGCGATCACCTCCCTCCTCCTGATCACAGCCATCATCCGGATTATCCGGATTCTTGAGCCTGCCAAATTTTTGCCCACGTTTGCTTCCTTCTTGATCCGAGAATATCCGGCGCCCTCTTGACGTGCTTCTCAGTTTATGCATCTCTCACCAGTATATATATTACACAAAACGAATAATAACAAGAAAAAGGTGGATTCTTGTATGACACTAGTATGTGTATATATATATGCGTGTGTACGTGTGTATTTATATATACTAAAAAGAATAAAGAGGATAACCAGACATTAAGAAAACCGAAAGCTTGAAGAATAAACAACAGCTTATAGCGATGGCCAGAGAGAGACAGAGAGATAGCGACAGGGAGGTAGGAATTTCTGTCTCTGATACGAGAAATTTCTGTTGGGCGGTTGGGTGGGTGCTTTTGTGCGGTTAAGGTTTTATTCTTGTAAACAACAGTGTTTTTCGCTGTAGTAACTTTGTGATTGCTAGAATTCTCAATGACATCAGGCCACGCCTGGCCTTTGGACAGGCAGAAAGCTGTGGAATTACGAGTCTCCGGTGGGACAAACAGTGTCCGGTTCCTCACAAAAATCGAGGCACCGGAGTTTGTTTGGTTTTACAGATCAAACTGACGTTTGAAGACAGAAGAAGAGCCGGAAGACGAAAGATATTGGACTTCTATTTGTACAAGGAGAATTTGTCATTTGACCTGGTCTATGTCCTAAATTTAATCATTTGACTCCTGCATAAATGTGGTAACGAGGATTTTTAGGGGTTAATTCCGTAATAAGCCGATCGAGTCCAATTTTTTTTTCTTTTTAAGTTAGACGAATCCATTATGATCTACCACGATTTTTTTTTTCCAAACAGTCTCAATGTGAGATATTTTTAGAACAAATTTGGATAAATTTGAAACTTATAATAGAAAAAAAATTATCTATTTAATGATAGACTCAATTTTATTTTATTTTTAAAAATACATCGGATTTACACATGATTCTATGTCCTAAGCAGCAAACGCCATGTTAGCACTTGTTCATAAGTGTTTGTGTCCATAGCACGTCTCTTATTTAAGTAATTAATATAAAAAATCATTTAAATTACATCACATCATGACGAACATACGAGATGATCAAACTTAAAAAAGAAATATTATTTATCTTTCATTTCTAATAATTAACAAATTTGGTAAGAATATTGATAAAAATTCTTCCACGAGTTAAAGGGGTACTGTCACACTCGATCAGGTTAATTATCAAACCATTTTTTTATTGATAAGTTCGGTACGAATGAACTGATCATATATAGATGACCAATATGTGGCACAAAAGATGGCTAGCTTTTCTACTCCTACTTTCCATTTCTATTTCCTTCTTACGTACCCAATATTCAATGATATTTGGATTTGGAGGAGAGTGAGAAATATGTAATATGGGAGTATTGTGGGGGAGAAAACACAATTGTAAAAAGCTAATCTATTTTCATGTAATCTCTTTTATTTAGGGTGAATTTAATCCAATTACTAAATTGCCTATGAAATTAGGCATATCATATTAAGAGTAATGTTAGAAAAAGTAAGGCCTACATTAAAAATATATATTTTTTCAAGTAAACATCTTATTTATTAACTAAAGGAGTGCGTGATATTTGAATATTCTAAGACTGTAAATATCATTTCTCTAATATTAAATCACATATTATGGACCTTTTATTAATTTTCACCATCCAACCACAATTATTGATCAACATGGCAGAAAAATTAAATGGTACCAACACTTATTAGTTGTGGACTATGAGTTTGAATGTTATCGTATGGCCTCTTCAATTCAGATGTTGAAGTTAAGGTTTTGTTTCTGAACTGAGATAAGTTGAGAACATCTCATATATTGCCAATCATCACAAATTTTTTAAACTTTTAAACAAAACACAAAAAATAATACAATTTTTTCAAAGTTAAAAACAAAAATAATATTAAAAATTCTTATTCAAACAATTTTTTAATTTTATAATATTTTCATACAACTTTTTCTGTCTCATTTTTCAAAATCTAATAAAGCATTAACTCAAATCATTTCACTACTATTCACAAATTATTTTACTACTATTCGTATAATCTCATCTCATCTCTTTATCCAAGCATACCAAGTCAATTATAAAAAAATGGTTAATATAACACGGAATCCAAATTTTATATATGAAAATTAAATTTATGTAAAACTCTCTATGTAGGAGAATTTGCACATGTATGCGCACGAATAAAACACGGGAGTCTACATGGAATTAATACAGTGCAGTTTCGAATTTTCCCCTTCCTAGTATCTAAACCCCAGCCCCCTCCATTTCCCTCCTCTGTCTTCTTCGTCATGGCTGGTATCGAAGGTTGTGTAGGTGATACTAGCTAGAGAGATTGATCCTTTGTTGAATGACTTGAATGAGAAGAACAGAACTTCGAACGGAATGTGGTTCTGTTGGTAATGGAGTTGAAGGAGGTTCGAACCCGCTTAACATCTCAAGAACAATCATATGTTTTAGAAACTCTAACAAGACAGGTATGCCATCTTGAGATTCTAGGTACTTTTTCAAATACTATGTTCATGTGGTTTGAACCTTTAAAGTCAATGATTAGTCTCTTCTTTAGGGTAAGTTTGGAGGATGAGATGAGAATTTTATATTTTATTTTAAAGTTTAAAATATTATTTTTTAGTTTTGGGATTTGAAAAAGTTAAATTGGGATTTGAAAAAGTTGAATTATTTATTATATTTTGTTTGAGGATTTGAAAAAGGTGTAATGATGAGATGAAATGAGATGAGATGAGATGTGTCACACGTAACGGGCTAAGGGGCTGAACTAATCGTGGGCCAGGGGCACGAGGAGTTGGGCCAGATGAGAAGGAAGTATACCGATGGGCTTTAGCCCAGTTCATACCAGTTAGGCCTTCAACGGCATAATAATGTTGTCATTTACTGTTTTACCCTTTTATGTTGTTATTCAGACTTCTTGTTGATTGGTTTAAGGCTCTGTCAAAGCCGTTAGCAGTAGTGGGGGACTATAAGTCACAGTAGGCGTGTAATTGGCTTTTTATCGAATATCCAAACAGATTTATATGCTCTGAGGTTTTCTTCTCCCTCGTCTATCCTTTTCTCCCAAGTTTCTGGAGGATTCTCACTCTCTAAGTGAGCTCATACTTATTTGCAGTCCCTATTATATTGAGAGTATTACAATCTGGTATCAGAGATTTCGATCTCACTGTGCTTGCAAATAAACAATGGCAGATGGTACAAGAATGAGTCAGTTATAAGAAGGGCTGGTGAATCTCAACAAATCCACCGGGTCCCAATTTAAGACTGTTGAAATCGAGATATTGACATTGAAGCGCCAATCTGATGCTATCATGCAGCAGCTGGCAGCCATGAATGTTGAGCTGCAAAAGTTGTCCCACAACTCTGGTCACTCAGAATCTTCAAATCACCACCACCGCCGAGAGGATTAGTAGGAATCTGGAGGAGAAATGATACCAAGGTCAGTACGTATTGATTTTCCAAGTTTCAAAGGGGAGGACCCCACTGGATGGCTTTATAAGGCCAACCATTTCTTTAAATTCTACAATACATTGCCACAACACAAATTAAGGCTGGCCTCCTTTCATATGGAGGGACAAGCCCTCATTTGGTTTCAGGACCTAGAGGAAACTGGTGGTTTGCAACATTGGGAGGGATTCACCCAAGCCTTATTAACTAGGTTTGGACCTAACTCATATGATGATCCTATGGAATTGTTAACCCGTTTGAAGCAAGTGGGCACTGTGGAAGATTATAAGTCCATCTTTGAAGTCTTGTCGAATAGGCTGGGTGGCTTATCTGAGTCTTACAAACTCAGTTATTTTTTGAGTGGTCTGAGGGATGACATAAGGCTGTCGGTGAAAATATTCAAACCAGATAATTTGCTCGATGCTTATGGCTTGGCTAGGATACAGGAGGAGTTGTCGGGAGCTATAAGGAAGAATTACAAAGATTTATTACCCTTACCCGATCCCACAACCACAAAATACCCTTATTATAGCCCAACTACAGCACTTAAAGGATCTCCCAAAGCCTTAGTTACTGTCCAAAAAATAAACCAAGCCCAAATGAAGGATCGCAGGGATAAAAGATTATGTTATCACTGCGATTCGAAATGGAACCCTAACCATAAATGTTCCAACCCAAAATTATTCCTTATTGAGGAGATAGAGGAGGAAGTGGGGGAAGAAGAACCCTTAGAAAGCCCAACACCCAACATACAGCTAGAAATTTCCCTACATGCCTTGTTAGGATCCCAAAATCCTAAAACCATGAGGTTGAGAGGAAGGGTGGGAGACCAAAAAGTGGTCATACTTGTTGACGCAGGAAGCACCCATCACTTTCTAGACCCCTTAGTAGTGAGGAAAGAGAATCTGGAAGTAAAAGGAGATGAGAGGGTTAATGTGAAGGTAGCCAATGGGGAGTTACTCACTAGTGAAGGAAGATGTCCTGAACTAAGGTTTCGAGTGCAGGGAAATAATTTTTCCACTGAGGTTCAAGTGTTGGTATTGGCTGGTTGTGACATGGTGTTGGGGGTGCAATGGCTAAAGGAGTTGGGGCCAATACTCTGAAATTTTGCTGACCTGACCATGAATTTCCAGCAAGATGGCAAGTCCATCAAGTTGAGGGGTTTGAGCCCTACTAAAAGTATCGAGTTGGGGGGATTAAATAAACATCATAAATTGGAAAATAGGGGAGTATTATTGCAGTTGTTGGAGAACATTTCAATTTCAAAAAAAGAAAGGGTTCCTGAGCAGATACAGAACTTATTACATCAGTTTGCTGATGTGTTTGGGGAACCACAAGGGTTGCCACCTAGCAGGGCCCACGATCACTTTATAACCCTACTGCCAAACACCCCACCTATTTCTGTCAGACCATATAGATACCCCTATTTTCAGAAGGAAGAAATAGAGAAGATCATGAGAGAGTTGCTTAAAAATGGGGTGATCCAACCCTCCCAAAGTCCCTATTCATCCCCTGTTTTACTTGTGAGGAAGGCTGATGGGTCATGGAGGATGTGTGTCGATTATAGGACACTCAATAAGGTCACTGTCAAGGACAAATTCCCCATACCAGTAGTAGAGGAGTTGCTGGATGAGCTGTGTGGGGTCAGGTTTTCTCAAAACTGGATTTGCAATCTGGATATCACCAGATCAGGGTAAAAGAAGAAGACATCCCAAAAACAGCCTTTAGAACACATGAGAGCCATTACGAATTTTTAGTTATGCATTTTGGGCTAACTAACGCTCCCTCTACATTCCAAAACCTCGTGAATGACATATTCAGGCCATACTTAAGGAAATTCATCTTAGTGTTCTTTGATGATATCTTAGTCTATAGTAAGACAGCTGAAGAACATGCCCATCATTTACAACTGACCCTGGAGACTTTAAGAGAGCATAGCTTATTTGCTAAACCATCTAAATGCAGTTTTGCTTGTGCTGAAGTGGCTTACTTAGGGCACCTGATCTCAGCAGAAGGGGTGATGGCAGATCCTGAAAAAATCAGAGCCATGGAAGAGTGGCCTTTTCCCACTACTCTTAAGGCCTTGAGGGGCTTCTTTGGACTTACGGGCTACTACAGAAGATTTATTAAGGGATATGGTGGCATTGCTGGCCCTTTGACCAGTTTGTTAAAGAAGAATCAGTTCTGCTGGACAACAGAAACTGAAGAGGCTTTTATTAAGCTAAAGACAGCAATGACCAGATTTCACACTACCTTTTGTTATTGAGTGTGATGCCTCGGGAAAAGCCATTGGAGCAGTACTTATGCAAAGAAACAGACCCATTACTTATTTTAGTCAAGCCCTAAAGGGTAGAATTTTGGCTTGGTCAACCTATGAGAAGGAACTGTATGCATTGATGGCTGTTATACAGAAGTGGAGACCCTACTTAATTGGACAGATTTTTACTGTTAAGACAGATCACCAAAGTCTTAAATTTCTCCTAGAACAAAAGATAGGGACTCCTATGCAACAAAAATGGGTCTCTAAACTTTTGGGGTATGACATTAAGGTGGAGTACAAGAAAGGAACTGAAAACAGGGTGGCTGACACATTATCTAGAAGAGATGAGGGCATTAAGCAAGAGCTAGAAGTTAGCCTCTCTGCTTTGTCAGAACCTACTGCAGAATGGTGGGAAGAAATTAAGCATGGGTACACTCAGGATCCCTACACTAAGAATCTATTGAGTTTGAGGCAAAATGAGCAATTACCTATGCACTTTACAGTAAGGGAATGCCTGCTTTATTACAAGCAGAGGCTATGTGTGGCTAACCATGGGGACTCTAGACTGAAAATACTGCAGACACTCCACAGTGGGTCCTTGGGGGGACATTCGGGCTATGACAAAATATTACAGAGGGTAAAGAGGGAATTCTATTGGCCAGGGCTCAGAACTGACCTTAAGAAGTTTATAAGGGAGTGTGATGTTTGTCAGGAGGTTAAGGCGGATCAGTCCAAGCCCAGTGGGCTATTACAGCCCCTTCCAATTCCCTCACAACCATGGATTTTGTGGAGGGACTACCCAGTTCTCAGGGCTTCAACAGTGTGTGGGTTGTGGTTGATCGACTCACTAAGTACTCCCATTTTGTTCCTCTGAACACCCTTTCTCAGCCAAGACAGTGGCACAATTGTTTGTTAAACTTGTCCTAAAACTACACGGGATGCCCCAGTCCATTATTTCTGACAGATGGAGTATTTTTACAAGCATGTTCTAGCAGGAATTCTTCAAGATTCAAGGCATCCAATTAGCCTTCAGTACCTCCCACCATCCCCAAACTAATGGCCAGACAGAAGCCGTAAACAAATGCTTAGAGAACTACCTCATATGTTTTATGGGTGATCAACCTAAAACATGGGCTCACTGGGTTCCCCTAGCAGAGTGGTGGTATAACACCAACCACCATTCCTCTACCCGCACCACCCCTTTTGAGGCTCTCTACGGGTACCCCCCACCCAAACTGATCTAATACATTCTTGGAACTACAAAACTAGAGGCCGTGGATGAAGATCTAAGGTCCAGGGAAAAAATATTACAACTACTCAAGCACAACTTGCACAGGGCGCAGGGCAGGATGAAAAAGTATGCAGATTTGAAAAGATAGGAACAAACTTTTGAAGTAGGTGAGTGGGTCTACCTTCGGCTTCAACCGTACCGACAGATGTCTGTGGTGCAGAGGCATAGTGCGAAGCTTTCACCTCGATTTTTTGGGCCCTGTCAGGTGATACAGAGGATCGGTGAGGTAGCCTACAAACTCAGTCTCCCACCATCTTCTTCTATTCACCTGGTATTTCACATCTCTCAGCTCAAACGAAAGTTAGGGCAGCAAGCAATAGCAGCCCCGATCCTACCACCTGTGGATAACGACGGCGTGCTTAAACCAGAACCAGCTGAGGTGTTGGCCAGAAGGATGCGGAAGGCAAGGAACCAGGCAATCGTAGACTTGCTGGTTCGTTGGCAAGGGCAGAACCGTGAGGATGCTTCGTGGGAGCCCTTCCATGAACTGAAGGAAACCTACCCACACCTTGTGGGCAAGGTGTTCTAAGGAGGGAGGCTTTGTCACACGTAACGGGCTAAGGGGCTGAACTAATCATGGGCTAGGGGCATGAGGAGTTGGGCTAGATGAGAAGGAAGTATACCAATGGGCTTTAGCCCAGTTCATACCAGTTAGGCCTTCAACGGCATAATAATGTTGTCATTTACTGTTTTACCCTTTTATGTTGTTATTCAGACTTCTTGTTGATTGGTTTAAGGCTCTGTCAAAGCCGTTAGCAGTAGTGGGGGACTATAAGTCACAGTAGGCATGTAATTGGCTTTTTATCGAATATCCAAACAGAAATATATGCTCTGAGGTTTTCTTCTCCCTCGTCTATCCTTTTCTCCCAAGTTTATGGAGGATTCTCACCCTCTAAGTGAGCTCATACTTATTTACAGTCCCTATTATATTGAAAGTGTTACAAGATGAGATGAGAATTTTGGAGAATTCTTGTGCCCCAAACCAGCCCTTAGTGTTTTTGTTTGTAGGGTCATGATTTGGATTTGTAGTTTTCTATTATTATATGAGTTATTTTCATGGGTATGTTTTTGCAAGAAGCAGAGGCAAAAGCTAAGAACATGAAGGAAGAAATTGGTTTAATATTTGGATTTGGTTTAATATCCTTGAAATTATAGGTGTCATATCTTCTATGTGTATGCATATAATTTGTTGAATAAATAGGGGATTCTAAAAATTAGTGAATTCTAGAGGTCCCCTATATTAGGTTCTATCCACTGATATTCTTTGATAATATGTGTTTTAGGAACACACTTGGTATTCATTTCAAAAAATTGATTCCAGTGCTATCTTACCATGAACTTGAACATTTCAATCCATCATCTTGTAAGGTGAGCAATAATATAAATCATTAGAGCAGAGTTTTTTCTCTTTTATTTGTTGGATGGATTTCTTGTTAAATTTAGCAATCCATAAGGAGAATGCAGTAGGGATGGATGAGGAAATATACCCCCGGTATACTTGGACTGCACCCCTAGTGCTTCTACAAGAAGTGGTATTGTTACATACAAAATAATAATATTTACTTTTCAATTTTTAATTTAGTAATTCTTTTTTTTGGAGGCATAATTCTAACTAAATTCTTTTTGGTAAGCTATTCTAACTAGGCGATTAGTAATTACTCTCTCAAGTCATATGAGTGAAAGGAAATTCTTGAGAAATGGTTGTCGTTTGTCTCTATTTTAAATCGGTTAATATAGACTCACTATTACAAAAGTCTAAGTAAAATATACAAGACATGAAACATTTCATTGCAACAGCACTGGTGCTAAAATGAATTTGTGGTTACATCATGACAAAATGAGTATCATTGTTCAGGGCATTGATGACACATTGGTTATATACCACCATTCTCCTTTATGCACCTACTGTGTAGACGGAAAAGGTTGATTTGGAGAATACAATGGCTGATGAGAGCCAAAGATAGTGCAATGATGAAGGGGCCTTTTCTAGATTAGTGCAAGACAAATTTATTGGTGAGTTATAATGTTGTAATCTTTGTGACCAAGTTGTAGCTTTAATTCCTTCCCTTTCATCAGAAATAGGCCGGGCATATTATTTTAGTTGGTGATGAGATATGTCCAAATATTATAGTGCTTTATTATTAAAGGTCAGAAGACATCAATTTGCTTGCTATTTTCTGTAGCTTATATTGTTGACTATTTAGAATATTGTGTATTATAGAACTATTTAGAATGTTGTATGTTATGAAACTATTTTGGATGTTGTGTATTATAGAAGTATTTGGAATGTTGTTACTTGTGTATTATGAAACTATTGTGTATTATAAAACTATTTGAAATACCTAATTTGGACATATTGTACAAATTGAAGAGTCATAATCTTCCTTCTATTGTACTACTATAATATTAAAGATAGCAGGATTTGTGATTACTATAAAAATGTTGAAAGGGTGATATATTTACATATAGTAGTTAGTTATATGGTTCATACATCAATGGTTCCATAAGCTACACATTGCAATCATGAGTTTACATATTGTTTACAATCATAATACATCTCCAAAATACACTTAATACATCTCGAAATCATAAAACAAAATCTCCAACATCTAGTTGTGTTCTATCCCTATTATCCATCTGTGTTCCATCTACTCCAAGATGCATCTATGAAGATAATATAACATAAGTTAACAGTTATAATCTAGATTTAAGATCAATAATTGAATGAAGGGTACCAATATCAATAATTTCTAGGTAAAAGGTTTGTGTAACGCATCATACTTGCTAGTTTGGGTACAAATTGTAAAATCCTTACTTGTTTGAAGATGAAAAATGTTTATTTCCATAGATAATTCGTAATATGTGAACAAGCAGTATAGCTTGTTGTTTTAATAAAGGGAAAATAATATGATCAGCTTTTTAAATTAGACCTTTTAAAAAAATGTACTTCACATGCTTTAAAAAATGCAAGGGTTGAAGGAAACTTATAGTGTGAAAGTTTTCAAGTATATTCTTCTCAAACAGTAATGAGAAAATTCATAATCAAGCTAACCTGGGTGTGTGGGGCAGGGGAAGGAGGTTTTTTGGATTCAAATTTTTGTGTATAAAAGTAAAACAATTAAATGGGAGATCTTGACTGGGTGTGTGATGGGGGGCCCTTTGAAAACGACAGAGGAAACTTCTACCATCAGTATAAGGGCAGATGTTGAATCCCCTTGTTTGGTCAAATTAATATACAGCTAGTGTAATGAAAGAGGCAAACTTTCTATTCCGTCCTTATCATAGGGAGTGTTTTCTATTTCAACAAAATTTCTCCCCAGCATTCCACAAATTGATCAACATTCTAAAGATTAAACAACAAATTCGTGAAAATGGACTTTTATAGAAATGGAAGAAATGAACCCACTTATCACAGATAATGATGAAGCCTGGTAGAAGTGAAGTGTTCAAAATTGCCAAAGATAACGCCAACGCAGATGATTGGCGAGGTGGAGGTTATTGGGTCGGAAAATGCTAGACACTTTTGCGTAGGAGATGGATTACAATGATGGAGAATTGCAGTTTTGAAGGTTCTCGGGTTGGAAAATGTTTGAAGTTTCTGTGTGTGTGCAGAGTTTTCCTTTTCTTTTTCATCTTTATTTGTTTTTTCCTTCTTTTATTTAGTTTTTTATTTTTTGAATACATGCTGATATGATATCCTTGTGCAGCTCTCCTGTGCAAAGTCTCCTGTACGTAGCGGGATTGTAAGGATAGGTTTGGGGATGATATGAGAATTTTGTGTTTTGTTTTAAAGTTTAAAATATTATTTTTTAGTGTTGAGATTTGAAAAAGTTAAATTGGGATTTGAAAAAGTTGTATTGGGATTTGAAAAAGTTGAATTGTTTATTATATTTTGTATAAGAATTTAAAAATATTGTAATGATGAAATGAGATGAGATGAAAAGTTTATGTAAGATGAAACATCTAAACTTATCCTAAATTTATATCATTGTTGTCGTATATGTATTTTTATTAGAGGTGTATAGCTGGTAAATTAACTCAAGAAACATACTAATCATTAAATCAGGAAACATTACATGATGATCTCTTTCAAAACAAGACTATAAATAACATAAGAACCCCCTTCCATCCATCAATGATCACCAGCTTGCTGATTTAATGCATGAAACTTGTCCAATTGTGTGCAACCAAATTTCCGTCTCTGTAGATAAAAGTACTAAGGAACATTCCTGGTGGTTTCTAAACACCAGTTTCAGAACTTCCATTATTTAACCATACCATGCTAATTATGCACGTTTATTTGCTTTGAACGGCCCTCACTATCATTAAAGCATCTCTTTCAAATATTACTTAGACCCAAATCAAAACAAAGCTCCACTGCCTTCCACAAAGCCACGCTTTCAGCTATAATTGTTTAATTATTCGCCATTTTTTATTAAACAAGCTGTGCATGCCATTATTTGCTTCTGCCAATCTCTTATTAGAACTCCAATTCCTATTTTCTGATTAGCCTTATCAACAGCTACATCAAAATTTACCTTGGATTCATCTCTAGCTGGAGCTTGCCACTGCTTCAATACTTTCATGGGACTTTCCGTTCATCTGCAGCTCGACATGTGTACTCGGAGTCGGCGATCATATATAATACCTTCTGTCGGTCACTTTCCCGCCGTTTTACTCACATAGTCGGCAACTGCTTGTTTTTTTTCTCTCCGACGGGGCAGAATATTATCTGCTTGTGTCGCAAGAAAGATTCAATCAAAGCCATGACCATGAACGAAAGCTACTAATTTCCTGCGCTTCAAATAGACCCTACCCAGGTAATGTTCTTGGACAGCATAATCCAACGGAGATTAGCGTCTCTATTGCAGCCATGGCTGCGAGAAGAGCCGGAGTTGGAAGTCAAATTAGGGTTTATAAATTCTCAGGCGGTCGCGAAGGACTTGCGCTTCGACACTTCAGTTCTCAACCAGCTCTTCGACGAGCCCTCTCGTCTTTCCTTCAAAGAGGTCACCGTCGAACGCTTGAGCTTCTGGTTCTCGAATTGGTATGTCCCCGCCTTCAAGATCGAACTTCAAGGCGTCCATGTGACTCTATCACCTGGGTGAGTTGTTCTACTTCCTATTGACGTGCGTTTGCGTATCTCCACAATTGTATTAATGCATGCGTCAAATTTGGATGTTTTAATTCTGATTGTGTAATTGATATTTTGGAATTTTACTCGAAGGGAGGTGAAGGAAGAGGGACGTTCGAGAAGGGTGCGGGAACCAAAGGATGCGTTTTCCGTGGCTATGAAGAAGAAGCTTTCCATGCTTGATCCTGAGGTATTCACGTTCCATTTGTTTTGCTTTCTGATGTCTAGTCTCTTACGAATATATAAAAAGTGATTGCATTATTTTAGACATAGAGAATCTGTGGATCACCTCTTATTGCACTGTGAGGTAACAAAGTTGTTGTGGGATGAGATCTTTCGAAGGGTTGATCTTGCCTGGGTTATGCCATTGAGGGTGGTGGATTTGTTCAGGTGTTGGAGGAAGATGCAAGGTTGTCACCAAGTGGCAGCAGTGTGGAAGATGATTCCGTTGTGCATCATGTGGTGTATTTGGTCGGAACGGAATGCGCGATGCTTTGAAGATAAGGAACGATCTATGGAGGAGCTGAAGAAGTTTTTCTTTCACACTTTAATGCTTTGGTTTTCTGCCATTTTACTTAATGGGAACAATGTTTACGATTTCTTGTCTTTAATTTCTAGTTCTTAGAATGTACTTAGGGGTCTTTTTGTATACTTCCTGTGTACAAGGGCTAAGCCTATTTCTTTCATATCAATAATATTTATCTCTTACTTATAAAAAAAAAAATTATTTTAGACATGTGCCCTATATGTATTGAAGTTTACAATTCGGATGCTTAGTAGAGTTATAGACTCATAGTGACTAAAGAGGGACAAAAGATTCTTGAAATGCGTAACGAGATTCATGTCCCTGTGAAGGAGCTTTTGGATGATTATGTGGGGCTATTGGGTTTGAGAGAGTTTGCATATTTAGTGTAGTTAACTAACATATGTAAATTAAAACTTTGTTTATTTATCATTCTCCCTGATTTTTTTTTACTGCATTTCAGGGTAGTGCTTTGCATGACATTCTTGAAAGGATCTCTGCCACCAAGCCTTCAAGAAATCGGTTTAATACATCTTTTTTTATTCTTATGCTCAAATACTGTCAACTTCAGATGCATAATATCAGTCTGAATGTGGAGTTCCCCATCTCGAATGATTCATTTATGTATTTGTCAGAAATAAAGGAGTTCAATGCAGAATCTCAATGTCTCCCTCATGGCTGTCTTGCTAGGGGTATTTTTGGTGCAATTTTTATACCTTTGAAAAAGATCACTTATATTGTCAATGGTAGTGGTTTCGAGATTGGCTGCAAGAGAAAAGATCAAATTAACCGCTTGCTACTGTCAAAAGATCTGTTTGCTCAAATCAATTTGGATGATCTTCATCTCGTGGACTTCATTCTTAGGGTTCCAGAATTAAGCTTGTTTTTTTCTCCAGCTGATGTTTCTATGTATTCAGCATTGGGTAAAATATCTCCCAAAGAACCTAAGCATGCTAGAGATGGTAGACAACTGTGGAAATTAGCTGCAAGCAAAGTTGGCCATGGAACTTCAGCTCCCAGATTCTCATTACATAAACTTGTTATTGTTGCTTGTCTCTGGCTACATTATGTCAATGCATACGAGCATATATTGTCACTATTTGGATATCCTGCCAACCACTTTTTAGAAAGATCTTGTACTGAGATATCCAATGACAAAATGGTTTTGAGTTCTGTTTGTTACCATTGGAAGTTGATCACTGATGTTGAGAAAAAGCTGCCTGCTGAAGCCATTTCACAGGCACGACGAGTCGCCCGTTACAGAGCAGCATCCAGTGTACAATGTGTCAAAGAAACTAACAATAAATCTGTTGTTGATAATCACTTCAAGTTTATTTCCAAGATCCTTCATCTACTAGCATTTATTTTGAAACTCATATGCAACATGTTCCTAGTAGTTGCAAAATTATCACGTTTGAGGAAAGTTTTGGCTCAAGAGCCAAAAGATGATGGGCACTGTGGACCTATCTATGAAGATCCCTATTCACGCAATTGCTTCGTTTTGAATCTTGGGAAAATTTTAATCACTATCTGTCAAATGGAAGAAATTCGACCTTCTGTAAATGAGAAGTTAAAATCACATATCGGGATCTCTTATTCTGATCTCCTTTCGTTCTCTCTTTCAATTGATGAAGTGTTAGTAGTATATGGACAAAAAACTTGTGAACAGTCTTTCTTTTTATCCTGTGGGCAATTGAAGATCAACTCATCATCTTCTATGGGGGCTTCCCTTAGGAAGGTCAAGTCAAAAAATCATTCCAGTTCTGTAAAACAACATAGGAAGCCAAAGGAGAGAGTTAATAATCTTTCTATTTTGTGGTCTGAGCCTGCACAAAAGTTCCTCCTTACAGAAACTAGTCAGTCTGGCTCTGGTGCTGCTGATGAAGCTACTTGCAGACCGATTCTGGAAAACTTTCTGGAAGAAATGTGGTTGAGTTGGGAAAGAGCTTGTGTGAAATTTGAAGAAAGTCATATTGCATATTCAGAGAATCCAAGCCTTCTCTGTGAGATAAAAAACCTTTTGACATATTCTGGAGCCGGGAACCCATATTCTGGATCTTTGAAATGTAGTTTGATACTAGGGAAGCTGAATTTGGCTTTGGAATATTCATCAATATTATCAATATATCTGCTTCTTAGACATACACAAGGTGTCCTTAGCTGGGCCAAGGACCGTGGGAGAGCAAGAATTCTTTCGGATTCTTCAGGAAGCGTAGATGAACAACCAGAAATCAGGATGGATAGTAAATACAAGTACAATGGTAGCCGACTGAAGACAGCCTTGCTTAGAGTGCTTCCGGAAAAAAATGTTCAACTTGGGATACTTATAACTGGTCCTCACATCCGCATATCATTGAGAAAGGAATTTGATGATATGAATAAAAACGTGAGCCATACAGTCAATCAGAATGATTTTCACCTTGCTTTTGATGTTCATAACATTGAAGTTGCTGTTTGGCCAACTTCCAGAACTGATCTGGCATCATTGATTGGGCCTCAAGGTTCTGATGATGCTGAAAAGAAATGCCTCTTGTTTAAAGAGCCTCATATTATTGATATTCCTAAATCGAATAATGAAAAGTATGTGTCTCATGTTTGTATTTCACTTGTTTCATATTTGCAATTTAATGGTTTAAATGCTTATGTGGAGGACTCAGTGAAGGTACAACAAAGTAAAATTTTGGAATCAAAGCCCACGACACTCCAGTTATCATCTTTCAGGTAGAATTGTGGCATCAAGTTTTGCATTTTTTTTTTCTCTGCACCATTTTCATATTTATTATTGGTGGTCTGTTTTAGATTATTTGAAACTTTCTTTTGAAACTTATCTCAAGAAAATAAAGCAATTTAAGGCTATATGATGTTTTATTTAAGAGTTCTTCTACTCATTATCCCTACACCACACACATGCTAAGGGAAAAAAAAAAGAGATAAAAAATAAAAGCAGGTGTGTGGTGTAAGGATGATGAGTAGAATTTTTCTTTATTTAATTTTATTAGATTCTCATTTTAAATATAGTTGTCAAGGGTTCCAAGTGGATTCAGGATATTTCTCAGTAGGATTTTTATAAGTTGTGATTATTTGTGAAAAGGAAAAAATCAACTGAAAAATAAAGTTTGTCAAAGAGATAACACATTTTCATTCTAAGTTGAAATCTCTTAATTTGGAACTCCTAATTAGGTCAACTATTGTTATAATCTTTCTTATCTTTTTATCAATTAGAAGAGTACAACATAATTGCATTTTATTTTGATGCAGTAACATATAAAGATAATGAGAGAGAGTTATTTTTTGTCACTTATAAAAAAAAAAAAAAAGTTATTTTTTGTCATTTTCTGATCCTTTTCTTTTTGTGCAATCTTTCTTTTTTTTTGATAGGTAATCATAGAAATTTTATTAACAGAAAAAGGCAAAGCCCAGGTACACAAGTAATATACACAAGAAACACCTAGCTAGGGTTTACAATCGAAAGAAGAAAGTCATGAACATTTAGACCATTACAATCAATAGTTCCTGCCCATAAAAGCAATGACTTAAAGAAGAAAAGTTTTAGTTCCTCCGTTGTTCTCTCACAATCTTCAAAACTTCTTGCATTTCTTTCCCTCCAGATGCACCAACACATACAAATAGGAACCATACGCCAAATGGCCGCCACCTCTGAGTTACTTTGAATGCTTCGCCAACTTACAAGGAAGTCCACGAATCTAAGAGGCATGACCCATAACAAACCGACTCTGGTGAAAAAATCATCCCACATGACCCTGGCCACCTCATAATGCAGAAGCAAATGATCTACTGATTCCCCCTGCTTCTTGCACATACAACACCAATCAATCACAATTACCTGGCGCTTCCTCAGGTTATCTGTAGTCAGGATCTTGTCCAGTGATGTTGTCTAAACAAAAAATGTCGCTTTTGAAGGAGCTTTCATTTGCCATATACTTTTCCACAGGAACATGGTCAATCCAGGACTCGTTAGAGCTTGGTAAAATGATCTAACAGTGAAGTTGCCTTTCTTAGAATGACTCCAGTGCATCTTATCCCCGATATCCCCTAGTATACTTACTGAATACAATGTCACAAAGAACTTTAAAATAATCTCCACCTCCCAATCTTGGGCTGGCCTAATGAAGTCAATATTCCATTAAGGAAGGCCACTTGAAAGGACCAAAAGATCGGCAATCATTGCATCTTTTTCTCTTGCGAGCTCAAAAATAGCAGGGAATGTGACTTGAAGGCTATGGTCACCACACCATTTATCATACCAAAATTTGACGCGAGAACCATCACCCACCACAATATGTTCATGTGCTCGAAAGGTCTCCCAATGTCCCCTTATATGTTTCCATAACCCCACTCCATATGTGCCTTATACCTCATTCGAACACCAATCTCCCCAAGCCTCTCCAAATTTAAAGTCTATAACCGACTTCCATAGGGCCTCCCTTTCGAGTTAGTACCTCCACAACCATTTTTCCAAGAGAGTTTGATTGAATTTTGTCAAGTGGCGAATCTCCAAACCTCCCTCAGAAATAGGAGTACAAACCGTTGACCAATTAACCAGATGAAATTTAAACTCATTCCCCAAACCACTCCACAGGAAATCCCTTTGTGATTTCTCAATGTGATTAGCTACCTTTGCAGGAAGCGGAAACAAAGACAAAAAGTACGTGGGTAAGTTTGAAAGAATACTTTTGATCAAAGTCAACCTACCACCTTTCGACAAATATAACCTCTTCCAAGAAGCCAATCTGCCCTCCACTTTTTCGACCACTCCATTCCAGAGATCCTTTTAGATTTAAAGGAGACACCCCATGGTAAACCAAGATACTTTAGAGGCAATGAAGATACCTTGCATCCCAAGAGTGTAGCTAATGACTCCGCTTCATGGACAACCCCCATTGGCACTAATTCGAACTTTGAAAGGTTAATACTCAAGCCTGATGTAGCTTCAAAGCAAAAGAGTAGCGCCCTCAAGGCTTGAATGTGACCAAGATGTGCCACGCAAAAAATGAAAGTGTCATCGGCAAATAACAGGTGAGAGATGTTAAGATTGCCATTCTCCACCGGTAAACCTTAAAGAAACCCCCATCCACCAGGCCCTCAATCATCTTACTTAGAGCTTCCATGATAAATAAAAAAAGTAGAGGGGATAGAGGATCTTTGTCTCAAGCCATGAGAGGAGTTGAAGAAACCCACCGGTGATCCATTCACCAAAATAAAGAATCGTACTGAAGAGATGTAAAATTCTACCCATTTTTGCCATTTCCCCCCAAAGCCACATCTTGCAAGAGGATAAAGTAAGAACTGCCAATTGATGTGGTCTCAAGCTTTCTCCATGTCTAGTTTACAAAGTAACCCGGGTTCTCTAGATTTTAAACGTCCATCCAAAACTTCATTTGCAATGAGGACAGAATCAAGGATTTGTTGACCTTTTACAAATGCATTTTGCGGCTTCGAAATCAGCTTTTCCACCACCAAGCTCAATCTATTCGCAAGCACTTTGGAGAGAATCTTATACACCCCATTCACAAGACTAATGGGGCGATAGTCTCTAATATCCACAGACCCCATCTTTTTGGGAATTAGTGCTAGAAAGGTAGAATTAAGACTCTTTTCGAATCTAGTGTTAGTATGAAAATCATGAAAGACTTGCATCAGGTCTTCCTTAATCACCTCCCAACAAGTTTGATAGAATCCCATGGTAAATCTGTTCGGACTTGGAGCCTTATCACTAGCCATACCTCTGATTACTTTGCACACTTCCTCTTCTGCAAACAGCCTCTCTAGCCATCCTGCACTTTGCTGATCTAGTATTGAAAATGTTAATCTGTCCACTTTTGGTCGCCAATTGTATTCTTCAGAAAGCAGTTGTATATAATACTGCTCAATATGGTTTTTGATTGTCGCTTGGTCCGAAGTAACTGCCCCATCTACCATCAGTGTATCAATAGCATTGTTCCTCCTGTGAGAGTTAGCCACCCTATGAAAGAATTTCGTACACTTATCCCCCTCCTTAAGCCATAGTGCCCTTGATTTCTGTCTCCAAGAAATCTCCTCCATCAGAGTTGCTCTTTCAAGTTCAACGACGACCTGGTCTGATTTATCTGCCAAATCCTTGCTAAAATCTTACCTCTTATGTTTCTTTTTCCTTGATCATGGTATCATGGCATTGGCAGAAGTTGAAAGACTTTATGCCCATCTCTTCCCTTGAACATCAACCTCTGAAAGGGCAAACTTTGCTGACAAAACCTCCTGTCTGTTCTGATGGTGAAAGAATTATGTTTATGTTGCAGGGAGTATGTTCATTCATTTGGTACAGCTATCGTCGCTTTCTCAGCAGCTTTGTGTGGGACAGCTATGGGATTCTCTGTTTTATCATATATGGACGAGTTATATGTTCTCTTGCAGGTGGTAGTTGTTTTCTATTGCCCAGTCAAACTTGATAATGTTTCATTCATTTGTCTTAATATAAATGCAAACTAATGCGTATGTTCTTTTTACTGAAAAGATCTGTCATTGAAGTTCAAGTTTTCCATTTATTTGTGTGGTGCTCACCTCTTCTTGATGGTGAAAGTATTTTTTGATGATGTTTACTATGATACTTGTTATTTGTTAAGTGCATCTTCACCATATTCTTTATTGGAAGCACTCTTTAATCTTAAAAACATATTTGTGGAAGGAAGTAGTTGTTGATGGCCTTTCTTGTCTGTTCAGTCTCAAGATGTTTCATTGATATAATGTAATATGTTACACCCCCTTCTTGTACAGTCAGGAATGCGAATTATTAACTTAGCAGCCGGTAATTAGTGATCCAAATCAAAGCATCTTTTTTTTGTATGGATTATTTCTTTGGGGAAGATTGTCACCACTAACAATTTAAGGAAACACCAGATCATTGTTATGGATTGATCTTGTATGTGCAAAAAATAAGGGGAGACGGTTGATCATCTAGTTTTACACCATGAGATTGCTAGGAAATCATGGAATGATTCTTTGATAGGGTGGGATTAGCATGAGTGATGTCTAGAAGGTTGGTGGGTTTCCTAGCAAGTTGGAGGGGCTTACACAGTAATTCTCAACTCACAGCAATTTGGAAGATGTCTCCCATTTGTCTGCTATGGTGCTTTTGGAGGGAAACATGATAGAAGCTTCGAGGATGGAGTGCGTACTATAGATGAACTCAGAGTTTTCTTCTTTTATGCTTTATTGTGATGGGCAATTTTAAATATGTAATTGATTTTACCGGACTAAGTGTCCAAGATTTTCTCATATCTGTGGTAAATCATACTAAGGTGTCTCTCTTGTATATGTCTTGTGTTAGTTAGCTATGCCTAGTTTCCTCATCAATAAAATCCTCTATTACTTAAGAAAACATGCTATTTATTATAAAAATAGCAAAAAGAGATGTAGCAAGTTTAAACAACTGAAAATAAATTATGTTCTCCTGACGCCACATCATAATAATTAAAAATTTCTTGGCCCTCAATGTGGAACTCCTTCCCTCTTCAGGATTGCTGATGATCAGGATGCTTTCATGGCAGATTATTTGGACAAATCTAGTGGATCTTTTACAGTAGAATGTGCATTTTCTTAGAGCTGTCCAGGACTGGGATGTGGATAATATCTCTGAATATTCTAGGTCATATCCTTCGAACATTGGTAGTGTTGAGGTGGATAGGTTGCTATGGATTCCAATTGATGTAATCTAGACTAACCAGAAACTCTTCTGAAATTACTTATCAAAAAGGTTGCTATGGATTCACCCAGGGAATGAGAAGCTTACAGTCAGATCCTTGTACATGGTCATGTCAAGTCAATCCCATAACTCTTTTCCTTGGAAGTGTATTTGGAGGAGAAAGGTGCCTCTCAATGTTGCTTTCTTTGGTTGAATGGCTTCCCATGGGAAAATTCTGAGGACGGACAATCTGAGAAAGCACGGTCTCATTGTATTGGATTGGTGCTATATTTATAAAAAGAGTAGTGAATCTGTGGAATATTTATTACCTTACTGTGATGTCGCAAAGGCGTTATGGGATGAGATTTTTAATAGGACTAGTATTGCACGGGTGATGCCTAGGAGGATGGTGGATCTTCTAGTTTGTTGGGAAGGGTTTTCCAGGGTAACTCCCAAATCGCAGCAGTATGGAAAATGATTCCTCCATGCCTCGTGTGGTGTATTTGGCT
Organism: Cyclocarya paliurus; assembly: GCA_029856935.1. NCBI lineage: Eukaryota > Viridiplantae > Streptophyta > Magnoliopsida > Fagales > Juglandaceae > Cyclocarya > Cyclocarya paliurus. The sequence continues at coordinate 31,653,262 of CM056952.1, forward strand.
TGAAAGGAATGACTGGAGTTTTGAAGACCGGGAATGCTTGTTGGAAGAGCTTAGAAGCTTTTTCTTCCATACCCTATTTCTTTGAGCCTCTGCTATTGTTTTTAATGGGGCTAATTTTCATGATTTTCTTGTTTCCTTTTCTATCTCCTAACATGTAATTAGGTGTTCTCTCTTGTATACTCCATGTTTACTTGGACTATGCCTTATTATTTGTTTTTATAAAATTTTATTTTACTTATAAAAAAAAATTAATTTCTGTGCATGACACTTACTGGGACTTGACAAGACGTCTCATCGTCTAGATCTGGCTTGTTTGCTCATCCTCATCCTCTTGACTTATGACATCTGAAAAAAATGAAAAGCGAATCAAATACTCAGTAAATAGTATGCTATTCAGTAAAGATCTTTTAACTCAGGACTTAGCTTTGAAAAAATTCTCAAACATTTTAGACATTCATGACACGCAAATCAATTAGAAGAAAATAATGTTGAGGGCTGCAAGTCAAGAGTCTCTGACCTATGGGCTGCAGCAGGTTTGGTGGATGGTTTCCAGAACTTCTCCTTGAGTTGTTGATGAATAATGAGAGGGAAAAGGCTGTAGAGGGGTGCAGCACAGTGGGAGAAAGATAGGATGATTTTCTGACAGCTTTTTTCCTTGTTTATAGAGAATTGAGTAATCCCTACAACTTACGAGAGGGGTGGCAGATTATGCTTTTTTTTTTTTGTTGATAAGTAATAATATTATATATATCAATAGGAGTAAACAAGTACACTGGATGTATACAAGAAAACACCTAGCCCATACAAGAGAGCCCCTAATGACCCAAAAATCCCATGAAACCTACCCAAAACACATCAAGCCCAAAACACCTCCCCAACCCCTTGTTTCCATAAAACTAATCCTCTACCCGTACATCCCACTACGAGATCGTCTTCATAATGCCCTCCCTTTATTCTTCCCTCGACTTGAGCTACCTCCCTTAGCATTGTAGTTGATTGCACATGAAAGATGCTTTAACTCCTTGCTTTTCTTAAAATGAGATTTAGTTTCAAGCGTGTGACTCGCCTCAATTGCAATGATTAGAGCTTTAAATTGGTCTTTATATGCTCCTTGTTCTTCATATGAAAGCCCCAGGATTTGCTTAAACCCATTAACCTTATTCAGAACCCAATCCGATGTAAAACCTGCTATATCGTTTAACGGAGGAAGAGAAACCAGGGGAACGACATTATCCCCAGCCATAGTAACCAACTGCCATTCCGATTCTAAACATTTCCCCACGTGAGGCACCAAGGACAAACCGCTAGTATCCTTCCCGCCATATTGTTGCTCGATAGCTATATGGTTGTTGTCCATTGTTTCTGTCACCATTACAGGTTCCTCCCCTTCATCACCATTGCTTGACTTTGTACCACCCCCTAACGATCCTTGTCGTGTCACTTTGTCTACCCCTATTGTAACCCCGTTTGCAACTTCTAATAGAGGCTTGACTATTTCTTCCAAAGTACTCGAGACCCCATTTGCATCTTTTGTAACCCTGTTTGTATCTTCTAAAAGAGGCTTGACTGTTTCTTCCAAAGTACTCGAGACCCTAAAGGGACCCGTCTTCAACTAAAGGTGAGCCTTGGACAGAAGTTCCAATCCCATCTGCATCTGATGCCTGAAGCTCTACAACTCCCTTAGGAGGCATTGTGACACTGGCATGGACAAAGATGCCAGAGTCCAGAGACCTTATCTGTGACGGCTTTGAGACGCCCTTTGCCGACACACTTGCCCCCTGCCCTCCCTCATCCATACTTGACCCACCACCAATACCCATGACTAGGTCCAGCCCCTTATCCACTTTAATCATCAGATCTCTCACATACTCCATAACTCCATTCAATTGAGCTTTGACATCCCACAATACCCCCTCCACCTCTCCCAATGTGACCTGACAACCTTTTTCTCCTCCAAGTGCCTTACTCTTTCCTTTTGCCGCTGAGCTGACCTCGGCCGGACTATCCCCCATTGACCTCAACACCGTATCGTATGAAGCACCTTTGACTAAGGACGACCTTCCCACTGTTTTTCCATCCGCAAACTCCCCACTTCGAATAGTGGTTTTGGACTTAGTAACACTTCAAATGGACTGCAGGAAGCCTTTCCATCCAATGCCATTTGCGCCCTCTGGAATCACCAATAAACCTTTCCTCCTTCCATTCTGAAATTCTGAGAGTTGTAGAAAGCTGCCCCTTGCGTTAGCATGATGTTGAAAGATAAAAACCTCCATTACCCATCCTTAACTCTCTGAAGAAACCTTCATGACAGTTCAGTTCTAAACAATCCCCAATCCCTTTAGCCACCCACGAAGCTGTCATTCCCCTAGACACATGAACTTAGCTATCCTTTTGCTACGTGCAGAAATACAAAAACTATTTCTTCCCTCTTTCGTAAAAACGAAAGTTTTTGATTCCACTATCAACCACCTCTCGCCTTCCAACTGAGACGAATCCACATTGCGCGTCATCATTGCCAAATCCCACTGTAGATTTGTGCCCACTCTTTCCTACTGCACCCGCTTCATCCTCTTAAGGTAGGCAGATCATGCTTCCTGGAGGCTTTTCTTCCTTTATTTTATTAAGGTAAAATTTCCTCTAATCTTTAGGAAATTCAGCAGGCTGGTCTTAGGGTTTTTAGGAAGGTTCCTAGTTCCTACCTTATTTCAATGAAGGGAGTTTCCTACTAGCAGTAAAATGGTTGGCGGCCTTAATTTAAGGCTTTTACGGTGCCAAAATTAATTTGAAATATTTATTACAGTCTTCCTAAATGTGTTGGGCCCTTTTGGAAATCTTTTATACCTGCCTACCATAATAATTTAGTAATTAATGAGGTCAAACCATACTAAAACCAAGCAACAGTCGGATCATAATTAAATATATAAAAATCGAAAATTTTGACTATACTAAATTAGTGTTTTCAGATTCTTGTGTATGAAATAATAGGTACAACTTCAATATTTATGTATTCTCAAATGTGTGGAAAACGTCTCTTTGTTACCAAGGTTACAAATTCTAATGGGATAATTGTTGCTTAGAGGTTGGAATCAATTTTTTGCTATACAATTGTAGTTCTTTTGCTGTTGGTCTTTCTGAAGTGTGCATTGCAGAGAAAATGTTCATAATCTTTTTGAAATTTCTTTTCCTTGGTGACAATCCATTGTCTCTACCTTTCGCCTTTTTAGTCTTCTTGTCCTTTTATCACTTACAATTTTCTGGAAGTGACCCGGTGGATGTTGAATGTTCTATTAGGCAGGAAGATGGACAGCTGAAAAAGATCTCGGTGGAGGTGGTGAGAACAGATGGACTGGCTATGCCTTGAGTATAGATTTTATTCATGATTAGAATCAAACGGCCACCGAAAGTTTGAAGATTTTATTTAGTTGGGATTGTAGATTTCAATGACCATGGCTTGTGATATTTAACTTAATAAATTCAACATTGTAAATTTCTGTACCCTTACTGTACTTATCATTGCAGGTATTCTTGTTTCAGTTGAAAAGGACTGATAAGTAGGGTAGAGGAGAAATTTTTTGACATTATGTTGCTGTTGTTATCATTGACTTCTTCTGTTTTTATTTTTACCTGGGTATGCATACGCTCCATTTTTCTTCACCAATTTGGACTAAAGAAATATTCTTTCTGGCAGTTGGTTGGAAGTTTATTGTCTGCAGTATCAGATGTGTATGGTAGCTTCGATCTTATTGGTCCTGCACCTCAAGAATATATCAGGCAAGAGTTTGTGCTTGCTGAACCTGAAAAAGCGGAGATAACAGCGAAGGGAACTCCCTTGATTTATGATAGTATCCTATTTAGAATCCATGGGACCTTCAAACTCAAGTCAGTGGATATGGTTATTCATGTTTCTAGGATGAGCGATAATGTGGAGAGTTCTATGAGACTTTTTGATGCTTTAACTAGGAGAAAGTTGGCTGAGACTGGCTTGTCTGATTGTGGAATTTGGTTATCTGTTAAGCAAACAAGCGTTGAGATATTGGGCAAGGAACAAGTGGAAGTGCTCACTGATTTGTCAGGAGTCCAGTCTGTAATTTTTAGATATCAGAATGAAAGAGGAAAACTTACTGATCACTCTGTACCGAAGGATCTGTTGCTGCAATCTCTTAATTGCTTATATGAAATATCACTTTCTAATTGCATCATTAATTTATGGTTGGCTCCCCCTCCTGAAATTGCATCTTCTTCCTATGGTCTGAACAACATGGTTGAAAATTCCTCTATGAAAACTGATTCTGAAAGGTCAACTCATTGGTTAGTCATAAATGTTGAACTGGGTGGGATTTCTATGGCAAGATGCTCTCTAAAGAATGTACTGGTTGGACCACATCAGTTGATTAAGCTTCAATCATCTCTTTCTGTTGGCGGGGAATTTCAAACAATCTCGTGGAAAAGTCAGGTGATAATTTGGAGGATAATGTGTTCGGCTGACATCAATAAGCTTTCTTGTACTTTTTTGTTGCATCTTTTGATTAATTTGGTCATATGAATGCCCTCAAAACATTTTCATCTTTATGTTTTATTATTCTTAAATATGAATGTGCATTATTGAAATGTCATTATACTTAAATCCTTAGTTTCTGATTGGAGTGGAACTTGATGCTATTGAGCAGGGTGGTATTGTTTTCCTTGAAACAACAGCTTTGGCAATGTTCACTCAATGTTTTGCTTCATATCTTCACTGCACCACACATCTTTTCTCTCTCACTCAATCATCTGATGAACACAAGGAAAAATCTGAACGTGATGAGTCAGGGACTCAACCAAATGATAATTCTGTTAAGGAGAATGCTCAAAAGACTCTGTATGCATCTTTGCAAGCCAAAAAGCAACTGATCGAAGCTTTTCTAATAGACGTGTCCCAGTTTTCTCTTGTCCTTGTGGTTGAAGACGAATCTAGTATATGTTCCTCTACTCTAGTCATAAGTTATAATTACTGCAAGTATATATCTACATGATTATTTCACTCATGCAGGTGGTGTTCGGGAATTCATACTTGAGGTTGATATGAAGTTTGAGTTAGCAAATATGAGAAGGAAATTTAAATTTGACATTTCTCGATTATCAATCTTTTCTCAAGTCCTTCATGATGGTGTGGAAAATCAAATGCAAATTCCTCATTTTTCTTCTGTCACATTTTCTGGGGTTTCTGCTATAGGATTTCAGCATAAAAATGAGAATCATTCAGTTAATGAAGCAAGTTGCTCCAGTGATCCTGTTCCCCAGAACGAATTTTTTGTAAAAAATTGTGCATCTAAGGTATTCCGTTCAAGTCATCAGAACCATATCTTGAAGCAATTATGTGCTTCTATGGCAGTGGAGAAGCAAGATAATGTTCCTTTGCACCTCAATCAGGTTTGGGTGGGCAGTGGTTTGGTTTCTGGATTTGATATGACAATTTCACTGTCTGAAATACAGGTGAGGATTTTAAGTTTCTCCAAATTTTCAAAGAAGTTGTTTTGATTCCCCCCTTAGTTTTTGTTCCTGCACTTTATCTATACTTTGTCCAATATTATCAAAATGTGATCTTACCTTGTTTCTGTCTTACAAATATTAAGGCATGTGTCACTGATTCTTACCTGCTATCTTTGCTTCAGATGATTTTGTCTACATTCTCATCCTTCTCTGGGTTATTTGGCATGAAAATGACAAGCAAATCAAATGAAAGGCACCAGTCCAGTAGCCATGAATTGGAAAATAGTATGGAAGAAATGGTTCCAAATGGTATGCTGATTTTTTTTTTGATAATTAAAAATGGATTAATACCAATAGGCATAGCCAAGTACACTGGATGTATACAAGAGAAAACACCTAGTTGGGGTGCAGAACCTAACAAAGCCCTGGCCCAAGCCCATCTAGGAAAATGAACCTAACAAAGCCCTACAAATGGTATGCTGATTTGCTTAAGGTTTAAATGTGTTTCTTGCAAATTTAATTGATTTTTCTTATGAAACCCCTAGGGCTTGCTCAAGTGGTTAAGGCCTTGGTCTTGGTGGTTTGCTCCCTCTAAGGTGCAAGGTTCAAATCCCACTGGGTACAAACAATCTCTAGGCCATCAGACTGAGAGATTTTTCCCTTAAATTACCCGAGGTGTACTTATGGGAAACTTCTTATCGAGGGCCTGTGCACCCCTGAGATTAGTTGGGACACTATTCCTGGACACCCAGTGCCAATAAAAAAAATTGATTTTTCTTATGAACAAACTAAAGATACAAAATTGAATTAATCATACCGATGATCTCTACAGGAGCAATTGTTGCAATTCAAGATGTCCACCAGCACATGTACTTTACTGTTGAGAGTGGAGAAAATAAGTACAGTTTGGTTGGGGCGGTTCATTATTCTCTTGTTGGAGAAAGGGCGCTTTTCAGGGTATGGAATTTATAACAATATACAGTTCTATTTAATGTACAGGCTATGTAAAATGCCAGTTTCTTTTTTTAAAATAATTGTTTTAATGTAAAATTATATAAGTTCTATGTAGTTATATGCATACATATGTAAATATTTGGTTCAACACGAATGGTGGATCATAGGTATTCGGCCAAATCCTTTGGTTTATTGTGTTAGTGAGAAGGATTGCTGATTATGCATATGCTCTATTTAGGTAGAGTGTTGGGATTTGGGGCTTGTCATTTAATATGGATCATGATTTGATTGTGCTATAATCCTTACTTCTTGATACTTAGGGCCCTTTTGGAAACTTAGAATATCTCAGTACATCCGTGAATATTAGTGAAATGGTTTGAGTTAAGATGTTTTATTGAGTTTTGGAAAAGGAGAGAGAAAAAGTTGAATAAAAATATTATAAAGTTAAAAACTTGTTTGAATATAATTTTTGTTTTGAAATTTGAAAAATTAGTATTTTTTTGTGTGTTTTGTTTGGGAGTTTGGAAAAATTGTAATGATCAGGTAATGATTAGATGAAAAAATAGAAGACTTGAAATTGAAAAGTGTTTTGTGTTTGAGTGATGTTTGGGAAGGAAATATCTAAGAATACTTGAAAACAATTGTGTTGCCAAACGAGTCCTTAGCGTTAGTTGAAGGAGTATATGGGGTTGGAGAATGTCACACAGATAAGGATAGTTTTTAGTTTGTAAGAGGTTGAAATTTGAGCTTTTTAGAGATTTGAATGGTGGATGGCTTTCACTTTGATTTCCTTTTAAGACTCTTCAGACGGCTTTCTTCTCCCGTTGAGCTCCTGCACCCCCCCACCCCCTGCCCTCTGGTGGAAAAAGAAGAAGAAGAAAAGTGGTGATGTATTAAAAATTTTCACATATATATTGCATTGATGTCAAATTTAAAGATGTCTGATTTATCAATATCACAAGAAGTGATCCTATGATTCATCTACTCTTTTCTGTGGGGGTACTTATTGATTTTTATTGGTAGTCTTTCAGATGCCATCATGATGATGTGATGCTTGATATCTGCTAAAAATTATTGTCTAGGTCAACTACCACCATCAAAGAATATGGAAGTCGCAAGTTGTATGGTTCTCCCTGATATCATTGCATGCCAAGAATGCTTTGGGGGAACCCTTGCGTTTAAACTATAGTCCAGGATCAGGCTTTGTTGACATCTCTAGCACTAACGATAGGAATTGGGCACTTTGGAGATTACTTTCTTGTGAGCCCAAAAGTTATAAGGGCGATATAGACTGGGAGCCTTACAATCAGTTGGTTAAAAGGACCTTTTACCTCGTGAACAAGAAGAATGATTGCGCTGTTGCTTTTGTTAATGGAATTCCAGAGTTCGTAAGGAAGCCTGGAAATCCATTCAAGTTGAAAGTGTTCCATGATCTTTCCTTGGCTCGTGATGCTGTAAAGCTAGATAGCCACCCTGTGGAAGCTCCGCAAACTAGTCTGCAACATGATGCACATCTGGGTGAAGAGAAAACTTCTGGGCTGAGTAATAATGCCCCTCCCATTGATATCAGAATTGACAAAATTTCTCTCACCATTGTTCATGAACTCTTGGATACAAAGGACAGATTCCCTCTCCTTTGTGGTTGCATTAGTAATGTTAATCTTATTCTACAAGTTCTATCTACTAAAACCCGTTTTATAAGCACATCAAGTACTGCAGTATATTACTTTGATGCCCAAAGAAGCTTATGGTGAGTTTTAGTCCAATAGCCTATCTGTGAAATTGTTTTCCCATCTAACTACCTTCTAATAAGTCTTCCATTTTGGTTTGAAATTGAAGGCGAGAACTTCTTTACCCTGTTGCAATATGCATATTTTACCGTTCTAGTTCCCAGATTCAGGATTCAGAAGCTCTTTCACATGGAGTGCCTGTTCATTTCTATTGCAGATTTAGTGAGGTCAGTAACATGATTTCTCAAATCATATAATTGTTATTAATCTCTTTCTTTTTCTAATTACACCATTTTTAACAAATTGACGTATGGTGCCCTAGCAGTTAAACATATCCCTGACTGAGCTTTCATTAGACATGCTTCTCTTTGTCATTGGGAAATTAGAGTTGGCTGGTCCTTATTCAGTGAAAAGCTCCATGATTCTAGCCAATTGCTGCAAGGTTTGCTACTCTGTCATGTTATTGTTTTATATGAAGCATTAATGCATACATATATGTATATATGCGTCACTGCATGCAGACACATGCACTTGCTTGCTTGTGCTTTTTATGTATCTTCTCGCAAATAGTTTTTGTTAAGGTTACTATTTATGTTGGAAAATTCCAATGTCAAAACATGGGTCATTGAGTTGTAATTTGTTGCATATGAGTTAAATTTTAGTTCTGATTGAGTCACTCAGCTGGGTGGAAAATCTATAATATTGTATGAGGGGACGTCTAGTTTTTCAATGTCACGACTTCTCATGCTTCAAAAATGTGTTATTCATTAGAACATAAACAATGATCAAAAGGACAAATAAATTTGGTCAACCCTGTCGTCGGTTCGTTATTAAAACATGATTCTACTTCACATAGCTATTTTGAAAGACAAATTATCTTTAATTTGGTTTCTGATCGTCTCACATTTTGTAAATTTTTACATTCACCCTTATGTTTGTTTGGACCAGACAGAGACTTGTGGCCAAGTAGCCAACTCTTGAACTGGAAATGATGCAAAGGAGAGTCCAAATATTCTTATCTCTGGTTTAAATCACCAATTTTTTCAAAAGCTTATGAAATAAGAAACGGTGAAGTCAATCATTTAAATTTTATTATCTGACACTCTCACACATGTGGAACCAAACATTGTGTGGACCCACCTATTAGGTAAGGGGTTTGACATTTTACATTGGGGAGGTAGAGAAAGAGTTTGAATGCAGGACTATTTCTTTAATTCCATGTTAAATTATTCAAAAGTTCAAGTTGATATAAAAGAGTGAATTTTATCATTTAAATCTTTACCAGTCCGAAATACTACCCACTCATGTGGTTATGTCAAGCTAGCCTTTTGACTTTTTGGAGGTATGTAAAGTTTTTACCAACTATATCCTATGGGTTGCCTGGTAGGCAATCAAAGGATAAATCTTTGGATGAATTTAAGGCAGCTCTCTTTGAGTCAATGATGCCAAGAGTAGCGGTGGCAGATTTTTCTGTTCCATGCCTCCCTATTTCTTTTATATAAAAGATGAATACCTTTTCAAGTCTTTATCTAGTGATTGTCTATTGGCTATTGGTTTGGCGATGGATGAATTGTGGATATTGATATGTATGAAGTTGATTATTACCGAGAAATAAGTTGAGATGCATGAATCCAAATATGACTTGGAACGTACTGTCAATTGGCTAACATCTGTTGTGGAACAAATTGTTATTGATAGTATAGTATATTTCTAGTAAGGAAGTATATGGGGCATATTTTTTAATAAATATTGGGTCAACTTTTTTATCTATATAATAGAATGTAGACAGGAAGGAAAAATCACCTTCTTCTCGCCTCTTCTATTCGAACGCTATTCTTTATGTTAGAATATAATTTAATAATAAAAGTTACCTCTTCCCATTAGTTTAAGCTTTTGGGAGAAGGAGTGATTTGATAGCATCAGAATAGAGGTCCTGAGTTAGAACCCTTACTCCACATTTCACCCCATCAAATTAAATATTGCATGTGCTGGACTCACTTTTTTTGGAGAGCTACTTATGAAAAAAAAAACTTTTTTTGGAGAGCTAGGCCCACACATGAGGGGGAAGTGTTAAAATATAATTTAGATAATGAAACTTACCTACCAAAAAAAAATAATTTAGATAATGAAACTTACCTCTTCCCATCAGCTTAAAGTTTTTGGAAAAAGTGATGATACAACACTTCGCATAATATAAAAGCTAGGTATGATCCTAGAACCCGCTAGGTTATGATCCTAGAACCCACGGATCATTTGTTTTCCATGCTTCCACTGCCTCCAGAACCATGAACTTAATACTGTTTTGTGTGATTTAACTTTTTAAGAAGGTAATTTGAACAATGTGATTAATGTGGATGGTGCTATTGAATGCTATTATTTTTTCCCCTATACAATCTTGATCACTATCAACACCTAGGGGTTGGCTCTAGTGGCAAGGGCATTGGCTTTGGGGGTGGTACTCTCCCCAAGTGTATAATTCAAACCCTTAGGTGCAAACAATTTTTATGGGCCACGTCCCATCAATAAAAATCCGATGATTTACCTGATCCATGTGATGTGAACGCGTTGCGTGGGTTTGGGGTTGATTGGATAAATGACATGCAGTGTTTGCATTGTCTCCAAGATTCCTCATCATCAAAAAAATTTGATCACCATCATATTAGTTAGATTATATTTTTTGGCACTTCATTCTCTTTTTCTCTCTCTCTCTCCTCTATTCATGTGAGCATTTATGACGAATCCTAACATCTCTTTTTCTGTAACAGGTGGAGAACCGATCAGGCTTAAACCTTCTTTGTCAATTCTACAATGAGCAAAGTTTATCAATAGCTAGAAATCAGTCGGCTTCTATTTTTTTAAGGTACCTTCCCAAAATATAGCAATCAAGCATTTTCATGTATACGAGGCAAACTAAAATTAGAGTAGGTGTTGTATTTGTTGTTCTTATGCTTTACAATAACTTCTCTTAGGACCTGACTTTCATAATCACAAATCAGATAAAATGTCCCATCCGGGCCCATGATTCATGTGTTATCATATCTGTTAGGTGACAATGGCTATCCATTTGAGACCACATTTCTTTTGTGAAGAAAAGGTTGAATTCCTCTGTTTTTATTGCCCTTTTGGTTTGATTTGCTGTCTATCCTCTATGAGTGAAGAGGAATAATAGAGTCTTATTCTGATTACACATTTAATAAATAAGGGAAATCTGATTGCTAATTGATGCTGCTGCTTGAAATGTGCTTTTAAGCAATAACCTGCTTGTTGTTTCCTCTAGTTTCATGCACTCATATCTACATGCTTGCTTGAGGTAAACATATGTGTGTGTTTGTGGGTACTTTAACATCAAAATATGACAGGTCTTTCGAAAATAATTATTAGCCAGAATGGACTAGAGTTTTCAATTATTAGCAGTGTAATGGAATTTGATCTTAAAAAATATATTGATTGTTAGAGATTCTTAGTTTTAGGGGGTCATTTACACTTACTTGCTTGTATGCATGTATTTTCATCATACATACACTAACTCCACTTGGATTGCTCTGTGATTTATTGATTGATTGAGCAATTGATCTTATCAAGGAACTCAGGTATAGCCAACCAATCTCCAGAAATCAAATCAGTTGTTTCACTTCAACTTGCCGATCTTGGATCCCTCAAAACTTCTCCCATTTGCATTTCGCTTTTAGAAGCTCAGGCACTTGCCTGGAGGACACGGATAATGTCGGTCGAAGGTATGTTTGTCTATTGTTTACAATGTCATTGAATATCTTTGGTTTTTACAACCAGCCATATGCCCTTTAGGTGTAGCATGCATTCTGGTATTCGTATGTTGGATCGAACATCTCATCACTTTAGTTGTTCGAAAGATTTTTTATATTTAAAAGGCAGCATAAGAAGAGTGTCAACAAATTTGTTAAAGGTGGTTACTGATGTTTGTTCTTCAATTCTATTTTATTTTTAAATGGAAAATGCTAAATGTACTTAAGAAAAACTTACAAAAAATTTATTTCTCCACATGTCAGTTATTGATATATTGTATCGATGTGGAAGGAAAAACTCAATATTCCACTATATCGAATAATGATTACATTCCCCTCTATATATAGATGATAATACTCATCTATTTTAGGGATATTTACAACTTACCTAGGAAAGAATCAAAAACTACCTAAACCAGAAAGCTATAAAAACGGAAACTCATATCTACGGATTTGGTAACAGATTACCAAATCCCCTAAAATCATGGGATAAGAAAACATGATCTGTTAGTTGTAGATCTCCTCAATCTTAGCCCCTAACATTGCTGACAGATCATCAAATTAAATCTTCTTATAATTCTACACTCCCCCTCAAGCTGGGCGGTAAATATTTATTAACCCCAACTTGGAACTCAAATCATCAAACACCTTTCTTGGTAGAGCCTTGGTAAGAATGTCAGTTGTTTGAAGGCACGTAGGCACGTACAACATCTTGATTATTCCTTCCTCTATCTTCTCCTTTATGAAATGTCGATCAATTTCCACATGTTTTGTTCTATCATAATGTACTGGATTTTTGGCAATGCTGATTGTTGACTGATTATCACAGAACATTTTCATAGGTTCTTCATCTGAAATCTTTAATTCCTTTAGCACCCTTCTTAACCATATTCCCTCACAAATGCCGTGTGCCATTGCCCGGAATTCAGCTTCTGCACTGCTCCTTGACACCACTGATTTCTTCTTATTTCTTCATGTGACGAGATTACCCCACACATGTGTAGTACCCTGAAGTTGATCTTCGGTCTTGTACTGATCCTGCCCAATCTGCATCGCTGAACACTTCAATATCTCTTCTTTGGTTCTTCTCAAAAAATAATCCTTTACCTGGTGTTAGTTTCAGGTATCTTAGGATTCTATACACAGCCTCCATGTGTTCTTCATTTGGATTATTCATGAATTGACTTACCATGTTGACAGAAAAACCAATATCTGGTCGTGTGTGAGATAGGTATATCAGTTTACCCACTAATCTTTGGTATCTCCCTTTATCCACGGGTGCACAATTTTCCTTAGCTCCTAGTTTGGTTGTTGGATCCATAGGAGTATCTGCCGGCTTACACCCGAGCATTCCAGTCTCTTTTAAGAGATCCAAGGCATATTTTCTTTGTGAGACAGAGATTCCCTTTCTTGGCCTTGCAATCTCCATGCCTAGGAAGTATTTGAGATTCCCAAAGTCCTTAATCTCAAATTCTGCAGCTAGAAAACTTTTGATGGTGCGGATTTCCTCTTCATAATCTCCTGTTAGAATTATGTCGTCCACATATTCAATGAGGACAACAAGCTTTCCTGCAGGAGAGTGTTTAACAAATAGAGTATGGTCTGTCTGACATTGGGAGTAGCCATGTTTCTTAACTACCTTTGTGAATCTTTCTCAAACCAGGCTCTTGGAGATTGCTTGAGCCCATATAGAGATCTCCTAAGTTTACAAACTTTGTTGCGTGTAGTTTGTGTCTCAAATCCTGGAGGAATTTCCATGTAAACTTCTTCAGTTAGGTCCCCATTTAGGAAGGCATTCTTGACATCTAGTTGGTGGAGAGGCCAGTCAAGGTTTGCAGCCAAAGATAGTAGAACCCAAACTGTGTTTAACTTGGCTACAGGGGCAAATGTCTCCTCATAGTCGATTCTGTATGATTGGGTGAATCCCTTTGCAACCAGCCGTGCCTTGAATTGATTAACACTCCCATCTTCATTATATTTGACTGTGAAGATCCATTTGCAGCCTACTGGGCGTTTTCCGGCTGGTAATTCTAAGATTTCCTAGGTTCCATTTTTTTCAAGTGCATGAATTTCTTCATACACTGCAGATTTCCACTCAGGTGAGCCGAGAGCTTCTTGTATATTATTAGGAACCTTGATGTTGTCGAGGTAGGCAACAAATGCTTTGAACTTCGGTGACAGTCCTTCATATGACACAAATGTGTATATAGGGTGTTTTGTGCATGATCTTACACCTTTTCTCACAGCAATAGGAAAGTCACTATCATCATTAGTTTCAGGATTATAGTTACCTGATGGATCTTCACTTGATCTAGGACTTGGGTCAGACTCTTGGGTTTGCTCAAGAGATGCTTGTTGTTCCATCTCCTTTTGGTTCTTTCTCCTTCTTGAGTAGGTAATCAACTCATAATTCTTTGTTGATTGAATACTGTCCATATTTTGAGGTGGATTAGTAGGCGGATTGTTGGTTTGATCTTGAGAAGAAGATTCTAGGAAGTAAGGAGATTCAAGGAAGAGATTTTGAGGAGGAATGGATTCATGATGGGCAGGGTTGGTCAGAATTAGGAGAGAAATGAGATGATTCTTCAATATCCCAAAGCTGGTTTTTCTGGATAAAATTAGTCTCCCCCTGAATATCAGATTTGGGGAAATAAGGTTGTTGCTCAAAGAAGGTGACATCCATGGAGTGATAGAACTGTTTAGTGACCGGTGAGTAGCACTTATATCCTTTTTGAGTTGGAGAGTACCCAAAAAAAATACATGTAAGAGCTCTAGGATCAAGTTTGTCCTTGTGTTGTTGATGGACATGGACAAAAGCTGAGCACCCGAAAACTTTGAATGGGATGGTGGAGATGAGACGAGTATTGGGAAAGGACTGAAGAAGAATTTGACAGGGAGTCTGAAAGTTGAGAATACGAGATGGCATCCTATTTATGAGATATGCGGCAGTGAGGATGGCTTCACCCCAGAAAAATTTTGGTACATGGGTAGAGAACATTAGGGAGTGAGCAACATCAAGAAGATGCCGGTTTTTTCTTTCGGCAATACCATTTTGCTGAGGAGTGTTGACACAGGAACTTTGGTGAACTATACCATGACTCAAGAGATAATCATTAAGAATGGAGTAGAAATACTCTTTGGCATTGTCAGTTCTCAGAATTTGGATTTTTGCTTGGAATTGTGTTTGGATCATGGTGTTGAAGGTTTTGAAAATCTGGTTTGCCTCTGATTTTTCTTTCATGAGGAATACCCATGTGAGTCTAGTGTGATCATCAATAAATGAAATGAACCAGCGAGAGCCAGTAACATTTTTGATCCTAGAAGGACCCCGTACATCACTATGAATCATGGAAAAAGGTTGAGATGCTTTGTAGGATCGGTTAAGATAAGAATTACGAATATGTTTAGAAAATTGACAAATCTCACATTGAAACTCATTTGGATTTTTATTATGGAATAATGAAGGAAACAACTTCTCAAGATACAAGAAATTTGGATGACCTAACCTATAGTGCCACAACATAATTGCACTATCATTATTAGACCGACTCACAGACAAAGAAATAGGACTACTGGACACTGAACAATTGGATTGGTGAGTTGCTCCTTGAGGAGGATCATTAACCTCTAGAAGATTGTGCCCCGAACACATCTTAGCACTGCCAATCGTCTTCCCTAGTCCAAGACCTGAAATTCACACAGATTGGAGCCAAATTTAGTAACATAGTTGAGATCCTGACTGAGTTTACTAATGGAGAGTAAATTGCAATTTAATTTTGGCACAGGGAAACTGAATCAAGAGTGATGTTCTCTGAAACTCTAATAGAACCTGTACCAGCCACCTTTGCGTGTGAACCATTGGCTATTCTCACAGTTAAATTTTTATAGCATGGATTGTAAGTGGAAATAAGCTTTTCATCTCCAGTCATATGATCAGATGCTCCTGAGTCTATAATCCATGGACTTAGCTTCTCCTTTTTAACATTTAGAGCACT
The DNA here is from genome assembly GCA_029856935.1 of Cyclocarya paliurus. Lineage (NCBI taxonomy): Eukaryota > Viridiplantae > Streptophyta > Magnoliopsida > Fagales > Juglandaceae > Cyclocarya > Cyclocarya paliurus. Next base: position 31,669,171 of record CM056952.1, read on the forward strand.
CAAAAAATTACCTTTTTGTGCCAAGGAACGGGTACCAACCACTGTGGGGGCAGGTGCAGGCAAGGATTGACTGAACAATTTCTATAAGACTTCTATCTGTTTCTTGCTGAAGGGAGTGGGCTTGGGTGATGGTTTTTCATCCATGGAGACGAGGTTGCCCCGTCCTTCTTTGTCATTGGCAAACCGGGAAGGCTTCTAGTCTGCAGGTTTGCCGTGAATCTTCCAGCAGGTGTCCTTGGTGTGACCAGGATGTCGGCAATGATCACACCATGGTCGCCCTTTCTTTGGTCTGTGATCATTGTTGTTGGATGGATTTCCTCTAACTGCAAGGGCTGAGCTCTCAGGATTTGTCACAGAATCTTGAAAGCCCATCATGATCTTCTTTCGACTTTCCTCTCTCCGAACTTTTGAAAATGCTTCCCAGATATTTAGTAGTGGTTTGGATCCTAAGATTCTTCCTCGTACTTCATTGAGATTCTTATTTAATCCAATCAGAAATTTGTATATTCTTTTCCGTTCAATAATCTGTCTATACTTGATTCCATCATCCGGATAGCTCCAATTGTGCTCCTCGAACAAGTCCAGTTGCTGCCAGTAGCGATTGAGTGTGTTGAAGTACTGAGTCACCGTTAACTCTCCTTGGCTGAAGTCATGGAGAACACTCTCCATCTCGAACAATTCCGACGTATTCTCATTGTTAGAATACATTTCCTTGGCAGCGTTCCAAATCTCCTTTGCTGTTCCATAGAGAAGAAAATTTTCTCCAATGTCATTTGTCATGGAATTAATGAGCCATGACATGACCATATTATTTTCAGCATTCCAGACTTTGAACTTTTCATCCGTCTTGTTCGGTTTGGCAGCAACTCCGTTGAGATAATCGTTTTTGCCCTTTCTGCATATGAACATCATTACCGAATGGGACCATTGGAGATAGTTGTTCCCATTCAGTTTGTGTCCTGTAATGGGCATGAGGTTACTATCTGCACTACTGTTGCTGGAAGCCATGGCTTCCTGATTGGAGGTGATTTGGGAAACGGTAGCAGTTGAATCACGTTTCCCGTATTTGGTCATATGAGGGAATTAGGGTTCAGAGAATGCTCTGATACCATATCGATGTGGAAGGAAAAACTCAATATTCCACTATATCGAATAATGATTACATTCCCCTCTATATATAGATGATAATACTCATCTATTTTAGGGATATTTACACTTATAAAAAAAAAAATATTTTAGGGATATTTACAACTTACCTAGGAAAGAATCAAAAACTACCTAAAACAGAAAGCTATAAAAACGGAAACTCATATCTATGGATTTGGTAACAGACTACCAAATCCCCTAAAATCATGGGATAAGAAAACATGATCTGTTAGCTGTAGATCTCCTCAATCTTAGCCCCTAACATTGCTGACAGATCATCAAATTAAATCTCCCTATAATTCTACATATTGAAAATCATGAAATTTGAAATTCAAAAGAAAACTAACGGAATGAGTCTTGTAAGTAAAACTGTAAGTACATATAGCACTACTATTTTTAAATTTATACCTTTTTATGACTTGGCAAAGTGCAACACGGGGTTGATTTTTTATGAACTCGGTGACCGAAATTAGTGCCATGGCACTTTTAACTCCGAGGATAGTATGTTGTATTTCACTCTATGTATATGATCAATTGCTTTTAACCAAACATTTTCCTAGTTAAAGTTCTATTTGACCAATTGCTTTCAATTTTATGATTTGATATGGTTCATTTTGAAATTTGAGAGATGGAGGATTTTTTTTTTGGGGGGGGGGGGGGGGGGGGGAGTAGGCTACGCTTCTCTTTGTTAATTACTATAAAATGAGAAAGTAAAAATGTGTAAGAGCCCATGTAACATAAGATACAAAAGGATTACCCTTATTTTTTACCATCTGAAGTAAGTGATATACTTTTGAGGATGCCATGTGAGGTTAATTATCCAATACAAGAGAGGTGGTATTGCTGAATAGCATAGCTTTTATAATATATAGAAAGACAGCAGATTGGGCGGATCAGCTTGAGATGAGCTTTCTTGGCTTCTTAGGGGATGTTTGGAAACAATTTCCATCCCATCTCATCTCATCTCCTTCTCAAACATCATTCAAACACAAACACTTCAAACTAATCATTACAACTTTCCCAAACTTCTAAACAAAAACAAAAAACAATTCAATTTTTTTAAATCCCAAAACAAAGGTAATATTAAAAAATTATATTCTAACAATATTTTAACTTTATAATATTTTTTATTCAATTTTTTCTCTCCTTTCCCAAAATCCAATAAATACTTAACTCAAACTGTCTCACTATTATTCACAAACCATCTTACTACTATTCACAAAATTCTCATTTCATCTCATTCCCCAAGCATCTCCCTTAATCTTGTTATCTTGATCGGCTGATTTATGAATTCTAGTTTCCCAATTTGTACAAAAGATTTCAACATTAGATCATATAAAATATTCTTGGGCTTAGCTTATCTCGTTATTTCTTTGAACAGATTCAAAAACATACCCTGGGCCTTTTCTAGTAGTTGACATTTCAAGAAAATCTGAGGTATTTTCCCAAATTTATTTGCACTTCTGTATTTTATTAAGTTCATGATTTGGCTCATTTTGTTGATTCCTTTTCTCTGTAGGATGGATTGTCAATTGTAGTTTCTTCTTTGACAAGAATACATAATGAAACTGGATTCGCTATGGAGTTACGATTTCAACGACGGGAACATAACGACAATGAGATTGCTTCTGCATTGCTAAAATCTGGAGAAACAATTGACGATTCCGTGGCCATGTTTGATGCTGTAAGTTTGTCGGGTGGATTAAAGAAGGCACTGGTATCTATAAGTGTTGGTATGCATTGGAACTCCAGTTCTTTGAGTCTATCCAAACTCAAATTTTCCAAGTCATTCATACTTCTTTCCACTATTCTATCTCTTCCTCTTTTTTTTTGTCATTATTGTCAGTCTATGATGTTCTTTAGCAAGTGGTATGACTTTTACCCATTGGTTAAAATTATGGATAAATGTGTTGTCACTTCAGAAGCACAGATCTCTAGTGGATGTCAATATAGATTTGAAGCTCCAATTTGTTTGCATGTATGTGATCCTTTAATCTACGTAGATGTTGTCATGTAAATGATGATGCTACTCCTTGAATTTGTATTATGGTGATAGTTTTTCTTTTCCTCTTTTGGGTGTTGTGAATAGTCGGGCATGGGTTGAACTTGGAGAAGTGCATCTGGAGTCTCATGTGATCCAAAATATCAAATATCTTTAAAATTGAAGGGAAAAATTGAAGGGAAAAATTGAAGGGTTTCTTAGGTGCAGCAAGTGATACCTATTGTGATGGCTCACACAAATGTGCTCTTGAAATGAAAAAGGTTTGTAGTCATATCAGGTGGAAAGGTTTGAGCTTATTATCCAAGTTTACGGTCGTTTTCTTTCTCTTGGTAAGTCCTAGTTGTGGTCTTGAGATGGAAAAGTTCATATATGCACCTTAGCCATAGAATTTAAGGAATCAGTAGGATATAATAATAGTATTTAAAAAAAAATGAAAAACAAATATTGGGAGATTCCAAAGTTGGCGTAGCACACTGGCAAAAGATTGAAGGTGACTGTGAAAAGAAGGTTTTGTTGGAGGAGGGGGGGTAAGGTCTAGAGTTTTTATCTTGCTGCTGACCAAAATGACAATAATTTTTCAAGATTGATAGTGGAAGTTTAATTGGTGAAATTTTTTAATTATATTATTGCCTGAAATCAGCCTGTCGGCCACTGATGTGCAGGTAACTTCTTATTTTCCTTTAGACCTGAATTTTCAGATGGCTCCAAAAATTCTAAGGATTCCCTTTCAGCGGAGTGGTCAGATGATCTTGAAGGTGGGAAGGCAGTTCGTCTCTCTGGAATTTTGGATCAATTAAGCTATAGAGTCCGAAAGGCTTTATTTGTTGGATCTGCAAAATGTTCCTTTAGTACAGCATGCTGTGTTCTCAAATCCAACGGTTCACATGTTGCAAGCATTCATTTTTTGATTCAGAGGATTGGAAGAGATGTGCTGTCATATCTTCTGATAAATTCAGTGATGGGTTTAAAATAGGGATTTACCCGTTGCTTTACAAGAACAAAAGGAAATTTTTCTTCTTCCGACCATACGGGTGTCCAATTTATTACACACAGAGATTTATGTTGTTTTGAGTGAAACAGGTAAGCTGAAATTCATTGAATAATAAATAATTCTCAGTTTACAACTGATTTGGCTCATAACCGTTTATCACTTTTTCTTGTGCAGATTTATGTACAACTCGTGGCTATGAGAACATTGGGAAAGAAGCAACCATATCATGTGGTTCAACATGTGATCTTTATGCTAATCCTGCCATTATTTTCTTCACTGTCACTTTAACTGCTTTTGATACAAGCTGCAAACCAGTGAATAGTGGTGATTGGGTCAAAAAGTTACTAAAGCAGAAAAGCGATGCCCATCATCTGGACATTGATCTGGATTTTGGTGGTGGAAAGTATCATGCTACCTTAAGATTGTATCGAGGGGACCGAGGCATATTAGAGGTTATGCTCCAGCAACATTTGCTTTTAGCGTTCACTTGATAGTTTTGTGGTCAAAAAGAGCATCAACATTAATTGGATGGGTGCTTTCTGCCTATTTATCACTCTTTTAGATATTGAATAACTTATACATATATTTCCTAATTATTTCTACTTGGTTCATTGCATTAATTAGATGAGTTGTTGGAAATCTAATCTTGATATTTATTTGCAGGCTGCTATTTTTACATCATATGCCCTGAAAAATGATACTGAATTTTCTCTTTATTTCTTTCCACCTGATAAGAAGCCTCTATCAAGGTAGTCACTACATTTGAGATAAGTTAAATTTGAGCATCACTCTAGGTTGCCGACTATCTTGATAGTCATAAATATATGTATATGCAGGGATGAAGCTGGGAAGTCTGGTTCCAACATACCTCTGGAGTTGGGATTACTTGTGCCTCCAAAGTCAATTAAATCATGGTTATTAAAGTAAGCTAATTTATTCACAACGGATTTATGAATGTGTGAGTTCCATTTTTTCTACGTATGCCCTAAAGTTTGCTAGACTTTATAAGCATTCCAATTCTGTCTTATGGGCATCTTATGTACCCTCTGTTGCTAGATCTAACAAAGTGCAGCTCAAATTGTTAGAAGACTCTGCATCAGAGTCCCTGCTAGACTTGGATGCATTATCAGGTCTTACAGAGATAAGCTTGGAAGTAGAAGAAGGATCTGGAGTCAAATCTACTACAAAGCTTGGGGTGTCCATGGGGCCACTTTCAAGTAAAGTAGATTTGCCATCTCAATATGTGACCATGGTCCCACGTTATGTTGTATTAAATGAATCGGGGGAAAGTATCACTGTCCGTCAATGTCATTTACAGGTTTGCTCTCAATATATTAGTGGAGGTGCCTTTTGCTTGAGCTCACGTCTGTGTAGATTTCTGTTATGCATGTTCTTATCCTTCCCTCCCTTGCTTTCTGTCTCCATGAAGGATGACATGACAGGCATGATCTGCATTAGCAGCAAACAGAGAAAAACTTTACAGCTGCGGAATGGAGTTAGCAAGAGGACAGAGTTTAGTTTATTTGAGAATTTTATTATAAAGCACAGAAATGCTAATGACGACTTGTTACTATACATCCAGTTTCGATTGAATGATTCTGACCTCAATTGGTCAGGGCCAATTTGTATTGCTTCATTAGGACGCTTTTTCATAAAGTTCAGGAAAGAACAATCAAATCAATCCACTGCAGCAGCAGTACATATAACAGAATTTGCAGCTGTTCATGTCGTAGAAGAAGGTTCTTCTCTTGTTCTGCACTTCAAGAAACCTCCAGATGTCAGTCTCCCATATCGAATTGAAAATTGCTTGCAAGATGTAGCTATAACTTACTCCCAAAAGGTTGTGCTGTTGTTCCGTTTTCCTTCCTTATCATCTTCTAATCTAGTAGGGTGCAGATTGGAAATGTAATCTGCGTGTTAATTTTCTGTATTTTTAGGGGAAAAAATACATAATCCCCCTCAAAATATTATCCAATTTGCAATTGCACCCCAAACTATCAATTTTTGCAATTGTCCTTTCAAATAAGGGGTGCTACCCGCCCGGGCGGCCAGCCACCTGCCCTCCAGCACCCTGTCCCCGCCTAGTCGGGGTGGCTATATCGACCCCCGCACCCCATCCCTACCCACATCTTTGACTGTCCACATCCACTTGCTGGGTGGGCGGATTGACACCACCGTCCGGTCACCAACAGAAGACCAAAACACAATAATCGTACATCCATAACACAAAATCATGATTCCATCAAATAATCCCACAAAATCAACAAAAAAATCTCAGTTCTATGCATAGATCTACATATTTGTGCACAGAAACGCAGAGACCCAAAATCGTGATTCCATCAAATAATGCACAAAATCAACAAAAAATCTCAGATTTATGCACAATTCTACATATTTGTGCACAGAAACACAGAGACCCAACTCATTGACTCACGACAATGGTTATGGGTCTTAAAACTCACATATTCATGGCCATGATCGTGGGTCTGAGTAGAGACCGATGACCAAGCCGTCGTTGTGGGTCGTACAGTTGTAGACCATGACTTGGCCGTGAACCGCTACCATAGCTTGGCCATGGGTGGAGAAGGAGGTTTCAGAGGAGGAGAAAAAGAAGAATAGAAGAAATAAAGAAGAGGAGAAAAGGAGAGAGGCGACGGTGTGAGGAGGAAGGAGAAGAAGAGAAGAGAGGTGGGTATCTGGAGGAGAAAGTGAGAGGAGAGAGAAGATTTTTAGGGTTTTGAGTCTTTATATGCTGGATTTAAGAAAAAAATACTTATATATATTATGCAGGTTGGCAGGATAACTCCTTGACGGCACCAACACCTAGGGCAGGCGGGTTGCCCGCCCGTCGTGCTAGGGCTTGGGCGGGTGACCCGCCGCCCACCCCTATTCAAACTACCTAGAAATTGTGAGATGTACCTCATTTCCTTTAAAAAGATACAACTACCCCTAAATTTCTCAAAAAAATCAAAATACATATCAACTTAAACAAATGTATACTTTAAAAAAATAAAAAAGTAAATGGAGTTTAAAAAGTGAAGAAAGCTTTTAAAAGAAGTTTTTTTTTTAAGTTTTTTTTTTAAAAAAAAAAAGATTATTGAATTTTTTAACTTTGATTCAATTTTTTTTATTGTTTTTATTTTTAGCTATTGTAATCTTTTTATCAAGGGTGTTTGTGTCCAATTTTTTACAGGGGTAGATTACAATGTTTTGGAAGTTTGAGGGGCTTATTGCTAAAATAAATAGTTTGAGAGTAATTGCAAATTGGGTGGTAGCTTGACAGAGATTGGTGTGATTTACCTTTTGTATTCTTATTTTCACTTGAAAATTTTGCAGGACTCAATAGAGACAGAGGTTCTAGAACCCAGCCGTAGTGTGCATTATGTCTGGGATGATTTGACTCTTCCACATAAACTGGTTGTCCAAATCAGTGGTAATCATCTAGCTCTTATGTGTCATTAACTTTATTCCTATTAATTTGGTTCTCTCATGACCTTTTTTTAAGAAAATTATTCATAATAATATGGTTGAGAATGAAGTTTAGAATGATTCTTTGGTGTCCACAATCAACATGGTGGCGAGATACGTCACCTTGGATTTCTGAAACATCTCCATATCGTGTTACTTGGGCAATCCATCTTAGCATTGCTGCTTGTGTTATGTAAAAGTTGTCTATGCAAATTTTAATAAAATATGATACATATATGTGACTTGTTTAGGAGATTCTTAGCTCTCAGCATTGCTCATCTCCATTGCAGAATCAACTTGAGTTAATTATTTTAAAAGAAAAAAAGAAGCTTGATCTGTTTTCATTTTAAACAGGCAAGTATTTTTCCATCTCATGGTTGTACATATATCAGGTAGAATACTACTGTATATGGATAAGATTTTCTTCAAAATCTGGGCCTCAATCTTTAATGATGTCGGAGGTGGTGTGATGTCAGAGTTCTGTGTTTTATGTATACGTGTAGATGCTGAAATGCAAGATTTTCTGTGTATCAATCTAGTTTTAATCTCTTTGGTTTCGTAGATAAGAGTATGTCTCTACAAAGGATCGACTAATGTCGTATACAATACAACGGATTGGACTAATGCCGTATACAATACAAAGAATCAGAGTAATGGCTTGATATAATAGACAATTGGAAAATTAAACTAGTCAAATTCTTTTTGTTTATCTTAAATTGCAATAGTATTACTGCTCTATTTACACCCATTTGAGTGACAAACCTTAAGTGATATTTCTGTTTTGTTAAAAGAAAAAAAGGGTACTGAAGAGAAGCTCAATTTTTTTTTTTATCATTGATTCTTGAGAGTTTTTTAACACCTAAGTCCCACTATTTGTATTTTCTTTCTGGTATTCAACTTGAGATCAAGCTTATAGATTCATATCTCTTGGAAGATAACTGTTGAATGGAGTCATGGTTGTTGTCATGGTCTATGCTGTTCTGGCCACTTCTTGTAGTGACCTTGCCATGCAATTTTACTACCACACAGATCTAATAGCAGGATTTTCTAATGCCACTGTCTGGAAATAAAATTTCACGGAAGTCCAAATCAAGCATTGGGTGTATGTAAATAGTTCAACTTTAGGTTTGGCTTTCTTTGTTAAAGTTTAGGAGTTTTTCTGGTATGATATGACATTTTTGCAAATTTGGAAATCTAGAGAAATTTATTTCGTTTGATTTTCATGGCACCTAGGTGATCAATTTCCAAATGTAGTTTCCATGCAAAAGTGATCACTTAGCAATACTCTATGGTCTTGAGACTATTATACCAAGGGTTAATGCTGTTTTTTATGCATCAAAATGGACCAAGGTGATTGTTTGACCATTTGTTGTGGCCCTATCTATATCATGTGGACTTAGGTATGCTACTCAAGCATACGTATGTTTTATTTTATCAGTAAACAAAATTTTATTTAGCATAAAATAACAAAGGCCTGAGTATACTGGACATATACAAGAGTGTCGCATATGCATGCGAGTTTAACGATACAAGGAAGTCATGAAAAGACATGCCGTTAAAATCAATTACTATCGACCAATGGAGTAAAATACTGAAAAATAAACTTCTAAGCTCATCCATTGAACGCTCTCGATCTTCAAAGCTTCTTGCACTCCTCTCCCTCCGAATACACCACCATAGACAAATTGGGATCATCTTCCACACTGTTGCAATCGAGGGTTGCCCCGGATGCCTGGCCAAGAAGCTCGAAGGTCGATTACCCTTTTTGGCGTCACATCTACATTGTATGTGAAAATTGAAAAGGTCTTGATTAATCAAACCTTTACATACGAAAAACTGGTAATATTTCTAAATTGTCAACATTCCATAGTTTGATCTTTTGTACCTTGGGGTTGAATGAAGTATCATTGTTGGTGCCATATGTGAGACTGCTCTGTCTTTAGTGACATTTGGTTTGAATTAGGGATGAGAGTGCATGAATATTGGTATAGTACATCACGCTGCAATACCTCATTGTCATTCATATATGCAAAATAAAAGACCTAGCCGAAATAGGTTCTTTTGGCCGCAAGTTGGTCTTCTTTTCTTCAACCAACAATATATATAGACATGATGGGCCTTTAATTGAAGGTCTGCATAGGACTGAGAAAAGATAGCGCAGCAAAGAGAGATTTGAGGGTGTCGAGATTTGGGTGTGGCTTTGGTGTTATAGACATTTGATACTCAATCACTTCAATGAAGTCAATACTCCAGAGAAAAGAGAGAAGAGACTTCTAGTTTAAGAGAACAACTAGCCCGCATGATAAAGAGAGTGTTGCAGTGTTGAAAAAGGTATTTTTTTCACTTGTCAAAAAATGAAAAAAGGATGTTCTTGTTCTTTAGATATCTCATGAATTGGAGAAAATTATAGAAATTTTCACTTTTAGTAAAAATTGGGGCATTGGGTTGAGTATTTTATCACTATTCACGTGCTTCTGGTGATTTTCTTTCTGATCATTTCCGTTAGTGGATGTAGGCTTTTTAAGTGGAACCACTTAAATCTTGGTGGTTTTGTGATTGCTGAGTTTTGTTCTTCTTTTTCTATTTCTTGACTATCTTAATATCTCTATTTATCCCAACAAACTGGTATCAGAGCGTAGGCTTCTTTTTTGGGATGGCTACTGCAAAGTAGAATTAGAAAAGTTTGATGGTTAGAATAGTTTTAGTTTATGGTGCATCAAGATGCATGCTTTGCTGCAGCAATAAGTTTTGGCAATGGTTTTAGACAATAAGGCGGGCTTAACATTGCAAAAGAAGATCTAGTAGAACTTGAAGGGAAACTGCATGGTGCACTTCTGTTGTGTCTTTCATGTGGAGTTTTGTGAGAAGTAGCTGACAAAGAAGCAGTCTGGAGTTTCAAAAAGTTTAGTTAAGATGCAGGAATGTACACCTTCTTTGAGCATTTTGATGCAAAACTGTTATTATGAGTTCGATGAAAAACCAGCAGGAGTCTGACTCCTCTGAAAAAGAGTAATATGGCAGTATGGCTGAAAAAGAGGTTCACATACACTAAAGGAGATGGAAACCCAGCTTGTCGAGTTGAAGGCAGCGGTCGCTTTTTTGTCTACGAAAATAGACTTGCTTTCATCTAGAGGCAACAAGGCTGTAAGAAACGAGCCCAATAGGCCTGAATTTTTTAAAATCAGATAAAGGAAAATGGAAAATCGGTTTCGGCCCAGTCCCTATAACCAGATCCAGGAGAGTGTGGCAGGTCAAAAGGAAAATTGGGTCATTCGAAGTGGGTTCTACGTCGGGTATCGGCGTAGAGAAGGCTAAAATGGAATGCCCTCTGCCACAAGGGACACAAAAGGCCGATAGTTGGTTTTAAACCCTTGGGCCTTGGTCAGTGTTCTACTCGAAGAAACTATGGCATCCGCGTCAGGGTTGAAGGAAAATGGTGTAAGGCCGAGGTATGAGGGAGATGTAGGGTCCGTCAAAGTTCCTCAGAAAGGGTTGCTAGGGGGTGGAGCAACTCCAGTCAATGTTCTTGTTGACGAAATGACGGCACCACCGCAGAGGTGAACGAACTTGATGTACTGCCAAGACTTGCTGCCAACCCATAACCTCCAATGCTACAAGATATCAATTTGTTGGTATCTATTCAGACTTCTTGTGACAACAACAATGGAGCTGTTGAGGAGGTACGAGATTTGAATGCAGGAGATGGTGGGGGGGAAAATATGGGTTTGTCGTTGGTGCCTTATGAGGAGGAATGTTTAGGGCCTGATGTACAGTTGGGAGCTATGTCTGGGGAAGAAGTTGTTCCCCTGGTATCTTTTCCTCTGATAAACAATATGGTTGGTTCATCATCGGATTGGGTTTTGCAAAAGGTTAACGAGATATAGCAGTGTGTGGGGATTACATGTGGAGGATTTGACGACCAATTCACAGCACTACTTCATACTCACTGCAATTGAGGCGGGTCACTCACTTGAAACAAAATCAAACTTAAAAGGAACAGGGAGTTAAAGCGCCTTTCTTGGGCAATCAACTATGTTGCAAACGGAGGTAGTACAAGTTGAGGGAGGACTAGAGGGAGGGCAAGAGTATGAAGCCTTTCTCCGTCTTTGTAGGATCATTCGGGTGGAGTATTAGTCTTGTGGGAAACAAGGGATTGGGGTAGTTACAGTGATTTGCTTTGCTTTGGGAGGCATGTTTTGTTTCAATCGGGCTTGGTGTATATTGGATAGGTTTCTAATTTCTCCCTCTCGGGCGATGTTTATTAGGGGCTCTCTGTTATGGGCTAGGTGTTTTCTCTTGTATACACCCTGTGTACTTGGTTACACCTATTGATAGTAATACATTTTTACTTATATAAAAAAATTTGAGGAATTTGATATCAAGCTTGATGATGAGGACGAGACCTTAATTTTGTGATGTTCTCTACCTGACCTTTTTGATAATTTTGTTAATTTGATGAGGTATGATAGGGATATCATGTCCTTAGGGATGTTAACTCTGCTTTAAATTCTAAGGAGTTGGGAAAAAAAAATATATGGGAAAAGTAGTGATAATCAGATTGAGGGTTTATTTGTCGAGAATTCCTCTAGTGGAGGCTCAAACAAAAGTCTTTCTAACAAGGAAGTGTTACTATTGTTGCAAATTTGATCATCATAAGGTTGAGTGCTGAAGTTAAAAAATAGGAAAGGAGTTCCGCTAGTGTAGCTAGCCTCGTCAAAGTAAGTTCTGATGGTTTAAAGACCCTCCTGGATTCAGCATGTCTAGAGGTCGCTTTAGCTATATGGGTCCTTGATTCAGTTTGTACGTTTTGTGTATTTGAAAAAGACTGGTTTATTGCCTATGATTCGATCAATGGTAGTTCAGCTTTGACATAAGACGAAATGACTATTAAGGATGTTTGGATTGCTGCAATCCGCTTAGGGATTTGTTACGGGATTGTTGGGACTCGAGTGATATTCGGCATGTATTATATTTGATTTTTACTCCAATTGGTTATTGGTAATCTAGTGGAGGTGGAGTTATCAGAGTTTGCAAAGATTCATTGGTTTTGATGGAAGGTAACATGGTTAATGGCCTCTACTTTCTTCGGATGTACATTGACAGGTTCAGCCATTGTACTATCTTTAGAGGTTCTTAGCCTCTAGTTCAAGCATTACTTGGACTTGGTTGGTATTCAATGGTTTGTGATAGCCTAATGGGTTTTGGGGGAGACAGTTTGGAGAAGATTCATATGGTTGGATTTGATGGAATTCAAGCCAAGGTGGAGATTTATTGACACGTGGCTTGAATTAGGGATAAGATTGCATAAATTTTGTTTTATCACATGACATTCTAATCTCTAATTATTTCTCTATAGGATTGCCTTCCTTTCTTTGTCATTAACATGCACAACTTCAAGTGCATTTAATTCACCAATTTGCAAGGCAAAAGACCTTGATAAAATAGGTTTTTTAGCAACAATTCGTGTTCTTTCTTTAGCCAACAATATATATAGACATGATGGACCACTGGTTGAAGGCATGCGCAAGATTGAGGAAAGACCGTATCAAAAAGAGAGATTTGAGAGTGAATTTGGTGTTCTATATATCTGGTAGTTGGTGACTTTATTAGAAAAAATATGAGAAGAGGCTTCTTGTTCATTCTGCACAAGTGAAAAGAGAGAGCTTAGGTTTGAGAGAGCCACAAGTGAATAGAGGGCCGCAGCAAATAAGAAACAGGGTGTTCTTTTTATTATATATGTCACGGGTTAGGGAGTTAGTTTCTTTTGGTAAAAAATCCCATTTGTCTTTTGGTTTAAGTGAATTTCTTTATTGTGAATGTAGGCTTTTTACGCCGAACCACTCAAGTCTTTGTGTTTTCTGTGACTGCTTAATTTTATTTTTCCTTTTTTAATTAACAAGCCTAAAATCTTTACTTGTCAAAAAAAGTTTAAGAGTATGAAACCAATGTGCAAATATACTAGATGGCTTATCCTTGAAAACTCCCACCCAACAAGACCACCGACCTTTATTTTGCGGGACATGTTGATGAATCATAAGGTGTTTTTTGTGATACTTCCATGAACCTTGCCATGAGTGACATGGCACAACACATTTAGAAGTGTGCATGAAACATAAACGTGTATCACTTGTATAATCTGATTGCAGGTTCAATAAATTACTGGCTATATGGATTATAAAAGTAAATATAACATCTGATATTCTTGTAGATAGTGTTGTGCGTGAGATTAATTTGGCTAAGGTACGCCCATGGAAGCCTTTCTACAAATTTAGGCAGCAAAGAGGATTGGCGTCTAATTTATTTTTTAATAAAAGTTCTGGGGACCAGAGGAACCAGTTTGGTGAATTTAATGGCGTGGAGAGGGTGGAAGTGGGGTACGAAGTATATGCAGATGGTCCCACACGGGTTTTACGAATCTCTATCTCTGGTAGTCACAAGGGAGAGGCAGTGTTTCAATCATGCACAAAGATTCAACTAAGAGTTTCCCATTTCGCAATTCACCTACTTGAACGTGGAAAGCAGGTAAGCCCAATTCTCTGTTATAGATAGTGTATCAATTCTTCCCCCCACACCCATCCAAAAAAAATTATTCTTTTTTGTGTACTTGCGGGCATTCATTTTGATTCCTTTGTTCTTTTACTATAATTTTTTGGGCATAGATGATCCCATATACATTTATATATAAACTACTGCCGAGACCTGAGAGGTTGATACTTTAGTGTCACAGTTCTCTAGTATAAATGACTAAATGGATAGCTCGAGATAATTTAGAAAATGTGCACCAGCCCATACAATAACATTCAGGTTGCTTCAATAATTTTGATCATATCACTTTTAGGCCATAGCAGATAGGACTTTGGCTTTGAATACATGCTCTATTGTTGTGCTGAGTGCAGGCTCCAATGGCATAATTTCATTTTCGATGAACAACTTTCAACTTTGAGTTTTTATAATTTTTTTTAATGGTATTTATAGTTTTGATTTAAAATTCTATGTTTCTCTGAAGGATGGAGACGAGAGTGAGTTGCCAGCTTATTCCCCGATCATAATTGCGAGGCTTGGGAATATCAATTTGGATTCTGCATTTACTGATCGGTACAAGTATAACCGGATCAGTTTACAGGTAATCAGTCTATATGCTTGATATCTTCCCTACAAGGCCTATTATTTCATACTCTGTAAAGTTTTATGTTCTTGGGTAATAATTTCCATCAAATTATTATATTAATAGTGCCTTGTATTCAATACAGTCATTGGCTTTAGAGGAGAAGTGGGTAGGAGCTCCTTTTGCAGCAATGCTTCGTAGGCATCAGTTGGACAATAGCAACCCAAATGATTGTGTACTAAGAGTTGATTTTGTGCTGCTTTCTGCAAGTTCCAATGTTATACAAGTAAAAGACTCATCTATAGTTCTGCAGGTAAAAATCTGGCAGTGCATGTCTGACCTTTCTTTTGTTTTTTATCACTTGTAGGAAAATTAATAATATGCTTCTGACACATCGTCACTGTCAATGCTATGAAAAAGATTTGATATAACATTTATATGCATATTAAGCTGTCCTAGCTCTGATTTTCTGACTTGGTCCTACACAGCCAGTTGATTTGAACCTTGATGAGGAGACATTAATGAGAATTGTCCCATTTTGGAGAACATCTCTTAGTGACTCTACTTCTCATAGCCGGCAGTTTTACTTTGACCATTTTGAGATCCATCCAATCAAGGTGTGATGCTTTTTCTTATTAGCTTCATGACTCTGATTTTGAGTCTATAATCCATATTGTTAAAGTATTTGGAATCTCACCTGTCTTTGTATCTGTTTTTGTAGATTTTTGCAAATTTTCTTCCTGGGGAATCATTCTCTAGTTATAGCTCAGCCCAGGAGACTTTAAGGTCCTTACTGCATAGTGTGGTAAAGGTATGTCACGCTTAAATTCTTGATTCATTTCTTTGCTGTCCTTTTATAAGTGCATTCTTTCTTCGTTTGAGACTCCCCACATTTTTCAACTTCTTTAGGTGCCTCCCATAAAAAATAAGGTTGTTGAGCTCAATGGAGTCCTGGTTACCCATGCTCTGATAACGATGCGTGAATTATGTATTAGATGTGCACAACATTATTCATGGTAAGCCTATTATTCATGTACCTTTTTTTTTTCCTTCAGTGTTTTCTGTATTAAGCCATTAATGAAAATTGATTTGATCATCCAGGTATGTCATGAGGGCCATCTATATCGCAAAAGGAAGCCCATTGCTTCCACCGGGTTTTGTCTCTATATTTGATGATTTGGCTTCATCCTCTCTTGACGTTTTCTTTGATCCTTCCCGTCGGTTGATGAATCTTCCAGGTTTAACTTTAGGTACTATTTCTCCACTCTTTTTTCACTTGCTCATCCTTATTCTGTTTTGGTAAGTAATCTAGTATTGTTAAGTTCCCCTTTTCATAATAATGAATATTTAAGCCGTATCAATAAGTTTGGATATTCTGAGCTGCTAGGAAGCATGGATATAAATTCAAATATGTCACCGTAACTTCTTCTCCAAAAGTGGGATATGCTTTGATAGGGATCCACTAATATATAACTTAGAAATACCTGTGAAAAATATATAACTTAGAAATCATCAACTTCGTTAAATTGTTGGATATCTTTGGTAATGTGGAGTAAAATAATCGTGCATTCAATGGTAAATCATATTTTAGTTTAAACATCTGACATAGTCCCCTCCTACAGTTCCTATGTTATCATTTATAAATATATTTCAATTCTATACTTTTGGGAAAGATAATATCTGATTGGTGAGTATGTATCTGAGACACGTACAAGAGTATCCACGGAGTATCAGATACATTTCCTTGCTCAAAGATGTTATTCAGTGATTGGGACTAGTTTATGAATTACCAGTTGTATATGAGGAAGTATCTGAAATAAATTGTTTCTGACACAAATACGAGTCCCCTCTATAAGTATCCATGCTATAAATGAATGAAGACAGTAAGTACCGAGTTTTTTTTATCTTTAGAGGTTGCCCAATCAAGTGGGACTTCGATTATGCCTGAACAATTAATGATTTTAGTGAGCATCCAGTTATGTGCTTTTTTCTTAGATCTCTGAGAAATATTACTTAAATGTAATGTCCTTTTACCTACGTCTTTTTTTATAAGTTTGTCCTGTTGCTAACATTAAGTTTATTGATATCAAAGAGATTCAGATCCAGGTCATTTTGACATACCTGTTTACTAAATATGTGCACTTGAACATGATATGCCATTTAATTTCTTTAGATGCTCATTTCAAACACTAACACTTCGTTCATGACTTCTATGTTATCTTATTTGGGAAGGTCTGGTTGTAATATCTCTCTGCTGCTTTGGCTATTGGGGACAGGTACATTTAAACTCATCCGTAAGTGTATTGATGATAAAGGGTTCTCTGGGACAAAACGCTACTTTGGTGATCTAGAAAAAACTGTAAGTTCGATATTATTTAATTATCAGATATTGTTGACTCTGCACTCACAAAAACTATCAATGTGTTGTCTGCAGTTGAGAACAGCGGGATCTAATGTACTCTTTGCTGCTGTAACTGAAATATCAGACACTGTTCTGAGAGGAGCAGAAACTAGTGGTTTTAATGGAATGGTGCAATTAATCTTCTCCACCATTGAGTAACACAATAAGCATTTTGCAATATTTTGATTAGGTTGCTTACATTGCCTTTCTGGCTGCCCATGGTTATTTTGAAGGTAAGTGGCTTTCGTCAAGGAATATTGAAATTGGCTATGGAGCCATCATTTTTAGGAACTGCTTTGATGGAAGGTGGTCCAGATCGAAAGATCAAACTTGATCGCAGTCCTGGGGTTGATGAGGTAAAATCTGTTTAACATATATCACGTGACATAATTAGTGGGAATTGTTTCTATTTCTTTGGGGTGCACCTTTTTTCATTAATCTAGGTGGCAGGAAAGTTTTTGTGAGTGTGTTACTCTCTTGTTTTAATTATATATTTATTTATGTTGCATAACCCCTCCGCACCCTATTGATGCTTTAGTGCCACGTTTAGTTTACATATTCTTCTTTGCTGGTAACATGTTGTACCAACTAATCCACTAAGCTAGCCAGCCTTCTGAATTTTTAATGATATTTCTAACGAAAGACCATGGGACCCCAATCACCAAGCACACTATAATGAGCCAGCTTTCAAGGGTAAATATTAATGCACATTTCCACTTGTGCAACATAATTGAAAATTAATTTTGTAGTGTATACGTTATATGTATATGTTAAGTATCTACAAGAAGCTAGGTCTCTTTGACTTTTTATAAGTCTTTATTTCTGAAATCAATTACTGATTGGTTGTTTTGATTACTACAGCTATATATTGAAGGATACCTGCAAGCTATGTTGGATGCTCTGTATAGACAAGAATATCTTAGAGTCAGAGTCATTGACAATCAGGTAATTTATTGAAGGGGGAAAATATTTACGAGGCTGCATAACAATGCTATCAATTTTTCAAATGAAAACTTGATCTTGTAATGACTGTCCTGTAAAATGCTCGCAGTTAGGCTCCGTTTCCTTCAACTCATAGCACCAATGGCATCCCTTCCAGTTCTAGGAACAAATTTGATAAATATTGGTAACTCTCAATGGAGTATTGGAACGGAAAATTCCATTAGATAATGAACTATTCATTTCCCCATTTAACTGCAGCTCGGGGATGTAATTGTAGATACGCAAGTCTTAGTGGGTCGTTGGCTCTAGGTGGGGGTGTTGGTGTTCCTATTGTAACTCTCCCCAGAGAGTTATTGTGTCTATCGTTGGCCTCTATGGTAAAATTAATCGGAGGCCTTGGAGGTGGTGGTTTACCCTGTGGAAGATGTCAGCAGTTTGAGTCTGCTTATCTCCAACTCAATACTAAGGGCAATGCTTTTTTGTGGAGACCAAGCACTGTAGATCCGGAGATTCTGGATCATAAGGAATTTACATTTTCTATTGATTCTTGTACATTGGGTCAATCTAATACTAAAAGACATGCCTGGCATGCCTAATTATGAAAGATTTGATTTGCTTAAAGTTCATGGTTCCTGATCATATTGTATCATGTCCAGGTTTTCCTGAAAAACCTACCCCCAAACAGTTCGCTCATTGAGGAGATCGTGGACCGTGTGAAAGCATTCCTTATGAGCAAGGCATTGTTAAAAGGAGATTCTTCAACTACTTCTCACCCCTTGCACCATAATCGAGGAGAAAGGGTAATTGCATCCATTCATGTGTCTCTGTTTCCTTTTTTTCTT
Organism: Cyclocarya paliurus; assembly: GCA_029856935.1. Taxonomy (NCBI): domain Eukaryota; kingdom Viridiplantae; phylum Streptophyta; class Magnoliopsida; order Fagales; family Juglandaceae; genus Cyclocarya; species Cyclocarya paliurus. The sequence continues at coordinate 31,688,068 of CM056952.1, forward strand.
AGTAGTTAGATTTTAGCAAGGGCACAAATTACAACCTACGTTTCAAATTAGGCTGTTAAGTAAAACTTGGGTAGTTTAGGCATATACCATAATCTTTTGTTTTTGTTTTTGTTTTTATTTTATTTTATGGTGTTAGTGTTGAAGATGTAATCTGAGAAGTCTGTTTATAGATACATTGCTAAAATGGGCATGTCTCGCATTAAATACTGGGCTTCGAGTGAAGGGGAGCCTATTCCGTTGAATCGGTTGCTACCAAATGATTTGAAAGCTTCGGATTGGCTGTTCCAAAAGGTGAAAGATACGCAACACTGGATAGGAATGGAATGTGTTGGTTATGAAGAGCAGTTTCTAGCTTTACTTACGGCAATTGAAGCAGATCATACACAGTCAAAGAAATCAGCATTGAAAAAACAGCGGGAGCTCAACCGCCTAAACTGGTCTTTGAAGTACGAAGGAAGCTCGAGTCGTAAAAGATCAAAAAGGAAAGGGCTCGCCATTTCTTTGTGAAGCCGAAAATTGTGACTTGGAATGTCCGTGGGTTAAATGAAATAAATAAGCGTTTGCGGATAAAAAATTTGTTGAGAGAATGGAGGGCGGATATAGTATGCCTACAAGAAACTAAGCTGAAAAGCATCTCTAGAAGGATCATTCGAAGTGTTTGGAGTTGTACTTATGCAGATTGGGCCTATCTAGCATCGAATGGGGTCTCGGGTGGAATCTTACTGATGTGGGATAAAAGAGTTGTTGAGAAATTGGAGGAGTTTGTGGGGGAGTATACAGTGGCATGTTCTTTTAAGAGTGTGGAAGATAATTTTGTGTGGGCTTTTGTAGGTGTATATAGTCCAAATGTGGACAATGATAGACGGTTCTTATGGGAGGAACTTGCAGGGTTTAAATAGCTGGTGGGAGATTCCTTAGTGTATAGGAGGGGACTTTAGTGTCATCAGATTCCCTAGTGAACGATCTGGTGAGAGTAGGATGCATCTAGCTATGACAGAGTTTTCAAATTGTATCTTTGACTTAAACTTGATGGATATTTCTCTACTGGGGGGCTCCTTTACTTGGTCGAATAACCAGACTTGGTCCCGGTTGGACAGATTCCTGATTTCATCGGAATGGGAGGGGCACTTTCCAGAGGTGTGCCAAAAGAGGCTGTGCCACGTCTATGCTCGGATCATTTTCCTCTTCTGTTGGATTGTGGTGGTATTCGTAGCGTGCATCGTTACTTCAAGTTTGAAAACATGTGGCTGAAAAGTGAAGGTTTTGTGGATAAGGTTAGGCAATGGTGGTCTTCTTACCAGTTCCATGGTAATCCCTCTTTCATCCTAGCCTGTAAGTTGAAAGTTTTGAAAAATGACCTTAAAGTGTGGAATTCACAATCCTTTGGAGATATAGGGGAGTGAAAAAAAGTTTTGGGGGAGGAGTTGCAACAGTTTGAGCAGATACTTGAGACTAGAGCCCTTGTACCGGAAGAGCTATTGCGCAAGACAGAGTTGACTATGGAATTAGAAAGAGTTCTATCCTTTGAGGAGATTTCATGGCGCCAGAAGTCGAGAGTTTTGTGGTCGAAAGAGGGGGATCGGAGTACTAAGTTCTTCCATAGAGTTGCTAACTCTCATAGAAGAACAAATACCATTGAAATGTTGAACATTAACGGTATGGAGTGCAAGGAGGCCCCTTTGATCTGTGACCATGTGATGGAGTTCTATGAACAACTGCTTACAGAAGGCGAGGGATGGAGGCCAAAGCTGGATGGCCTCACCTTTGATACTATTGAGCCTCAAGAAGCCTCCTGGTTGGAGAGGCCTTTTGAAGAGGGGGAAGTGTTTGATGTAGTTAGACGTATGGGTAAGGATAAAGCTCCAGGCCCAGATGGTTTTTTGATAGGCTTTTTTCAAGCTTGTTGGGAAGTGGTAAAAGAGGACATTATGAATGTGTTCCAGGAAATATCTTTAGTTGGTAAGTTTGAGAAACGTCTAAATACTACTTTCATTACGTTGATACCAAAGAAGATTGGGATAAGGATTATCGAACCATTAGCCTTGTGAATGGGGTGTATAAAATTATTTCCAAGGTTCTGGCCAACAGATTGGGGATGGTTTTGGGTAAGATCATTTCGAAGCCACAAAATGCATTTGTTAAGAGACGAAAAATTTTGGATTCAGTCCTTATAGCGAACGAGGGACTAGATAGCAGATTAAAGGCGGGTTCCACTGGTATTATTTGCAAATTAGATATGGAGAAGGCTTATGACCACGTAAATTGGGATTTCCTCTTGTATTTGTTGGGGAGATGCGGCTTTGGGGCTAGGTGGCGTTCTTGGATTAGTTGGTGCATCTCTACAGCCAGATTCTCTATATTGTTTAATGGCTGCCTTAGCAGTTTTTCAGCAGCTCTCGGGGTCTAAGGCAGGGAGATCCTCTGTCCCCACTTCTCTTTGTTATCATTATGGAGGCCTTGAGTAGGATGATATCGGCGGTGGTTAGGCATGGTTTTATGGATGGCTTTTCAATTGGTGATCCAAACAGGGGAGCTATTACTTTGTCTCATTTACTTTTTGCAGATGACACGCTCCTATTCTGTGAGGCAGATAGAAACCAGTTGAGGGCAATGAAGGCTTTGTTATTATGCTTTGAAGCGGCGTCAGGCCTGAAAGTTAATTTTAACAAGTCAGAGTTAGTGCCAGTGGGGAATGTGAGCAACACTAGGCAGTTAGCTAGTATTCTTGGGTGCAAGATAGCTTCTCTCCCCATTACCTACTTGGGATTGCCATTGGGGGCTGCTGCAAGGGCCTTATCCATATGGGATTCAGTCATAGAGAAGATAAGAAGGAAATTGGCAGGGTGGAAGAGAATGTATTTGTTGAAAGGTGGTCGTTTGACTCTTATTAAGAGTACCCTTTCTAACTTACCGACGTACTTATTATCTTTGTTCCAATTGCCTGCTAGGGTAGCGGCTCAGATTGATAAATTGTATCGTGATTTCCTATGGGGCGGGATAGGGGATGAATTCAAATTTCACCTGGTCAGCTGGGTTAAGGTGTGTAGACCAATCTCATCAGGTGGCCTGGGTATAAGAAATCTGAGAACATTCAATCAGGCCTTATTTGGGAAATGGCTATGGAGGTATAGCAAGGAGCCCGAAGCCCTTTGGAAATTGACGATTGATTGTAAATATGGAAGCATGTGGGGGGGCTGGTGTTCTGAAGAGATATCTGGGGTCAATGGAGTGGCAGTTTGGAAACACATTAGGAAGGGGTGGGGGGTGTTTAGTAGCCATTCTAAATTGGTGTTAGGGAGGGGTTCTCGCATTAAGTTTTGGAGCGACATATGGTGTGGGAATGAGGCTCTAAAGGAGGCTTTTCCAGCTATTTCCCATTTGGCATGTAACCAGGATGCTTCAGTAGAGGATCTTATGACTCTATCAGGAGACCAAGTGCAGTGGAATGTCACGTTTAGTAGAGCGGCGCAAAATTGGGAAGTGGAAACCTTTGAGGCCTTTTTCAGCCTTCTCTATTATGTGAAGCCCAATAGACTGCAAGGTGATTGGATGTGGTGGACTCCAGCGGGTAAAGGCATTTTCTCAGTTCGATCCTTTTATAAGTCTCTTTCCCAAGCCGCAAACTTTCCATTCCCATGGAAGAGAATTTGGAGAAATAAGGCGCTCCCTAAAGCGGTCTTCTGTACTTGGATTGCAGCGTTGGGAAGAATTTTGACTACCGACAATCTGAGGAAGCGCCGGATAGTTATACTTGACTGGTGTTGTATGTGTAAGAGATTGGGCGAGACAGTGGATCACCTCTTGCTACACTTTGAGATATCTAGAGCCTTGTGGGTGGAAGTCTTTAGCCGGATTGAGCTTTCCTTTGTTATGCTTGTCTCTGTGGTAGATCTAATGGCCAGCTGGTCACTTCCAAGTGGAGTTCAAAAAATCAAGGCGGTGTGGAAAATGATCCCGATCTGTATTATGTGGTGTATATGGCAAGAACACAATGATCGGACTTTCAAAAACAAGGAGCAGTTATCAGAGGAACTTCAAATTCTATTTTTCAGCACTTTATTTCTATGGGCCATTGCTTTAGATTTTAATGGCCTGAATTTTCATGACTTTTTAGTTGCCCTTACTGTGACCTAGATAGGTCTTAGCTCTTGTATACCATCTTGTGTACTAGGACTTTTGCCCATCTTTATTAATATATCTATTGATTACTTATAAAAAAAAAAAAAATACTGGCATCTTTAAAAGATCTCTTAAAAGTACTCTAGATCTTATGGCAAAAACTCACATACTTGTAGGAGCACGAATTTCCTGATAATCATCATATATATGGTTCATTTTGTGGTGGCCGGACAAACCTTGGTTTCTGAGCCAAAACTAGAGAGAGAAGAGAAAGTGTAAACCTGTAACAGAAGTTTCACTTTTGGCATCATTGTTGGCGTCCTGCACATTTTTCTATGCATTTATATTAATTACCTTCTCTCTCTCTTTTTTTTGCCTGGCTAGTAGATTTTAATTTATAATTAGTATTCAAACTCATTCATCCTGCTTGTGATCAATGTGCACATACGTTCATCCCGACATCCATTTGAAATACTTAAGCAAGGAAATCTTTGCCACAGGAATGGAAAATTGTACCGACAGTGCTGACATTGTGTGAACACCTATTTGTGAGTTTTGCAATCCGCATGTTGAGAAAGCAAGCAAATAAGTTTATGGCAAACATCAAATGGAAAAGAGAATCAGACGTTGACAATCATAAAGAAATAGTCCCTGCAAACCCCACTGAAGATGACCCCCAGAAGGTAAAATTCCTATGGAAATGGGAAGTTGGCAAGTTTGTGTTGTCAGGCATGCTGGCATACATTGATGGGCGATTATGTCGAGGTATTCCAAATCCTGTAGCACGACGGATTGTGAGTGGATTTTTGTTGAGTTTTCTTGACAAACAAGAACAATGAATAAACTACTTTTGTATAGCTTTGTAGCCGTAGTGTGCATGGTTTTTATTATTTTTATTTTTGATGCTGCGATATAGGACAAGTAAACCAGGATTCCTTGTAATTTGAGTTTATTTCTGGGTTTTCCTAGTATCTTTAGGGCTTCTCTATTTTTTGGTTTCCTCGTAGAATAATTTATCATAAGTTATTATTCATTATTCTACACTCAGCAAAAAAAAAGAAAAAAAAAAAAAGAAGCTATCAGGTGTGGGGGTGAATTGTGGCTAATGTAAGAATTTAGGCCTCATTTGGTTACGCAGTTTAGATGTGATGAAATATTTTAAATAGTAGTGACATTTTTGAGTTAAGATGAGATGAGATGGTTTGTAAAAAAGTGTGTTTGGATAATGAAATGAGATGAGATGGTTTTAACTTTTTGAGAATTTGATAAAGTGGTGGATTTTATCAATTATTGAAAAGTATTTTTAATTATTGGGTGGAAAATATTATGAATATATTACAAATTAGTAATATCTATTATTAATTTAAAAACTCATAAATATTATGACTTTCCCAAAATATATTTTTATATTATTATATTATGACCTATTTATTATACTATATTTTATAAAATTTGAAATATATTTTTCTAATTATATATTACAATAAAATAAAAAATTCTAACAAATAATTTTATAAAATTTAATCGAAGGTTCACATCGAATGTGATGCTTTGGGGATAGTAGTAAGAGTTGTACCGATGCAGCAAGGGAGACTTGTTGCTTACTATAGCTAAGCCGTGAAAGGGGGGACTCAACATGTCTCAACCTATGAGAATGAATTATTTGTAAGTATAGAAATGGAAGCCTTATTTCATTGGTAGGCTCTTTACAGTAAAGACAGATCACCAAAGTTTAAGGTACCTATTGGTGAAAGGGTTGGAACACCCACACAACAAAAATAGGTAGCTAAATTGCTTGGATTTTTTTTTTTTTTATAAAGAATCGAGGTCACCTGTCTAATTTCTAATTTTATTAAAAAGCCTTCACTTATAGTAGATGAATACTATAGTAACAAAAAATCCCTTGAGATTTTGCAAAATAAACAAACTCAAGTTGCAACAAATCCCAGAAAAAGAAAAAATTATTAACACCTAATGTATGGAATGCCAAGCTTGTCCATGCGAATGAGACCCCGAATAAATCCTTGTGAGCAGCTAATGTCATAAGAATTAATGCCTTGTGTTCCTTGCTTTGCTAAAAAATCGACCACTATATTAGCTTCTTTGAAAATATGTCAAAAACGAACGTTTAGCTCACCAACAATTTCCTTCACTTCCTTCCAAAAATCCCAAAGAAACCAGTACTTGCATACGCCTGATGCCAACCAGCCAACCAACACCCTAGAATCTGATTCTACCAAAATGTCCCTCAACCCCAATTGCCTGCACATCCAAAGCCCATCCAGGAGGGCTCTAAACTCAACAATAGCATTTGTAGCCTGCCCATAATAGAGAGCAAAACCCACCATAATATCACCTTTAAAATCCCGAATAATCCCCCCTCCACCGGACTCACCTGGATTACCGCGAGAACCACCATCCACATTTAATTTAACCCTCCCTCTCTCTGGTGGTTTCCATGCAATTAACTTTATTCTCCTCTGAACAATAGGAATTATCGCACAGCCTAACCTCTCCATAACCAACCAATCATGCTCCCCCAAATACCGAAATTTCTTAGTACTACTCGAGATATGATTAATTAAAATTTTAACCGAACAAATGACATCATCATAATTAAATTTGGTACCTTCCATTCGAGCTGCAAACCTTACTTGCCATAGCAACCATGAGATAATAATAGGAAGAACCCTTCGAAGCCACCCAACCTGTGAAGATAGTGAAGCCCTTTGCAACCAAAAATTCATCATCCCCTCCCAATTTTGAATATGAGTAGTTCTAATGTGACAAGCTTCATCAAAAAAATTCCACACTTTTTGGGCCCCGTCGCCCTCCGCACGCCAAACAAAAAATGTCATCTTCTTTGGAATCCCCTTCTTCCACAGCCATGTCTTCCATGGACAACTGTCAACACGTTGCTGGATTGCTTGCCACGCTGATTTGGTGGAGAATGCTCCATTGGCGTTGGTCTGCCATACGCCGTATCAATTATTGTCCGAAGTTTAACACCTGCAGCATAAATTTTCCTGCACAGTTCAGACGGAACCATGTCTCGCAATATGTCAATAATCGGTCCATTTTCCGTAAACACATCTGCCATCCTCAAATTCACGTCCCCCACTACTGGAACCGAGGCAATCAACGCCCCATCCCCAATCTAGTTGTCAAGCCAAAGCCAAGATTGTCCATCCCGAATAATCCACTTCGATTTTTCTAGCACCTTCAGCATTAGATCCATTATACCCTCCAAAATCGAGATCCTTTCCGTAGCTGCATCACAGAAAAAAGATGAGAATTTTCAATGTCTTTTGTAGTAAAAAAACTCGACCACATCGACTTCCCCTAAATTATTTTCCAGGCAAATTTCATATGTAAGGCTTTTTTGACCTCACGAAGATCCTGAATTCCAAGACCACCCTCTTCTACTGGCAAACAAATTTTTCTCCAAGAAATCCACTTCCTTCTTCGAGACTCCATCGAGGAACCCTAAAGAAAATCTGAAAATATTTTCTTTAGCGCTAATAACATACCTTTAGGAAGGTTTAATACCGAAAGCAAATGAATACGCATACTGTTTAACATATGTTTGAGTAGCACGATTTTACCTCAAAAGGAGAGAGTCTTATTTTTCCACTCAACAAGCTTCTTTTGAAAAAACTGGTTGAAAAACCATCTGGGCCCGGGCTACTATATACAGGATTAGACCATAAAAAGAGCTCTTAACCTCCTCCATAGATGGGACAACACATAAAGTTTCATTCTCATCGTTCGAAACTATCGGTGTAATTATTTCAAGATCTTCGGATTCCTTCTCCACATTTGACACTGATAGGAGCTGCTGGAAAAAGCCAACCGCCCCCTCATGCACCTCCTCTTCCGTCCCCAGCACACATCCATCATCAAGCTGCATCCTTTCTATTCTTTTACTTTTCTTTTAAAGTCTCATAGAAGCATGAAAGAAACTGGTATTAGCATCCCCCTCAGTAATCCATTTAACTCTAGATTTTTGACAGGCCATAACCTCTTCACGATGGACCCATAGCAAATAATCTTGCTTGCATTTCAGCAAGTCATTTTCCACCTGTGCCGAATGCTGAGTAGCCAACTCTAATTCCAGCTCAATAATACGCGATTCCAACGCTCTTAGTTCGACCTCCACCCGGCCAAATGACTCTCTATTCCACGTTTGAAGAGCACCTTTGAGCCTCTTCAATTTTCTAATGATCCTCACCATAGCACACCCTTCCACACTTGTGTTCCAGATCTCCTTCACTAATGGAAGAAAACACGCATGAGTGCCCCACATTCGAAGGAACCGAAAGGCCAAACAATTGGCTCCCGTTCTCTAATAAGTTGCACTAGCATTGGGGCATGATCCGAAGAAGTCCGAGGCAAATACGATACCTTGATTGCTCCAAAGTAACTAGTAAATTGTAAGTTCACAAGAATATGATCCAACCGTGCCCAAATTCTCCTCCCCCCTAGGCGACTATTACACCACAATAAGCAATTCGTGTCATACGGAAGATCCACCAAAGCACCAATATGAATACATTGATTAAATTCCATTTTTGCCTGAGTTGCTTGTAAGAGACCACCCACCTTTTCACTATCATCTCGAATAATATTAAAATCCCCCCCAATGAACCATGAAAGTCCACAAGAGTTTTGCATTCTCAGAAAGTCCCAAAGCTCCACTCTTTTAGCCTGAAAGCAACTCGCATAAACAAATGTTGTGAGAACCCGGCAATTACCATGAACAAACCACCCACTAATCGCTTGATCTGTCATGGCGTAGCTCAAACTGAAGACCAACATCCCAAAAAATCCAAATTCCCCCCCTACCGTTGCATTATTAAAAAAGGATGGCAACTTCATCCATCTCGCCTATCTATTACATTTATTCTAAGTTAAGAATGGTTCTAAAATAGCCACCACAGGAGGTAGACTTTTATTCAAAATGCGACGAAGCCTACTCTTCGACGAAAGCATGCCCCTAATATTCCAAGTGAGAATCTGCTCACAACTAAAGTGATTTTTTGGAACGTGTGCGACGCTCCAGCACTACGATTGATTTTGCTCTTCTGACCCCCTTCATTTTTTTCAGCGGGATATGCATGTCAGGATCTGAATCAAACGACTTAGCTGCAAGCTCATGCAATTCTTCCTTAGATTCACCAGACAACCCACCTCTACCCAACTCATCCACATCTTCTGCAGCAGAAAATTCCGTATCTCCCAAGCCCCCTAGTTCAAATTCGAGGGCCTTGTCCACCAGCCTCAAAGAACTACGTGGCTCAGCGACCTCAACCATTTCGTGTACGTCCCCCTCAGCTTCTTCCTCTATGACTTGAAACCAATTATCATGCGGACTAGCAGCTATCTCTTTTGGTAACACATGATGCTCCATATCCTTGACAATGCACAGCTCCTGCACGTTAAGTCCCTGCACATTAATCTCAAGTATGTTAGGCTCCTTCGTACTCTCAATCCCAACCACCCCCATACACAAATCATGAACTCTTCCATCCTCCGAAATGAATCACACACGGGAAAGATCCCCAGTAGGTACTTCTCTCTGTTTTCGTATGTCTTCCAGGATTGATTCTCTTCGAGCCTTGAAGTCTCCCCCACATCAATTTCCTTCTCTGGAATATTAGATTTGGTTTCCCGAGTATCCACCACCTTCCAAAAATTTTTCATACCATTCTTTTTGCCTTCCCCGTCCCCCACGATTTTCTTATCTTTTTTCCCTTTCTCCTTTTGCCATAAACAATTTTCCTCTAGATGCCCTTGTTTCTTGCAGAACACACAGAAAGAAGGAATAGATTCAAATATCACCTCTTGAAAATGGCTCGATGCAAGACTCGGAGGGCCCAGCCAAAAAGATTTATGCAACGGCATTGACGCATCCAATTCCACACAAATCCGGGCCGCATCTAGATGAGTCACACAGGCCGTCGCATTGTCTCTCTTTAGGTATCTGCCAAACCCATTACCAATACTTCATAGCATCGACTCCTGAAAATAATTAGGGGCTAACCCCGACAATGTAATCCAGACGGGGACCCGAGGTGAGTCCTCATCTTCCACAAAATCCGGAGTCTAGTGAAAAACCTGAAAAGGTGTTCCATGAATTTCTGAGTTCCCTCTCGCCATCACATTAATAAAATCTTCTTCCTTTGCCATTCGAACCAGCACATTACAAGGATTGCGCAATTGTCCAATCACCGGTGGAGACTTCAATCCCCATCGATTTTTAATAAATCCGCAAATATCATCCAGAGAAGGTCGCCGACAAATGAATTTCAGGACAACGGAAAACCAAAACGGCTCAGCCGATTGGTGAATTTCCGTTTTCGAAAACATGAAGAACATCTCCCCATCTTGCAAACGTGGCTCCCATAAAGGGATATCCACCATAGGTAAAACTTGAGGAGTTGCGGCCACAACATCCCAGTGCGCAATAATGTCCCCTGCAACGAACCTTGCTCCTGTTGACTCAAACTCCCCACACCAGCGCCTTGGCCTGCCAATGGAGGCAATGGGCTCGCGGCCATCGCTAAGCTAACCCTAATCGCCTTTCACCAGTTGAGAGAAAAAGTTTTCCCTAACTAAATTGCTTGGATATGACTTTATAATAGAATACAAGAAGGGTAAAGAGAATAAGGAAGCATATGCCATTTCTAGACAATTTGTGGAGGAAGTGGTGACCTTAACTACTATTTTCTTACCCATTATTACCTGGTTAGAGGAACTAAAGTGGGGATACAGAATTGACAGCAACATACATGAAATAATCCAGAAGGTGGAGAGTGGAGAATTAAACCACTCTTATGAGATCAATGAAGGTCTGTTGCTATACAAAAAGAGGATCTATGTGGATGAAAACCCACAATTCAAGCATAAATTATTATAGCTATTGCACAGCAGCCCTCTAGGGGGTCATTCTGGGTATGATAAATCCTACACACAGTAAGACATGATTTCTTTTGGCAAGGATTTCAGGGAATCTATTTGAAATTGACACCAGTTAGAGAAACAAGGTTGACCAGACTCTACCAAGTGGCCTTCTACAGCCATTACATATACCCAGCAAGCTAGGGGTGTGCAACCTGGTTTGAATTCTAAAAACCGGGCGATTATCCGCCCGGATTAATCCCGGCGGATAACTGGATTCAATCCGGATATTCGGTTATAACCAGATTTAATTTGGGTTTTAATTTTTTTTTAAAAAGACTTTAAAACTTAAAAAAAAATATAGCAGTTTTTTTTTTAAAAAAAAATCGGACATCATGCTGCTTAAATTGCTTATATTTTTTTTAAATGATTTAAACTCTTTTTAAAATTAATTTATAAAAAAATAAATTAAAGAACAAAATAAATAAAAATGCAAAATAGATAATATTGTTGTTACATCACAATGCAAAACATAAATTTACAAAGAAGAAAATAAATAATAATACATCACAACTAATTAAATTAATTGTACAAATTTGAGCCTTCAATAAAGCCCCATAGGTACCCAGAGGATCTAGTCGGCCTCGGTCTACTGACTGCTAATTATTGAAAGGGCCAAGTGGCTAATAATATCATGCATGACTTGGACTAGACTTCCTTGCGTCCCTTCATTATCAAACCCGAATTGGTGTACAACTTTCCAAGATGCAGTTCCTAATTCAATTTGTACGGTTAATTTCAGAAATCGTATGGTTTTCTCATGAAGCAGATCTTATCAAACTCTGGTAGCAGATACAACTTGCTTTCCTTCCATGGCATCCATGAGCATAATCCTCCTTTTGTCAGTATTTGTCAATCCATCTTGGGTGACAAAGTGATCACTTCAGTATTGTCTTCAATGCTCAACCAATCTTCCCACAGAAAGTCTTTCATTGAATCTTCAATCAGAACAACAAGACAATATGGGTTTCAAGGCCTAGATTTATTCTGGCTTAAAAATAAATCACTTGGATCCCAATAAAATTTAAAATAATTCGTAGCAAAGGCAGCTGGTATTCTCTTTTCGATTTTCTATTTGCAATTGTGCATGTTTAAAGGAGTGAATGTATTTTATTCCAGCACTTATCCCAATCTAACCCTCAAAGTGGAGGGGCATGAATAGCAACACAAAAATATAGACAGTAAGACCATGCAAATTTACCATGACTGGCTTAAGAAATCACATTCTCACCTTTCTCTGCCATCAAGAGTTGTATGACATACAATATTGCACATCTTGGGTTCTCTCATTTTAAACTGAAACAAACAAATTCAGTTAGAAGCTTAGCAATCAAACATAAGAGACTGAACAAGAGGACCTGTAAATTGCCTAAAAAGTCTAAATTACTGCATAAAGAGAGTTTTCAATGCATGAAGTGGGAGTCTATATAATTAAGTTGCTGAAGTTGAAGGAAGAGAGTTACCTTAAGCAGAAAAAAATGTAGAGGTTAACTTGAATGGATAAATTAGTAATAAAAAATCAAAATTAACAAATAAAAGTATTTGCCTTTGATGTCAACGCCTTCTGCATGCTCCTTCACCTCCCAAAAACTAAGTGGTTCACAAGTCAACCAATTTTGCGTATAGATTAGTGCTTGGACAGTCTCTGGCACTAATGAGCTTCATTATGAGTCTATTACATGTCCACCGGTGCTAAATGCGGACTTGGATGCGACGGTGGAAATAGGGATAACCAATACATTACATGCGAATTCTGTAAAGGATGAGATATCTAAATGAGTTCTTCTTCCCCAAATCCAAAATATCAAACTTGGGTGCTTTTGGCTCAATCACATTCGACAAATACCTATCCATATCCGAGCTAAGTACCTAATTGTTTTGCTTCTCAAGATATTGCTCTAGAGCAGTATCAAAATCTTTACAGTATAAATCATCACCAATAATACTAGAGGAACTTCTATGAGTCATATTTGATCTTCCACTACCTAGCCTATGAAACTTGTGGTATTACTCAATCAAACAATTCATGAGCAATCTTACGTTGGCCTCAATTCTATATTTGCATTCATCCCCTTTGCACCTTTTTAGTCAATATGACAAGGCTGTAATATTATATCGAGGGTCAAGGACAAAAGTTATATAAACAATCATGTTCATCCTATCTGTGTTCCTCCAATATTTGTCAAACTTAAGTTTCATAGTTTACGTCATCCTCATCAACATACCATCCTCACTTTGACCCATGTTATTCAAAGTGTTCTCAATTGTATAAATTTGTTGAAATAACATATTAGAGGTCACATACAATGAGCAGGAGATTTTTAAAGTGACATCATAAAAAACTTTTAGAAACTTAATAAAAATGCGAGCCATTTGCCAATCTTCAAACGGAGGCGCCAAAAGCTGTGACTCCTTCACTCCTATTAGTACAAAAGCTCTTTCGTATTTTTCAGCAACACTAAGGATTATGTATGTTGAGTTCCATCTCTAGACACACCATTTTTTCACACACAATATTAAGCTCATTTGTACATATTTTAAACATATCAAGTCTTGCTGGTGAGGACCTCATAAATCTTATTGCTTCTCTAATCTTATTTACAACATCATATATAATTTTTAAACCATCACATACAATGAGATTTAAAATATGTGCAACACATCACATATGTATCAACTTGCCTCCCAAAATTGTAAACTTCTTATCTCTTATGTTCCTCCTCACATGATCAATAATGACATCATTAGAGGAGGCATTATCCACAATGATTGTACAAAGGCAGTTAATCTCCCAATCCACCAAGCAAGACTCTAATATCCAAGCAATGGTCTCACCCCTATGATTAGGAATCTTGAAAAACATTATGATTTTCTTGTATAATACCCAACTTTGATCAATATAATGGCACGTGACACAAATATAATTCTTGTTTTGCACCGATGTCCATATATTGGTGGTCAAACAAACTCTTTGACTACCCAATAAAGCCTTCAACCTTTGCTTCTTCTTCTTGTATAAACCAATACACTCTTTTTGCAAGGTGGCTCGGGATGGCAAGATGTGTAGGCTCCAAATAACTCAAAAGTTTAACAAATGTCGGATGTTTTATAACCTTGAATGACAATTTACACTGGATAAACAAATTGAAAATCATCCCCTTTAATTTTTCATGATCATATTAGCCTAACACTTAAGGACTAGATCATTTACCATCCATCCTAACTCCAGTTTGTGATGGTGATTTATCCTTCACAAAATTTTTATTCTTTCTATTGGGAGAGTTCGGACAAGCATATCCTAGGTGGTGTGACATTGATAAAGTACCATTTTTATAATGGCATCTATAAATCTTGAAGCAATAATTGCATTGAGTTTTAAGTCAATGGGATCAACAGGTTCAACCATTGTAAAATAATCCCATACACGAGATTGGTTGGTAGCCTTCTTAGCTCTTTTTGACTTCAGGGGTAGAGATGGTGTGGGGGGGTTTGGGGTATTCATAGAAGAAGGCACTAAAGGACTAATGTTTTCCTCCATATCCAATGAAATATGCGCTAATCCACCAATACTACCACTAAAACTACCTTCTATCTATTTTAAACATAAAAGATAATGTACATGCTTCAGCATCTTCAAACACTAACAATAATAGAAAAGGAATGTATATGCTTTTGCAAAAGTTGATTTAACAAAACCAACAATGAAAGTAGATATAATCAAACAAGTTTGGTCAATTAAACAAATATGTCGTATCATAATTATAAAATGATTTAAATCACAACAACTTGTAGTTATATATTATGCTTTGTCTGGGGTTTATCATTTTTTCATTTTAAGCACATGCAAACTCTCTATACAAGTCTATAAAATATTGGGTGATTGTAGGTCCACCTTAAGCATCATTTTTTAATCGTTATCATACTTAGAAGTTACCCTTTGCCAGTTCCCAAGTCTTAAATCATTTTGAGCATGCAGGGTTTGAGTTCCACTTTCACACTCGTGTAAGAAGCTTAAAGAAATCCTTCTTTTTTTTTTTTTTCTAAAATAATAATCTTAGAGATTTTAACTATAATTTATTCCATGCACCAGGTGAATGCCCTAAGTCTGTCCCTTTTTTCTCCCTTTTTTTCCTTTTCAATCTGCTGAAAAGCAAAACCTGGCTATCATGAGTTAATCCCTTCCTAAAATCAAATCTTATCTTTTTCTTATCTTTTTTTTTTTCCTTTTCTTTGGACCCACAAAAGCTGAGTGATAACTGATAAGGCATGACACATGAAGCTCAATAACACCATGTAATAGTACCACCATATATACATAATACACATACTCTCTCATTGATCATTGATCTTTATTTCATCATAGTTTTTTATTTTTCCAAGCTAATAATAGTGCTTTCAATGTCTTGGACAGCAGCCATGTGCACAACAAAATCTAGACCCATGTTGTTCATTAGCTCTTTTGGTGGGGTACAATATCTTTAGCTTTTGTCTTAAACATTTGTATATATAAGTGACTTTACATATATAGTATGGTATATACTTAGGCACTGCTTGCTCCTGGAGTAAATTTGGAAGGAAAATTTCCCCCCCAAAACATGGGACTTGCATCCCTTCAGCTTTTATTTCAGTAAATTTTACTTTTCAAAAAAAAAAATACTTCTTTGGGAAACACTACAGCCAAAATACCAAAAAATACAATAAAATCCTAAAACACAAAAATCCCAAAACACTCATCATTTTCCTTCACAGAAACACTGCAACCAAAATCCAAGGGAGTGAAACAAGGAAAGCAAGAAGAAAAACACAGAGACCCAGATCGTCTCAACAACGAAAGAAATATGAGAAAGAAACAACATGAAACAATAAAATAAAAAAGGCATGATAACAAAAAAAGAAGAGAACAAAATAGGAACGCCCAAGTTTCTAACATCAGTCCAGAGTAGAGAAAATACATATTTTCTTACCTTTGCCACCAAAGTCAAACCGATTTGAAGAACTAGTTCGTCAATCAAGGTGGCTTTGAAGAACTTAAAATTTGCAAACTGCTTGTAGACAAATAGAGTAGAGAAAGAGAGAAGGCCATAAAGGATTCAGGGAAGACTTGAGAGAGAAGGCTAAGGGATTTAGAAAGACACTTGTGAGAGAGATTCGAGAAGGCAAAAGGGATTCTCTAAAGTGTTTAGCGATGGGGCAGGCTTTTTTTTTTTAATTTATCCGCTCGGATACACCTGGATTTCCAAGTTCCGGACTGGACCCAAAAAAAAAAAAAAAAGGTCTGGTTGCACACCCTACAACAAGCCATAGTCTCTATAACCATAGACTTTGTGGGAGGACTGCCCAGATCCAAGGGATTTGACTGCATTTGGGTAGTGGTTGAAAAATTAACCAAGTACAACCACTTTACCCCCTTACACACCTCTACACTGCCTCTACAGTAGCATAACTTTTCATCCAAAGTATTTTTAAGCTCCATGGCATGCTCTCCTCCATCATCTCAGGCAGGGACCATACTTTTACTGGTAAATTTTGGCAGGAATGTTCAAAAGCCAAGGTGTATGGTTGGCCTTTAGTATGGCCTATCACCTGCAGACATACGGCCAGATAGAGGCTATGAACAAATGTGTGGATAACTACCTTAGGTGTATCAGCGGGGACAGACGATTGGGCTAACTGGATTTCTTTGACTAAGTGGTGGTATAACACCATCTAGCATGCATCAACAAAGATCACCCCTTTTGAGGCTTTTTATGGCTATCCTCCTCCTCAACTAATGACCTACGCACCAGGCACTTCCATTGTGGAGGCCATGAATGCTACTCTAAAGATTCAAGATGCCATCTCACAATTGATTAAGCACAGTCTACACCGAGCTCAGGATAGAATGAAAAATTACGCAGATCTGAACTGAAAAGAAAGGAACTTTGAAGTTGGAAGTTGGGTATACCAAATATTACAACCATACATGTAGTCATCAGTAAGTGGTGTAAACTTAGAGAGCTTTGAGCAAAAGTATATTTCTCTTGGTGGAGAATCGCCATTATATATTGAATACAAGCTGATATTTAACCCTTAAACTCAGTTAAACTACCATATATAGATCTGTCTAAAGGTAGCCTACAACTAGTAAATCCTAATTAAGTAAAGAATAAAAGATTAATAAACATAGAAGATAGTTGTCAACGCTAGGCATAGAATTGTATGACTTTAAATGATCAGTTAATTCCATTGACATCCCCTCTCAAATTGATGCTGGTAAATCTACAAGCATCAATTTGCTAACAAAAAAATTATGGCGCTGATGTGTCATGGATTTGATGAAGATATCCACGATCTGTAGAGTAGTGGAGATATGTGGGAAGGTGGTAATCTGGCAATCATAGGCCTCCCGAATGAAGTGGCAGTCAACCTCTATGTGCTTCATGGTAGATAGGGTTGGAAGCAATTTGGATGACACTAGTGTTGTCAGCATGTAGTGGAGTAGGTTGAACTTGGGAGAATCCAAGCTCTATGAGGAGACCACGCAACCAAATGATCTTGGAGCAAGCATCAAATATGGCATGGTACTCTGCCTTAGTTGATGACTTTGAGACATAGTCTTGCTTCTTGCATTTTCAAGAGATAAGAGCATCACCAAAAAATATATACAATCCGGTAGTAGATTTCTTGGTGTCTGGGCAGCCAGCCCAATCAGCGTCACTATAGGCTTGTAGCTAGAGTGAAGAACCAGTAGGAAAAAATAAGCCACGACTAGGTGTGCCAAAGATGTATCGAATGATACGTCAGACTACGAATAGGTGGAGATGCCGAGGGGCTTGCATGAACTTGCTGATGGTGTGGACAACATAAGAGATGTCCAGTTGGGTGATGGTTAGATAGATAAGACTACCAATCAACTTCCGATAGAAAGTAGGATCCTCAAGAATTTCCCCTTCATCAAGTCAATACTTCACATTAAGTTCCATAGGGGTTTCAACAGAAGTAGTGCCTATGAGTTCAGTTAACTGAACCAGATCTTGAATATACTTATGTTGATTCAAGAAGATACCTTGAGGCCAATGATGCACCTCTAACCCCAGGAAGTAGGTGAGCTCACCAAGGTCTTTCATGTGGAAAGTATAATGCAACAATTTCTGAATCTTAGAGACGACCTCCATATCAGAACCTCTGACAACAATATCGTCCACATAAATAAGGAGAACAATTATGCCCTTAGATGTCCTCTGTAGAAAAATGGAGGAGTCATACTGACTCTGAGTGAAGGAAAAGCCAAGGAGAGTGGATCGAAACTTTTCAAACCATACTCTTGGTGCCTGCTTCAAACCATACAAAGAGCGTTTTAGTTTGCAAACATCATTAGGTGAGGAAGTAGGCATAACAGAGGGAAGTTTCGTATAAACTTCCTCCTTGAGATTACTGTGTAGGAATGCATTCTTAATATCTATTTGATGTAAAGGCCATGATTGAGATGCAACAAGAGCTAGCATGGTTCACACGGTGGGCATCTTGGCCACCGGTACGAAGGTTTCATTGTAGTCTAGGCCATACTCTTGCTTGTTGCCAAGAACCACCAACCTAGCCTTGTGACAGTCTATGAATCCATTGGAACTAAGCTTGATAGAAAACACCAACTTACTGCCAAGGGGTTTCACGAATGGGGGACATTGAACAACATCTGAGGTTTGGTTTTCTTCAAGTGCGAGAAGTTCTATTTCAATAGCTTCCGCCAACACTCATGCTCCATTGCCTGTTTATAAGACGAAGGAATAGGAGTAGAAGACAAGGTGGCTGTCAAGGATAAAGGAGGGGTGAACCAAACCTATCTAGGGGTCTATGAACTCGAGCACTATGTATGAAAGGAGCAGGTGCAGTTGTTGGAACAGGATCAACAGTCGAGGAATGATGAAGTACTTCGTCACTTTTATTGACGACTATAGTCGGTTCATGTGGATTTATTTCTTGCATTTTAAAGATGAAGTATTTTATGTTTTCAAGTTATTTCATGCTCATATTCGGACTCAATTTTCTGCCAATACCAAAATCCTTCGCTCTGACAATGAGGGTGAGTACATGTCTCATGTGTTTTAAGACCTTCTGCAAACTAACGACATAATCTCTCAATGGTCTTGTCCTCCAACCTCCAACAAAATGGAGTGGCCGAAAAAAAAGAACCGTCACCTTCTCGATGTTGTTCGCACCTTTCTTTTAGAGTCATTTGTGCCCTCTCAGTTCTGGTGTGAATAGCTTGCCTTCTCCCTCATTGAACCACATCTCTCCTTACACTCGGTTATTTGGTCACACTCCAAATTATTCTAACATTAGTACCTTTGGTTGTGTGTGCTATGTTCATCTTCTTGCACACAAACGCACAAAACTCACGACTCAGTCAATTCAATGAGCCTTTCTAGGATATTCTATACAACAGAAATGTTTTCTTTGCTATGATCCAAATCTGCGTCGTATTTGGATTTCTAGAAATGTGATCTTTCTGGAAAATCGATATTTTTTCTCCACTCATCACGATCCCCTTTCTCCTTCATTTTTTGTTTTTCTCTTGTTTACTAACTCTTCTGCAAATCTCGTACCTTCTAAGCCTCTCCTAATGTATCAACGACGCTCCTCTGCCACATCCTGCACCTCACGAGCCCTTAATTTCTATTTTTTTTACCCCATGTTCTCTTCGTAATTTAAGACTTCCTTTATCTCTATTTTTAAATTACCACAAGATTAGGATTTAAACTTGTATGAAGTTATATTAGTGCGTTTGGAGGGCACACAAACTTGTATGAAGCTAGTAGTTGTTCTTGAGAATCTGGATTTCCTTTCAACTCCCTTTGATGGGAACGTGGAATCCTATCCCATCCCTTCTTGATGCATTTTTACTTTCATCGAGATTTACAATTGACTTTTATTTTTAATTACGTAGGTTGTATTTCTATGAAAGTCTGGATTGTTTTACATATATTGCTGCTACTCTTCTTTGTTTGCGTCGAATACACAATTAATGTCGGTTTATGATATTATTATTATTATCCAGTCTTTTTTTTTAAAGATTTTTTTATTTGTTGAACATTATTATGGCTATATACAAGAAAAATTGCTTCTTTATATTTATGTTTGTTACGCTTACTTTTTTCGACTTGCCTGCTTGAGTTTATTGCTAAAGTCGATCATCTGTGTTTCAATTAGCATCTAGGAGTCGGATTTTACTATTTTGCAAACAGCTCCTTAGTTTTTCACTTTTTCGCAAAATTAGTCTTTGGATTCTAAAATACTTGCAACTAGCTTTCTCTATCCAATACCTGTTAAAAAAAAAAAAAAAAAAGAATTAACGGTATAGGTCACGTGACAAATATCAACCAATCAACAAGCTAATATGTGCTATTTTGATTACACATAAACTAATCTCTTAAAAATCATAATAAGAATATATTTTAAAATCTAAAATTATTAAACAAATAACAAAAATTGAAATAACAGAAATACTTGCGGGTTGGCATGCAAGGTCGCTACAAGCCACCTTCGGGGTCTAGACTTCTACACCTCTTGGCTCTTGGCTCTTGGATGGTCGTGAGCCATCCCCGTGGGAATTATGGTGAGGAAGAATGTTTGTTCTTTTTTATTATTTTTTTATTTTTTTAACTTTAAGTTTTTTAATGTTTAATAGTTTTTTGTTTTAAAATATATTTCATATTTTTATTATGATTTTATAATGTATTAGTTTATGTCAATGAAAATGACACGTGTTAGTTTGTGATTGATTGATACATGTCATATTTGTCATGGAGTTTCTCAAAATTGAAAGAATAATTTTGTGAAAAGTAAAAACCTAATGAGACTTTTGTAAGACAGTAGAAATCACGACTTCTGCAAACATAGTTTTCACCTTGATGGTTTTCATTTTTGGACAAAGTTTATTTGTAAAGAACATTTGCTTTTTGTATATAATAATGTTGTTTTCCCAGATGGTGGTGGCCGAAGATAGCCTCAGGCTGGTGAAAGATGACGACGTCTTCTATGATGTCGAGGGAACTGAGTTAATTCGGCCACATGACATCACAGGAGGGGATGGGAAGACAACATCATATGCTCATTGGATGATACATGCTCAAGTGTTTTGGCATTTATCTTTTTTATTTTTATTTTTATTTTTTTTAAAGTATTTATTTTTTAATTAATCATATTCAATAAAACATGTAAAATATATTTAATAATATTATTATTATTACAAACGTTATTTTATATTATTTGCTAAAATGTAGTCAGTATGAACATGCAAATTACAGTTTGATTGTAAATGCTATTACACGCTTCCGAGCACCACGCACGTCACAATGCACCACTCCACGAAGCCACGCCGATTAGTGGCCCCTGCCGGATCCGCTGCCACCTCCGATGACTCTGCGGACTCTGCCGACGAGCTTCTTCTCCTCTCGTCGGCCATCTGCTACAACGAGGACTTGGGCCCCTTCATTCGCAAGGCGTTCTCGTCTGGGAAGCCCGAGACTCTGCTCCACCACCTCCGTCACTTCTCCCGATCTAAAGAGTCCGAAATCGAGGAGGTCTGCAGGGCTCACTACCAGGACTTCATCCTCGCCGTAGATGATCTCAAGTCCCTCCTCTCCGACGTCGATTCCCTCAAGTCCTCCCTGTCCGACACCTACTCCAGCCTCCAGTCCGTCGCCGGTCCGCTCCTCTCCTCCCTCAATGACTTTCTCGAGGCCCGCGTCGTTTCCCAAAATGTCAATCTTGCCCTCCAATCCCTCGCCACATGTATACGTCTGATCGAGGTTTGTGCCCGATCCAACTATCACCTTTCCAACAACAATCTTTACATGGCGTTGAAGTGCTTGAACTGCATCGAGACCGAGTTCTTGGACAAAATGCATTCGTCCACGCTGAAGAGGATGCTGGAGAAGAAGATTCCCGAGATTCAGGCTCACATTGAGAGGAAAGTGAGCAAGGATTTCGGTGATTGGCTGGTCGAGATCCGCGTAGTGAGCCGGAACCTAGGCCAATTAGCCATTGGCCAAGCCTCCTCGGCGCGCCAACGCGAAGAGGATCTCCGAATCAAGCAGCGCCAAGCGGAGGAACAGACCCATCTTAGTCTCCGAGACTGTGTTTACGCTCTTCGAGAAGAGGACGAGGAAGACGACAACGACCGCAACGTACTGAGCAACGACAGTAACAGCGGCTTCGATTTGACACCGCTGTACAGAGCTTATCACATAAACCAAACTCTAGGACTTGAGGACCGGTTCAAGCAGTACTACTTCGAGAACCGGAAGCTCCAATTAACGTCGGACTTTCAGGTATCGTCCATGACTCCATTTCTAGAATCCCACCAAACATTTTTCGCGCAGATCGCCGGGCTTTTTATTGTGGAAGATCGGGTTTTGAGGACCGGCGGGGGATTTCGAAATTGAAGGTCGAGAACTTGTGGGAGACAGCCGTCAGTAAAATGTGTTCCGTCTTGGAGGATCAGTTCTCTAGGATGCAGACCGCGAGTCATTTTTTGTTGATAAAGGACTATGTGAGCTTGTTGGGAGTGGCTCTGAGGAGGTACGGGTACCCGGTGGACGCTTTGTTGGACGTGCTGAGCAAACATAGGGATAAATACCATGAACTGTTGTTGTCGGATTGCCGGGGGCAGATTATTGAGGCCCTCGTGGCCGATAAGTTTGAACAGATGTTAATGAAAAAGGAGTACGAGTATTCTATGAACGTACTTTCATTTCAGCTTCAAACGTCGGATATTGTGCCAGCATTTCCTTACGTGGCACCGTTTTCGTCTATAGTGCCAGACTGTTGTCGAATTGCGAGGTCCTTTGTGGAGGATTCCGTGAGTTTCATGTCGTATGGTGGACAGTTAGATTTTTATGATGCGGTTAATAAGTACTTAGATCGGATGTTGAGCGAGGTTCTGGATGAGGCTTTCTTTCAGCTTATCAATACGTCTGTGCATGGGGTGTCGCAGGCGATGCAGATGGCAGCCAATATGGCTGCCATGGAGCGTGCTTGTGGTTTCATCTTTCGTCATGCTGCTCAGCTATCGGGGATCCCCTTGTGAGTGGTCGAGAGGGCTAGGAGACAGTTTCCTTGAGCAGAGCCCGTGATGCTACGGAAGACATGCTCTCTGGGTTGCTGAAAGCCAAAGTTGATGGGTCCATGACGTTGATTGAGAACGTGAATTGGATGGCTGATGAGCCTCCACAGAGTGGGAACGAATATTTGAATGAGGTTATTATTTATTTGGAAACTCTAGTTTCAACTGGTCAACAAATATTGCCGACTCAGGTCCTCAAAAGGCCGGTTTTACAAGATGTTCTTTCTCACATCTCCGAGAAGATTGTTGGTTTTTTCCTCGGTGACTCGGTTAAGAGGTTTAACGTTAATGCGATCATGGTGATTGATGTCGATATTCGGTTGTTGGAGTCGTTTGCGGACAATCAATCTCCCATTTTTTCAGATGGGGATGCAAATCAGTTGAAAACGTCACTTGCAGAGTCAAGGCAATTGATTAATTTGCTCCTGAGTAATCATCCGAGAATTTTCTGAATCCAGTAATCAGAGAGAGGAGCTACAATACTTTGGGCTACAGGAAAGTCGTGACGATCTCAGAAAAGTTGAGGGATTCCTCAGATCGGCTATTTGGAACCTTTGGGACACGGGGAACAAAGCAAAACCCGAAAAAGAAGTCTCTGGACGCTTTGATAAAAGACTCAAGGATGTTAGCTGATCGGATTCCCAACTGTATGTACGATCATTCATCTTCTTCTCTTACTTGTGCTGATTGTCATTTGGATTTGTTTATAGCGATTCTTTGCAAACATTTGCTTGAGAATAAAGCCTGCCAATAGGTGTTCTCTGGTTGTCCCAGGAAATTTGCTTGAATTATCTTGTATGTATCCCCTTTCATGATTATACATTGGTTGTTTATTGAGTTTTTTAAAGCCATGTCACTTGATTTGTCTTACTCTAACTTGGACTTATTTACGTCTGGTCTTTCGATGCAAATGCAATTCCATCCTTGCGTGCTAGTTATTCTCAGTATAATGATGCGGGCTGATGAAAGCTTGGAGCAAATTCTCTCTCGGAATGTATGGATCTTTTGGTCTAAATTTTCCAATTTAGATATAAACCTTTTATTTACTTTTAAATAGTAAGAATTTGAAAACAGCAGGTACAAAAAGAAGATTCATTTTTTATAGGTTAACTTCTTACAAATAGAATATATAATATCAAATAAGCTTGAACTACTGATTGGACAAACAGAATGTTACAGATGATTTGCAAAAATTGATAGCTTTAAATTAAGAATCATCCCCAAAACTCTCCGTATGAAGAGAGAGCCGCCAATCTTCAAGAAAACATTCCCAAAGCTTCAGTCATCTACAAAACTGTATCGAGCCTGCTCCGGTGTACTTAACAAAATGTTTTTAGCAGCCCAACCCATACCCAACATTTGTTCATTCAACAGAGACAAATCCTTCTGCGCACATCGTTTGCTATCCTCCATCACTTGAAACCATTCATTGAAAACTGAATCCAATGGATCACTACCCCCAATAATGTTCTCCCACCAACTCCTCTTCACAAGGATTGCCTTCCGAATGTAGCACGCCTACAATACAGAACATAAAGATTGCACCAAACTTTAAGATCAGGAAAACTACTTGACATGGAAATTATAGACGAAGTTTCCGTTCATGGAAATGGAGCATCTTGCACGCAAAAGATTATTCGTGCTCTTAAAAAGTAGTTTTCCCAAAAACAAAAAAGAAATAGGAAATGAAAGCATTCAAACTACCTGTAAAAAACCCATGATAATATTTGCGGTGATGGCCCCTTCCCGTAGACAAAGAAGTATCCCTTGCTAGAATTTAGTAAACGTGGCAGGGGAAGAAAAAGTGAAAATGTGAGAAACATTCTTTATAGATGAGGTGGAAACTCAGTTTGTAGGTTTCCTAACATACTCACTTGCTTAGTTCTCTTCACTCTGTCGTGGAAGATTTCCATGCATATGAAGTAATAATCCTCACTACTTGTATATTGCATTGCCATCATTGACCACTTGGGTATCTGATCCTCGGGACTTAAGCACCCTATTCTGATGGGCCAAACGTTTTTTCCTGATTCAAAACTCGATAATTGAGTATAAGTTACACCAATGATGCACGCTCCATTCTACAGCAGCTTAAATCAAAGCATTATAACAGAGCTGTGAGAAGCACAATTCTGAGACCTCACCTTTGCTCCACAGAAAATCAACTCCTTCCTCTTTGCTCACGTCTGCGGGTGAAGGGACATATCCTAACTCAATCCAAGTGTTTAGTATAATCTCAAGTCTATCCTGATCATAAAAGAAAAATAAAAATTCAGATCATGAACTCCATAAATTGCAAAGAAAACAACGGAAAGTATTAGCAGTGCACATATATTGTAAATTTTGTGGAAGTTAACTTGTTAATAGAGGGGCTGTAGAACCTGTTCCTTTCCTTATTATATGAGCCCACGTGCCGGTGTATTATGAAAGGGCAAAGGAGGCTGTTCAGTGTGGGGCCTTTTTATGCAAATCAAATTGGACCAAATAGTCGTGACTGAAGACACCTTTAACCCAAAACCAGGGATATGGCAAATGCTGTTGAACAGGCGTCTTATGGATAAGCAAAAAGACAAGCCATTAAAAACGAAGGCATTTGAATTTGACAGAATATTTAGCTATTAGATATCATCATCCTAATGTGCTAGGGAAATTTTTCCAACAAGATTCATGTTCTTTAAGACTGGCCACTGAGCAAACAAACCCGAATAAATAATGGGTGTGGGCAATTCATATAGAACACATGGAGGCCACAATCTTGCATTCCTCAAATGTTAGTTAAAAAGAAAAATAAAATGTGAGCCAACTGTTATTTCAATCCCTTGTATAACTCATATGCCAACTCACCTTAGTTAGTGTCAGCAGATGGACATGTTTAAGCCCCTGATATATTCCGAAAAGATCAAATGCTGAGAAAATCGGGTATATAACAAATGGTAAACCTGCTAGCAATCTTCAGCATTAATGGAAAGTTAGGGAACCATGGAAGCATAACTTTCTACAATGAATACGATAAACATGTCAAGCACATATCCAAATGACAGGCAGCATTTTTTTCTCCATAAAAACAGATATGGACCGTGCATGTTTTAAATTCTTTTCAATCAGTTTTACTGCAACAGCAATTATTACTACTTACTAGATTTGTATTCAGAGCATGAATGAATACCTTTAGTGATGAACACATGGAAGTCAATATAGTTTTTTCTCTCAACTAAGTTGATAAAATACATATGGGGTGGGAGGCTGTAATATATTTTGGCTGAAGTATGGGCAGATAGTTACACCAATCCACAGGTTTCCACATTACTTGCTGTTTTGGGCTGATAGATTCTGCTATTTCATTATTGATAATGATTTCAATGTTACAAAATATATTTTTTCAAATAAAAATGGGAAGAATGGACTTGCAAACTATATTTAGTAAGCTGATAAATTGATCTCAAAACTAAATGAGATAAAGGGAAAGCCGGGGCGGAAAAACCTTGGACTGTTCTTCAACAACATATTCAGAAGTGCAGCAAGCAATAAGCCAAGGTTATCAAAGCATACTGTTTGAATCTGAAACCCACACCAAAAGTCAGGATATGTCCCATGCTACTGAAGCATATACAACTAACATGGTATGAAAAATTATAACAAACCTGTGCCTTTGCAGAAACTTCACCAAGGTTGTCTCCTGTTGCAAAGCTTCGATGAACAGCTGTCTGCTTAAACAGAGACAACATAAAAAGTTATTAAAAACTCCACTTGTAAAGGTTTAATATTCTGTAACAAGAAAAATGCTATCCCAATCACAGTACTCCCTGAATTTGTGAAGGTAAATTACATAGATCAATTCAAATAAAAAAACTGAGAAAAATAATTCGTAAGAAATAAAGTGCTACATGTAGTTGTTAGGTTTAAGAATATAAAGTATTTCATATTTTCCATTTTCCCCTTTTTCCTGGCACCCATTTGTTTCATCTTTTACAGATGAGATTAGGGTATGTAGTGGGCAAAAATTGTGGCATATTTTTTTATTTTTTTATTGATGAAAGAAATAAGCATAGCCCAAGTAAACGGGACATATATAGGAGCAACACCTACGCATGATTGTCTGGCATAGACATTGTAAAGTATACAGATTTTTTACGGCCGTATTTTTCATCAAGCATGTAAATTTTAGACTATTCTTTTACCTTGGATTTGTTAGCCAAAAAAAAAAAAAGCAGTAGCAAATGCAGAGAAATATCATTGCACAACTGAAGATGTATTTAAATAGTAAAGAATAAAGAGTATGGAAAAATAGAAGAAGCATGCGATAGTGTAACATCATCATATTTCCAGCAAGTAAATTGATCAAAAACGATTTCAAACAAGTAACAACACTGACATTCATCAGGAAAAAAAATCAATAGATATGAAAAATCACATAAAAATAATTGAGGTCCGAATCCTTACATTTGTGGCTAAGTAGGATGCAAGGCTTATTTGTTTAGCAATGTTAGCAACAGATGCAAGCAACAAGAAGTATTGTGGAAATGCAGGAGTCAACAACTCCACTCCAATGCTCAAAGTGAAGATAACAGACGTTGAGAACCTAACTCTCTTCAAAAAGAACAAAAAACGATGAAGATTTCAAATTTTAAGAAATACAAGCACTGTACTTTGGGACTTTTGGCTATCTTGTCCAAACGCCAAAATACAGTGCTGGTAACTGCAAGCACTGCAAATAAAGATACTTAGAGACATAAAACGAATGAGAAGGAATAAGTTAACCAAATTATAATAGGAATGGAAGTCATACCTTTAGATTGGTATCGAAAGCAGAGGCTAGGCTAGCTGTGTAGATGCACCTACTTAGCCGTCCAAGTCCATCCTTCAAAACCCAGTTAAGAGCAGCGGCAGACGGAAGTGAACGAGAGTATCCAATTCCTATAGCCCGGAACATTGCCTGATATCAATCATTCCCCAAGCAGTATGAAAGCTTTTAGGTTTTTTTCCCTTTCAAAAAGGATTTTTTGGGAAAAAAAAATCGTTTGGGGGAGATACCAGAGTCTTCAATAAACAAATTTGTATCTGCTAGGTTCTGCAGAATTTTCTGTCTCAAAAAGCTTATCAATACAATATGTGAATTCTCCTGACGCAAACTCTCTGTTGTTCTATAACACCCCAATGGAAGGCCCAAACCACATGGTATATACTCCAAAATGACTAGTCAATGATACAATTGAAGCCCATTTGAACCTTATAAAGAGCAAGAACTTTTCCTTCCTAAGCAATGTGAGATCCTCATTCACCACCTACCCTTATGCTTATCATATGGGGTATCACATGTTCCCTTTTCATTTAGTCTAAAATAATTATCACTGAAGAAACGGTAGGTAATTCTTCGGTTCATTTGAAAAAGTTGAAACCCTTCTTACACCAACCCTATGTTCAATTCTCTGATATGGTGTCATGCTCTACTAAACAATCACAATCATCAAAAATTTATTATAGTTGTAAGTTAGCTCAAACGCATAAACAAAGAAGTTTAAACGCCCCTCTACCTGTAAAGATTTTAACAATTACCTTAATACCAACATCAATTTAAGTTCAGTATGAAACTGAGCTCAAGACACTGTATAAATAGCTACCCAAAGAAGGACACGTTACATAACCTATCTTTGAATTTCCAAGTAATTCAAGCGAAATTTCTTTTCTTTTTAGAAAAATAATGCACTATTTTATTACCTGAGTGGCAAGCACCTGCAGAGACGAGCTGAAAACCCGGTGCAAAAACTTCCACTTCACATAGTCCATGTAACTCTCACCGACTTGTTTTGGAATAAAGAAATCCCTGACAGCCGAAGCAAGAATTCTAAACAATTTCCTAAACCCGTCATCAAAATCGAAAGAAAACGACGACGCACAGCCATCCACGCGAACCAATTGCAAATAATTCCCATCCCAAAAGTACCTAGAAACCCTACCGGACTTCCGAATCACCACAGGGAGTCGACCCGGGGATGCGATTACGGGTCCGGACCCTTTATCGATGCTTTCCTCGGGTTCGTAGTCGAGCGAGGGTCTCAGGGAATTGGTGAGAGTCAGGGTCTTGAAGCGGCTTTTGGGTTTAAAGGGGGTTGATTTCCGGGTGGTAAAATGGTGTTCCGGAGATTTCCATGGAAGAGAAAAGTGGTGGGAATTGGGGGCTGTGTAGGAAGTCGATTGCATGAGAATCAAGAGCAGAGTGTAATTAGGGTTTGGAATTAGGGGATATTTTACCGCCAAAATTGTGTTTTTTCTTAGGACGGGTGGTAGGGTTTAGGGTTTTAGAGCTGACCATGAACTTGAGAGTCTTTATAACAGGGCATCGTATTCTTTATACCATACAGGAATTAGCACAATAAGAAAAAGGGATGTACTTTAGATTTTAATCAATTTTTTATTTAAACAGTTGCACATTAAATATATTATTTTAATTTATTTAAATGATATAATTTAATAATAATAATAATAATAATAATGCTACTTAAGAAATGAGTTAAGAGAGCAAGTGAAACAATAATTATTCACTTAACCAAAAAAGAAAATGTAATTATTCGAGAAAAAAAGTTCTCTATTTCAACTTTTATTTTTTATTTTTATTGAAACTTTGATGCCCTCAATATTAATTGAGTTCCATTAAAAACTTAATGAGATTAATTTTAAATTATTATTTTTTAAAAAAAAAAAGAAGAAGAAGAAGAAGATAATGAGATAGAAGCTAGAACTGGGAAAAACAAAAGAAAGGCACACAAATGGATCCATGTCAAATGCTGATACACAAAAAACTATGCCTATGGAAAGGAGAAGATGCCAAAGCCCTTCAGTTTGGGATTTTAGCTCTGAAGTCTCTGGTTTTAAAAAATGAGTATTTAAGGCTCCATATTTTTATTTTAAAAACATCTCTTGGTATTTCAATAATAATAAAAAGGCTTAAAATTGGAAGCATAGTAGAACCATAAAAAAAAAAAAAAAAAAGTTTTATTTGTTTCCAGGGGCACAGCCCCGAACTTCGTAGTTACACTCCAACACTCAAAGCTCACTTCGCTCACTCAAGGAACTCAATATCCTGATTTTGATATTTACGTAAATGACTGTTGAACCCTCTAGTGACATATTGTACAAACTAAACAAAAAGAATGTTTAGATTCTCAATCGTAATCATTTCGATCTGTCAAGGTCACAAACAGTTCAACTTTCTTGAAACCATTGCAAAGCCAATTTCACTTACTAAGAAATTAATGTGAGGCTCGAGACTGAGAGTCCGTTTAAATAATAAGATGAGATTGATTTGTGATTAGTAATAAGATTATTAATTAAAATTAGATGAGATGAGATAAGATTAGATGATTTCTATCCAAACAGATCTAAATGTTTTGTATCACTCTTCTTCCATTCAATATAAACAGGAAAGAAGTGGCTATTAAGTAGCGATAAAGCACCTCTTTGTGTTGTCTATTGCCTAATGCAGGGGGATATCTCCCACATTTTGTGATGTGAATCTATTGCCCACCATGAGCTACATTATCCACTCCTATACTAAATGACCATGTATTTAATGATTTAAGTTTAAAATAATTTAAAATATCTTAATTCATTTTATTACTATTCATTTAAATAATATTGAAGTCTTTCGACCATTTTATTATTTTTCATTTTATTTTTTAATGACTAGTTATTTTTTTAAATTGCTACCTTACTAAAAAAAAAAAAGAAATATATGCTACTTCTTTGTTTAAGATGCTAGCTCTTCTACATGTATTTTTTTTTTTTAAGATTGTTTGAGAATTTTCTTGGGTATTCAAATTTAGTGAGTTGAATAAACTAATATTTTTTAACATTATTATTCTTTTAAGATTTGAAAAAATTAAATTATTTATTATATTTTATATAAAAATTTAAAAAAATTATAATGATAAGATGAGATGAAATAAAATAAAATAAAATCATTTCTATATCCAAACAGAATAGATTAGCCAGAGATGCACTCAGCAAATATTATTGGTGACCACAAATACATGTTAAAAAAAACTTAAACAATTACTGTTGTTCATGCTAAGTTTTTTTTTTTTTTTTTTATCATCGATATATAGTCTGATATAATATATTTTAAGTGATTATCCATTTAAGTATTAGACATAAAATTATTTAAAATATATCTATTCTATAAGTAAAAGAGGCTATCAACAAAACTACAGTAAACTTTCGACTACATTTTTTTCCCAGTTTTATCCTTTTGTTTTAGTTGTTTTCCTTTCGTATCCCTCTGATTCTATAAATAGCAATATTTCTTCCCTTCTTCCCTCACTACTTTCTCACAAGTCTCTCTCCTAAGATCTCATCTTCCAAATCTCTCTCTCACTTTCTCTCCCTCTTATTCTCTCTGTTGAAATCAAAATATTAGTAAGCTAATCTCTATGTCTATTAATTCACCGTGGGGCAGCGAGGCGTGCGGCAGTCTGGGAGCTGGGCGTCGACCAGGGCAGCGTCCGAAGGTGGAGGCTTGTCCTCCGGCGTCGTTTGATGGCAGTGGCGTCGAAGTGGAGGGAGCTGACGACGTGGGTCACGGTGGGGATGCTTCCCCTGTTTCGGCGTGCAAAAACAGAGCCCTCTTCCAATGGAGATTTGCAATGGCAGTGCGAAGGAGAACTCAAGTATACCTAAATGATTTGCAGCGTTTCTTTAAGCAATCCTGTTAGAGATTATGATGACAATCTGTTGGCAACTTAATGATCAGTTCTTTTTGCCCTACCTGATGTATGCATGTATCCAGTGGAGATCAAACCCCGGCCCCATACTCTATATATATAGATCAATATATATCAAACTATAATATTCTTATCCAGGCCTTGAATTTGTGAATGATCTGGAAGCTCAAAATCCAGCTTGTAAACTTAGGGGAAGGTGTACGTTGGGTGCCATTGTCGGGAAATTTTATTTTTCGTTTGTTCAAGGAAGGTGTACGTTAAATTATATATATCAAACTATAATATTCTTATCCAGGCCTTGAATTTGTGAATGATCTGCAAGCTCAAAATCCAGCTTGTAAACTTAAGGGAAGGTGTACGTTGGGTGTTCAAGGAAGGTGTACGTTAAACTATATATATCAAACTATAATATTCTTATCCAGGCCTTGAATTTGTGAATGGTCTGCAAGCTCAAAATCCAGCTTGTAAACTTAGGGGAAGGTGTACGTTGGGTGCCATTGTCGGGAAATTTTATTTTTCGTTTGTTCAAGGAAGGTGTACGTTAAATTCAGACAAAAAAAAAAGAGGAAGGTGTACGTTCCAGTGGAGATCAATTCACTCGATCCACTCGATCGATTTTTTTGCACGGACACATGTTGTATGTTCCTGGGCACGTGTATGCATACTTATTAACTGGATCGATGATATTAATAATGGTCTCCATGCAATTGAGTGGTGTCTGCCTTGAGCCAAACAAAGACTTTGAATATATGGTTTTGTTTGGCTGGATTTATATTGAAGAACAAGAAAAAGTGAGAGAGAAGAAAAGGTAGGAAAGCATGAATGGAAAAACATAATAAAAGAATGAAGAAAGAGATGATTTTTCATTATGAATGTCCGCCGAAAGAGATCGTGGAAAAACAAACTAATCTCTTACCACTCTAATCTCTTGACACTCTAAACCAATTTATATAAAGAGCCTATCGATATTGATGAATAGGAAATAAAAAAAAAATTGTAGCATTAGGCCATGTATAAGATCTAGAAAAACTCATCATGAAATTTTGTTTTAAATAGAAGAGAAATAAGCCACGTATAAGATCTCTAGAAAAACTAAATTGTAAAATGTGTTTTATGAATGTCGTTATTTTTTTTCAATTGATAATACTTGATTTTTTACTGTGAATCAAGCATCGGATCCTCTCTCATAAAAAAAATTGTAGCATTAAGTCACGTATAAGATCTAGAAAAACTCATCATAAAATCTTGTTTGAAATGAAAGAGAAATAGGCCACGTATAAGATCTCTAGAAAAACTCATCATGAAATCTTGTTTTAAATGGAAGAGAAATAGGCCACGTATAAGATCTAGAAAAACTCATCATGAAATCTTGTTTTAGATGGAAGAGAAATATAAGATCTCTAGAAAAACTAAATTGTAAAATGTGTTTTATGAATATTTTTTTTTTTCAATTGATAATACTTGATTTTTTACTGTGAATCAAGCATCGAATCAGTTAGAGTCGAAATGGCAGTTCCAATCTGATTGCATCCAACATATAGTATGCATGTATGGCATCTTCGGGATTTAGCTGACAGGTGTGCTAACATCTTTGAAAGAAATGTTATTATAATGTAAAGGTCTCAAGCTGTCGTCCAATTTACCTAAGCTCGAAATCAATCATGAAGCACAACCGAATCATCAATCCCAGATACAAAACGGTGCCGTTTTCTTTAAAATAAAATCCTAATTCTACATCCATCACTATAACTACACCGTTATTCACATTTGTATAATTAAACGCACAGCTTAAATACCATTGCAGTTTTCTTTACCCAAACCTAGGCGACAGATTGCGCGAATCCGGGAGACAAATTCCGTGATTTCCTCATATTGGTTTCGTCAATTCCAATTATTTATTCCCCCAGATTGAAACAAATGATGAAGATGGCTGCTTCAGATTATTTTCCTTGCGGAGCTTGCAAATTTTTGAGAAAAAAATGTGTTAGGGAATGTATTTTCGCTCCTTATTTCAGCCATAAACAAGGAGCGACCAATTTCTCCGCTATTCATAAAGTTTTCGGTGCAAGTAATGTGTCAAAACTCTTTTCTCCTCTGCCAGTGAGTGACCGTTGTGAAGCAGTTGCCACAATTTCGTATGAAGCACATGCTAGACTTGAAAATCCTGTTTATGGCATTGTTTCGCATATTTTTGCTCTCCAGCAGCAGGTATTCACCCTTTAACTTCCTATTTTATTTATAGTGATTACAACCCTAATTTGGATTAATTCTTAATTAATAAATGGTTTTTTACTTTGTTTTCTGCAGGTTCTAAATCTACAAACTCAAATAACATTTCTGAAGGAATTACAAGCAGGTCAGAACTTTCTTGATGGTTCTGTCAATACAAACCCCAATGAAAACTGTTACAGAAGACCTTCTCACCCAGAAGATGTCGAAATCTGGTCTCAGTCAGAAATTACCAATTACATGATGCCACAATTCAGTACAAATAATATCTCGAATAATGCCTCAACAATTTCGTACGATAAGAATCTGTTAATGGAAAACTCTTTTGGGAATTACCAAAGCTTACTCAACCTTGAGGAAAATGCCTTACATGTCTCTTTTGGAAATTACGAAAGTTTACCCAACCCTGAAGAAGATACATTTGATGCTTCTTATTTATTTTAGTTGTAAGGTTTTTTATTTGATGTTCTTGTAATTTGAACTTATAATTTAGACTTATGTTTTGTTGGACCTTTCGTATTTGAAGTTGTAAATTTTTGTACAATTAGACTTGTAATTTGTACTTTTGGAATTTGGACTTATAATATATTGTACTTTTGCACATTTTTCTTTTATTACAATTTTTTTCTCAATTTTTGTATTGGTTATATTTATAAGCTTGTAGGAAATCCTTCAAAATCGATTTTTAGTGAAACAGATTTTAATAGCATTGGTAACAAATTTTGAATTAAAAATATAAAACAGAGTTGAACGACACATATGCTTCATCTCATCATCGCCAAAGTTCAAGTTTGCTGGCAAAGATGTTCTTTTTTTTATAAACGCCAAAGATGTTCTTAATGGATAGAGTTTGACTACTTGAATGGATATAATGGAGCTGATCATGATCATTAAGTTGCCAAATATGTAGTTGAATGGATATAAGATTTGCCAAAACATCGAAATGTTAATCAAATCTAGCATCCAGTGTTAATCAAAATATCCAGTACTATCATAATTAAATATTAAATAGAAAAGTATATATTATTAAATTTAAAAAAGTATGTAGTATTAAATAGAAAAAGCTTTTGCTTTTTTTTACTTCCACTAACGCACTTTCTCCACTAACGCTCCACTAACGCACTTCTCCACTAACACACTTTCTGTTACTTGCACATTTACCTTTTCCTTTTCATTATTTCGACAGAATTTACTCAATATTAATATAATATACTACTAAAATATTCAAGGAATCATCATTTCAATATTGCTTTAGGTGGCCAACTCATAATCATTCATGAGTATTAAAGTGTACTTTAATTTCTATCGTCCCAACATTTCTTTAATTTTATTTGATGTTCTTGTATCTTACATTCTTGTTGAAATTTATTTTCTTTGTTATGTTTTATATGGTACCTAATAACCAAACACAGTTGAAGAAAATATTCATGTATTTCCATGATTATCTCTATTACTATTACAATATTATTACACGATTCAGTGAAATGTGAGGGATTAACCTTCCAGTTTCAAAAAGACAGCACTTTTGGTCTGTTTTGCTCAATATGGTTGGTACAATTATGCTACATTATTCTATATTTATATACATACAGTGGCAAACTTGAAACCGCATGCTGGAATACTCTGATATATAGTGGTATTTGTCATTCCAATAAGCAGATGGAATGATGCATAGAACACAATGAATGGATTTGATTCAAACCTTTTGGATTTTAATGCTCCTTCCATAAAAATGTATTTAGATATCACCTTTTAGACAGAGTGCGAATTCAAACTTTGAAAGAAGACCAGAAGTTCTCCAATTATGGGCGAATAAAAGATGCCCATTATCCCTACCCCCGCAGAAAGCTCCTCTGTCATGATATCACTAACATTATGAAGATAGAACAAATATCATCGAGATGTTTCCAGCTCTTTTAACATCACCAATTAAACAATCAAGGCATATGATACTCTCAATTAGTGTACTAAAAAGAGCCCCATAAAACCAAAAACGATGATAAAAGATCCGAGGGTATGGTGATAGATATCGGTATTCTGCGTATAGCAGATATATTATTTTGTGGAGGGAAGACTTTCAGAGTGAGTTCAGAGATACGGGGACAAGATGGGGCCTATTATTTCTGAGCAGGTCCGAAAGTCTTAATTTTTAGTGTAGTGCCAAAGCAAGTGTCACGTGGAATATCCAGTACTATCATAATTAAATATTAAATAGAAAAGTATATATTATTAAATTTAAAAAAGTATGTGGTATTAAATAGAAAAAGCTTTTGCTTTTTTTACTTCTTTCTCCACTAACACACTTCTCCACTAACGCACCACTAACACACTTCTCCACTAACACACTTTCTGTTACTTGCATGTGTGTTGACCATTTACCTTTTCCTTTTCATTATTTCGACAGAATTTACTCAATATTAATATAATATACTACTAAAATATTCAAGGAATCATCATTTCAATATTGCTTTAGGTGGCCAACTCATAATCATTCATGAGTATTAATGTATACTTTAATTTCCATCGTCCCAACATTTCTTTAAGGGGCCAACTTCGCGTGCATCCAATATTCGAAATCCTGACAGATAATAATGATTATGCATGCTGGTGACTATTGTAATGATTATTTTTACATCGAATCACAATCAACTTACATATAATATCTATTCTATATATATATATATATATATATATATATATATATATCGGATGCCATAATTATTATTTTTTTTACAGAGGTCAAGACGATCTTCGACTACTCTTCTCTTCTTCTATATATAGTTATACTTTTTGTGTCACAACTGCTCACGAGCAAAAAATTAAATTGACACTCTAATCTCTTGACACTGCATCGTTGGTACTGAATCGGCTAAGGTGCTAAACCAATTTATATATAATTGAATTATTATAATTTTTACCCTGTTTTTTTTCTTTTAACATTTTTATTCTTGATTTCTCTTAGGTTGGTTGCTGCTATTTATTAAGGGTTAGTGTTTCGCTTGCAATTTCTTGCTTTTTACTCAAGCTTTCTTGGTAAGTACTCTTCTCATATTATCTTGGCATCTATTTATAGTTTGTTTATTTATTAAATTTGATTATTTCTGATTAATGTTATGATGCCCTTCCAAAACTGAGCAACCTTAGTTATCATCACCATCAAATGTTACTGAGCTTCAATTGAATGTTTGTCCATTTACAACGTGAACCAACCCAATTAAACAACAAATCCCATTGAATTAAATATAGTATGCAAAGAGAAAAAAGACTGCAAATATAGTCTGTATACGTGGAACTTTTACAAGGACAAACAAAGCATTATTTGACCTTTTAACGAGTCTGGTTCACTCCATGGTATAAACAACGAAGACTGTAGAGGCCCAAAAGTGGGAATTTAAATAATTGGGAACTGGAATGTTCTATTCTAGCATAATAGTGGAAACTGGGATGATTATGTATGCTGGTATTATTTTGAACTTGTATTATTATTATTATTATTATTATTTTAAACCCTTACTCTTTCACATTCACAATAATGAGATAGTTAAGTACAATTCATGTCCTTCAGTACAACAGAAGTAACAAAGTTAGGTGCTTCTTCCATCCAAATAGTTTCTCCATTCATCTGAACAGCCTGCTAAGTAATGAGGTGCAACATTGCTTTCCCTATATATAAACGCCAAATGCCAATCCGATCTTGTGAATAGCAAGCTGGATCTAATATCTTCTACAAATTCTCCCCACCATGAACAAACCTGCTTGCAATCTGCAACATCTTTGATCACATTTTGGGCATCACCCTCAAAAATAGCATCTCTTATATTAAGTTCAAGACAAAGTTCTACTGCCCTCCATAGTGCAGTACATTCTGCAAGGAAAGGGACCCCATTGAAAGATCTGTTTGAACAAAGAGAGAAGAGAACCTCCCCCCTACAATTTCTTGCTATAAGACCAATCTCCAATTTGTGATTCTTCATATCCAAAGCTGCATGAAAATTAACCTTTGTCATCCCTTCTGCTGGTTTGATCCATCTTGTTTGCATTCTACTATTCATTTCCCACAGCTGCTTCATTCTTCAAGCCTTTGTGATTCTTCATATCCAAAGCTGCAATAAAACTATTCAATATTTGTTTTCATCGGTGAGGACTTCTTCATCAATTTAATGTATAAGACGTCCAAGAGCTGGGATAGAAAGCCTTGTCTGGTCAAATGCAGGCGGTTCATTATTTTCTTCACTAGCATGTTCAACGTAAGGATCTGAAATTTCATATTTCATAACACCCACGCCATCACAATCTATTCCAACAAGGTTTCCTTTCCATCCTCTATCAAAAGGCTCAAAAACCACTTTAAGTGGCAATATGTCAAACAGAGAGTGAGCAAAGAATTTCTTCCCCTTACACTTTTCAGCAAACTCACCTACGTTGCCTTCTTCATCAAAGTTCTTCCACCCAAATGCAGAGTCACAAGTAACCTTACATGCCAACCCATGAACAAATTCAATCTTCTCAAACCATCTAAAAAATTCATGCAGACCTATACCATGAACAGCAACGACAACCAATTCTCTCGCATCAACTAAGCACCCCATTACTCTTCCATACCCAAGATTCATCCACTGGATCCACCGAAAAGTAAGCAAGGCTCTGCCCGAATCACACCCAACTAACCACGAAAAACTCAAGGAATTAGAAATTACTGCAGCAGGAACATCAAATTGACTCACCTCTTTGATGGCATGCTTGTATTTGAGAATTGGATTGTGACATGAAAATAATGCAAGTGAGAGAGATAATTGTGGAATGAGTCTGAGACCAGAACCCATAGTAGCTATCCCCTTCCTTTCGCCACTAGAGTACAAATTTGACCCCATCACCGTGCAGTGCTCGAGCTTCCCACTCTCGCCCTGCATAGAGAAATTGCCTCAAAAACTCAAAGGGGCTTAGGAAGGAGAGAGAGAGAGAGAGAGAGAGAGAGAGAGAGAGAGAGAGAT
Organism: Cyclocarya paliurus; assembly: GCA_029856935.1. Lineage (NCBI taxonomy): Eukaryota > Viridiplantae > Streptophyta > Magnoliopsida > Fagales > Juglandaceae > Cyclocarya > Cyclocarya paliurus. The sequence continues at coordinate 31,727,187 of CM056952.1, forward strand.
AGAGAGATGCGAGCAAGGAGACTCATGGATAAGGCCTGCAATGGAGACAAGCAGAGGAAATCGAGAAGAGGAAGAAGAATGAAGGGAGCGGATGTAGGAGAAGAAGAAAAGAAAGAAAAAACCTTAAGGCTGGCCAAAACGACACCGTTGGAGGAAGAAAGGGTTGGGCTAAAAACAAGCCCATGGGCTGGGCTTCACAAAGCCAAACCGACTGGGCCCAAAACAGAGAAAACCCATTACAAACAAGCCCAATCCGAAAATACAGGCCCAGTAAAATAAAAAAACACAAAAAAAAATAGGAAAAAGGCAAATAAAAACACTACAACTAAAAATTAATAAAATAAAACAATAAAATCCAACAATGAAATAAATTAAAATATACAGCAATTTAAATGCTAGACAATAATTAATATCAAGAAACCACGTTAAATTTAAAACAAGAGAACTAATATTACTAATAAATAAAATAATTATTTAATTAAAATACACGAAAATACCGGATATTACAAAAGAAGCGATTATGTTGGGGCAGCAAAGAAACACTAGCCCAACCCGTTGGTACAATTTTCGTTGGACCATACTATGTTGGGGCAGGGATGGGCAACAAACAAATTCTTGTTGCATGTGTGCTAGCAATAAGTAACGGTGTTCTTCTCCACCATTAAACCCACTACTGGAAGATGTTAACAGTGTCATATATGTACTGTGTACATTTGTTTCCTTCTTATATAAGTTCAAAATTATGTGCATCATCCTCAATTTTAATTATAATTAGTTATATATATATATATATTGTTTTGTCTATGTGAAATTTTATTAATCTGTTTGTAACATTTCTTATTTCTTTATAGATATTTTGTTCTGTCGTTGTGATTCTTTGCAACATATTTCAATTCCTGAAGCAATAATTTCGTTCAATAACTAGATGAAAAGTGGTAAGATCAATTAAAAGATGACTTAACATACATTTAAAAATTATCAATTAAATTCATTATATTCTGATAGATTATTTTTTTTTTAAAAAAATCCTCCAAGATCTTGGAAAGCAGTCAAAAAGAAGGAATTGGTTTGATTCCTTATCAGAAGAACAGAGAGAACACCATCGCAGTCGGAAAAGAGAGAGATATGCTCTAAACAAAGTATCTAATAAGGATGATGTTGTTCAGAATGAAGGACAATCTTCATCTCGTATGCCTGCTGGTAGCCAATTAAATGTTTCAAAGGATAGTCTTGAAGTTGAACATAACAATGACACTCAGTTGTTGCAAAATCAAGGACAATACATTTCTCGTAATGATGTTGAGGCCAATGATGTGACGTCCACACAACAAACTGAATATTGTCCTTATGTCAATGTTCCCACTTTAAATTATTGTGCCGATGCACCTGTTGTCATGGGGCGAGATTCTTTTCAACCAAGCAGTTCTGCAAACTCTTTAGCACTTAGGATCTCAACTACAAATATTCAAAATACAAACAGATTTGATCAGGTTATAATTCAATAGGTCTATTGTTCCTCCTTTCTTTGTTTTATCTTTCCATCAGTTCTTCTATTTATTTAATTCCATATAACAAAATATTTAATTGATGGGCTGTCTGTCTTCTTCGATAGGCTGCTTGTCCTATTCGTGAACCACCAAATCTTGAAACAAGAATATCGACACCTTCTCGGGGTAAGGAACAAGTTTATAAATGATGGAAGGTGTCTCCTCCATTCTCATTTTTTCGACATATATATTAGCCAATGATACATTTGATGTAATCATTTGCGCTACTGAAGAATTTCCTTTTATTATTTAGTGTTATATTTTTTTCCTTGGCGTAGGAAAGCAGTGCCGACGATCTGCTAGCCTAAGACAAATATTAGAAATTGTGCCACTTGAAGCAAGCTTCTTACCATCAGTGTCATCTTGTAAATTTTGTGGTGCAAAAAGATTTCATCATGAGACAAATGGCTTCTGTTGTGCTGATGGCACCATTTCTTTAGTCGCTGATCATGTTCCTGATCAACTTTACCATTTGTTTACTTCAGATTCAACTGAATCTACCAAATTCCGTACCTACATACGCACATATAATGAAAAATTTGCGTTTACATCATTCGGCGTTAAATTTGATAGAGATCTATGCAGAAGAAACAGAGGAATATATACATTTCGAGCTCAAGGACAGACGTATCATTATATTAATGAGTTGCTTCCTCGGGATGGACATCCTTCTTATCTACAGTTATATTTTTATGACACTAAACACGAATTAGAAAATCGAGTTAAGGACTCAGAAAGGCTGGATCCATTGATTATTGTTAAGCTCATGACTATCCTTGAAGTTAATCTATATTCAGCTTTTTTTCGAACACTCGACAATACACCGAATCTGGAAAAATATGTGATTCATATTAGATCAGATGTTGGTTTAGATCAGCATGTTTTTAATGCTCCATCAGTATCACAAGTTGCAGCTATTTGGATTGAGAATGATGACTCTGCTCCTTTAACGGGACGAGAAATTATGGTTTTTAACCATTCAGGTGGCAGTCATATAGTCCAATATTATTTTGGCTGTTATGATCCTCTACAATATCCATTATTATTTCCTTTCGGTAATACTGGCTGGCATCAAGGCATACAAAGAGTAAAAAAAGGAACTACATTATCACAAGCTGGAACACGACCATCAATTAACCCACAACAATCAATATCAGCAGATGACTTGCTTATCAAAGAGCAACAAGGTCAGTATAAATATTCCTATTCCAATCCTTGATTATTCAATCTTTAAATTTGTAACTTCCTAATCTATTACCTTTAACTTTTTATAGTCTTGAGCAAAAAAAGAAAAGAGCCAACTGTTTCATGCCGTGAATAGTACTGTTACAAATTACAAATAAGGGAAAATGGCAAGTCTATTCTGTTATTATCAGGCCGTTTGTTGCAACAATTTGTTGTTGATATGTATGTTAAGATTGAAACTTCAAGATTGGATTACTTTCGTCATAAACAACAAGAGATTCGATCTGAGGTGTATAAAGGAATTGTTGATAGTATTTCAATTGGTCAAATTGATGCTTCCAAGGTTGACAAACGTATTATTTTACCTTCTTCTTTTATTGGAGGCCCAAGAGATATGCGAAAAAGATATATGGAAGCAATGGTGTTAGTCCAAAGATTTGGAAAACCTGACATTTTCTTAACTATGACATGTAATCCAAGTTGGAAAAAAATCTTAGATGAATTGGGGCCACAGGAAGAGGCACAAAATCGACCTGATTTAATTGCACGTATTTTTAGAGCAAAGTTAAAAGAATTGAAAGATGAATTGTTGAAGCGACAGGTGTTTGGTAAAGTATCAGCTTATGATTATGTGATTGAGTATCAGAAAAGAGGACTTTCACATGCTCATTTCTTAATTATATTGCAAAGAGATTGGAAAGTTTATGCTCCTGAAGCTTTTGATGAGATTGTGTCCGCAGATATTCCTGATCAAAATCAGAACCCGCATTTATACAAAACAGTTCTGAAACATATGATGCATGGCCCTTGTGGAATATTAAATCCGACCAATGTATGTATGAAAAATAATGGTTGTAAAAGCCATTATCCAAAAAGCTTTACGCCTAATACAACTGTTGGAGTTGATTGTTTTCTGTTATATAGGCGTCGTGATAATGGAATTATTGCTAAAGTCAGAGGTAAATATTTGGATAATCGTTGGGTTGTTCCATATAATCCGCATCTTACTGCAAAATTTGATTCTCACATCAATGTAGAGATTTGTTCTTCGATCAAGGCTGTTAAGTACCTTTACAAATATATCTACAAAGGTCATGATCGTGTAGCGTTTAATTTGATTTCTGAACAAATTACTCAAGAGGTAAATGAAATCCAACAATTCCAATCGGCTTGATGGATTACTCCACCTGAAGCAATGTGGAGAATATATGGTTTTACTTTGAATGAAATGTATCCATCTGTATATAGTTTGCACCTACATATTGAAGATCAACATTTGGTAGCCTTTCGACCGCATGAAGATCTGGGCAATGTTGTAACCTCTGATTTGTCTGCAAAATCAATGTTAACAGAATTCTTTTCAACAAATCAAATAAATGAAATATCTCGAAACTTGTTGTATAAAGAATTTCCTGAAGCTTTTGTCTGGAATCAACAACATAAGATCTGGACTCCAAGAAAAAAAAAGATTGTCATTGGCCGAATCGTTGCAGCAAGCCCATTTGAAGGAGAAAGATATTATCTGCGGATGTTATTAAATCATATAAGAGGTCCTTTATTATTTGATCATCTCAAAACGGTTAATGGTATAGTGGCATCAACATTCCGAGAAGCAGCTACTTTGCATGGTCTGTTAGAAATAGATAGTAGTTTGGAAGACTGTTTACAAGAAGCATATTTATACCAAATGCCAAATAGTTTGAGACGGTTATTTGCAACAATTCTTGTTTATTGTAACCCAACAAATCCAAGGGAGCTTTGGGAGCGTTTTGAACAAGACATGTCAGTTGATTTTCAACGAGATAATATAAACTCAGCAGATATCAGAACAAATCTTTTGCGAAGTCTTTCATCTACACTTGAGTTTATGGGGAAAGACATCAACACATTTCATTTGGTTGATGATGATATTTGTTTTGATGATGACCAAATTGAATCTAGGGTGATCAATGATGAATTAGCAATCATAATTCCAGAAGAAGATCTCTTAGCCTCAACAACTCTTAATCATCAATAACAACATGCATACAATGCGATCTTGCAAAAGGTATTTAGTAACCAACCTGGTGCATTTTTTATTGATGGTCCGGGTGGCACAGGAAAAACATACCTATATAAAGCACTTCTTGCAACAATTAGATCAAAACAATTAATTGCACTTGCAACTGCATCATCTGGTGTTGCTGCATCTATTTTGCCTGGAGGTCGGACAGCATATTCACAATTCAATATTCCATTGGATCTTGATAAAAATGCTACATGCAGTGTTAGCAAACAAGGTAGCCTCGCACGATTGATACGCCTTGCAAGATTAATTATATGGGACGAAGCACCTATGTCCAGGAAAGAATCTATAGAAGCATTGGATAAAATGCTGCGAGATATCAGCAATTCAGAATTAACATTCGGTGGGAAAGTTGTTGTATTTGGAGGAGATTTCCGTCAAGTTCTGCCTGTGGTTTGTAAATGTACAAGACAATAACAAATTGATGCCAGTTTAGTTTCTTCATACCTATGGACCACACTAAGTAAGATTCGATTGACTGAGAATATGCGAGTTAGATTGGATACAACTTTTTCAAATTTTCTGCTTGAACTAGGCAATGGAATGGCGCCAATCACAGTTGAAGAAAAGATAAAAATTCCAAACCAGATGTTGATTCCTTTTGAAAATGATTTTGATTCTCTCAATAATTTGATAGATGCTGTTTTTGGAGATATTAATAACTATTCAGAAAACTTGTTACAAATGATGAATCGAGCTATATTAACTCCAAAGAATAATTCTGTTGATGAAATAAATCCCATACTTATACAAAGATTTCCTGGTGAACTTGCACAATATTATAGTTTTGATGAAACAATAGATCAATCTGAACAAGATATTATAGAAGATTTCTTAAACACGTTGACACCGAATGGTCTTCCACCTCATGAATTGTTACTGAAGAAAAATTATCCCATAATGTTACTCAGAAACATCAACCTTTCAGAAGGACTATGCAATGGGACAATGCTTATTTGTCACAACTTTGATCGCAATGTGATTAGTGCAGAAATTTCAGTTGGTCATCACAGTGGAAAAAATGTTTTTATACCAAGGATTCCCTTCTTACCAAGTACCGACGAGAGTAGTGGATTCCCATTTAAGCGAACACAATTCACTATCAGACTGAGCTTCGCGATGACAATAAATAAAGCACAAGGACAAATATTAGATTTTGTTGGTATATACTTGCCTCAACCTGTATTTTGTCATGGGCAATTATATGTGGCATTGTCAAGAGCAAAAACAGCTGCTTCAATAAAAATTCTAATAAGGCCGGTATCAAATGATCAATCAGAAGAATGTTATACAAAAAATATTGTCTATAAAGAATTGTTAACATTAGCATATTCTTCACAGACTTAAACAGGTAATATAGTCTTTTTGTATCACTTCTATCTCTTTTATGTATTTTTTAATAAGGTTATTTCATTTATTGCACAAATTTAATAGAAAATAGACTGTCTTTTTTAATATGTTTGTTTTTTTTTTGCATGAATAGCTTTCAAAATGTATACTGTCTACACATCAATCAATGATATTACTCCAAGTACCAGAAATTGGAAAATCAAGATGATTGTTGCTGATAAATCACCTAAACAACAGGGACAACGCTCATCATCCAAGTATCAAAATTTAACATTAATTGACTCAGAGGTATTACACTTAGCAGAACCTAACTTCATAATTAATTACATTATTATTTCATGCAAAATCATCTCATGTTTTGAAGGGGAATCGGTTACAAGCTACACAATTTGACAAAGATATAGACTTACGTGACGACACATTACATATCTTTCGATCGTATTATATCAGTAATGCATATGTCAGACCTTTGGATCCAAAACATAAGATTGAAAAACATCAATATCAATGGATCTTAAATTCAAGAACCATTATTGAGGAAATTTCAGATGACGATGAAGCATTGAAACCACCAGAGCATAACATTATTCCCTTTAATGAACTCAACGCTTACAAGGATACAATTGCAGAGATAGGTAATTATATCTTCAGTACTTTTAACTTCATTTTCATAATTTTATTTGTTATTTTGAAATATAAATACTCAAATACAATTGATTAGACCTCTTGGCGGTTGCAATCCACATCAAGCCAGCTCAAGACATAAACTTGACATATGGACTAACAACAATTCAAGAAATATATGTTATTGACTAGAGGTAACAAATATTAAACTATTTCTAAATTATTGTGAAGATTAAGATTTAACTATTTTTTGTATTATTTACACATTAAACCTATATAGACTCTCACATAAATCTTGCAGCCTCAAACCCATATGTCTAACAATGTGGAGTCGATTTGTGAATTATGAGTGTGTAAAGATTTCAGAAATTATTAAAGCTAAACCAATCATTCTTGGAACGCGCCTGAAAGTTAGCTCTTATAATGGTATTTTTACCCAACACATATATTATTGTTTCTTTTATCTTATATTATATGTTTGCAATCTTTTTGACATGTCTTTTTAATATATGATTGTTTCTTTCATCTCGTCCAACAAGCGTATTTACGATCAATCCTCTCATTCCTGCTATAGAATCATTGCAAAAGTGGTAATTAATATTCTTTTCATTACTCTTTGGCACATTGCTATTATATAGAATCTAATTTATGCATTCAAGGTCTTATTCAAATATATTAAGATGTATAAAATATATAAAATATATCCATCATGACTTATGGCAATTTTCAAAATAAACCTTGATATTTTAATCTCAATAATTTTCCTCCATGCAACTAATTTTTTTCTAAATTTAAAGGGCGGCACTTAATGATAAACTACTTGAAGAGATCATTGAGAAAAACTTACATGATGTGTCCGCATCTGCATCAACTTATGACGTTCAACCTATAATCAAAATCAATGATGTTGCTGAGCTCCTAAAATCTTTGCAACCCCAAACGGTAACATTCAACACTTTTCTATAACTAAGTCGTTATTTTTTTGAATTTTTTTAAATATTTATGACCATTTTACACAAATATTTATGCTAAATATGATCCAGAAACCCAAATTTTCGATAAAAGCAAAGATAGTTGTGGTTGATCTGCATCAAATATTCTATTACATGTCTTGCATCGGATGTAACAAAGGAACATAATATGAACATAATGAAACATTCCTTTGTTATCATTGCAAGCATATGACCAATTCACAACCGCGGTACGTGTCTTATGTTTGAATTTTAAATTATGGTTAATAAATGTCAAAATTTTCATATATGAGTTTCATTTATTTAAACTCATAACTCTATTTTTCATTAGATATAGTTGTCGAGCATATGTGGACTTAGATGACGGTACAGGACAACTGGCCGCAATTATATTTGGCTCAATTGCGGAAGAAGCTTTAGAGTGTACAGCGATCGATTTTATGAACCATACTGGCGAGGTAATCAACTTTTCTAATAAAACTTTTTGTATTGTCTCAAAATGTTATTTTAATTTGAAAACTATGTAAATGATCCAAATTCATTCCACACAGGAGCATCTTTCCTATTTGGAAAACATGGCAAAAAAAACTTCTGAAAAAGAATGGATTATTCAAGTCACTGCAAATATGGACCAATGGAAGCAGCAATAACACAAAAAATTCAACATTATTTCTATCCATGCTGCAAATGAATTGCAAGAGACAATTCCCTCAGTAACTGTGTCATCACAGGAAGAGGAGCATGAAAAGGGAATATGAAAAAACATCTGAATCCTCCCACAACTTTCATAGGCAAACCCATTACCATATATGCATGTGAATATGTATGAAACACAGTTCAAAAGTTCTTTTGGATTTCAATATTTAACTTAATTTTGTTGTTTGTTTATTTTCTTTCTCCAATACTAAGGTATTTGATTTTTATTTGCTTATAAAAATTTTATAAATTAAAAAGATCTATTCTTAATAAAAAAAAAACATAGAAATTATTCAACTGGGTATACGTGCCTAGGCACGTAACATCTTCTACTAGTCATATCAATAAGTGTCATGGAAGCTGACAAAGTTTAAGATAAAGAGTAGCATTTTTACGCAAAGAGATGAGAATTAAGACGTGGAGAGAGAACTTCAAGTGAGGTTGCCTTCAAGTTTGTCAAGCCAACGCTCTCAGTCATATCCACATCTTCATTGGATGGCTTAGAAATGTTGAAACTGTGTAAGAAGCTAGCGAGCGTCAAATGCACCACTTGAAGAGCTAGGGAGACCCCTGGACAAGATCGCCTTCCTGAACCGAAAGGAATGAGCTCAAAATTCTGACCTCTCAGGTCCATGTCCCTGTGAGTAGTCAAGAATCTCTCTGGTCTGAATTCGTGAGGGTTGGGCCAAATGTTCTCGTCTCGGTGAATTTTCCAGGCATTCACCATTAACCGTGTGTCCGCCGGAATGCTATAGCCGGCTGAGAGGGTGCAGTCTTCCATGGCAGCATGAAGACCAATGATCGGACTAGGTGGGTATAGGCGCAGTGTTTCCTTGACAATGGCTTGGAGATAGACCAAATAGTCTTTTATGTCGGATTCTTCGACATGTCTATCCTTGCCAACGTTTACGTCTAGCTCATCACAGGCCGCCTTTAGTGCATCATTATTGTTGAGTAGTAAAGACACAGCCCATGTGAGAGTGACCATCGTGGTGTCACTTCTTGCTAAGATTAGATTCTGCCAAAATAATAGCTCATGGCTCACTAATAAGTCCCCTTTTGATATAGGAACACTTTCAATCCATTTCATCCTATCTCATCTTATTATTATAATTTTTTTAAATTTTTATATAAAATATAATAAATAATTTAATTTTTTTTAATTTTAAAACAATAATAATATTAAAAAATAATATTTTAACAATATTTTATTCAACTTATATAAAATCATCTCATCTCATCTTACTATTCAAATCAATCCTAAATCATTTGGCTTTTCCTCGTGATTTTTTTTTTCGTATTAAGGAGCCAAACCTTAAACTAGGGGCATTACCCCTTGATAGTGTTACTACCTAGTTACTACACATTTCCTATTTATAATATATTTAAAATTTTTATTTTTTTATTATTTTCCTTTAAGTATTTTTAATATCTTTAATCATTAAAAAAATTTAAAAAAATATATAATTTTACTAATAGTCACTTTCTTAATTACTAAAAAAAATTTTAAAAATAAATAAATAGATAGATAGTAAAATAGTGATAATCTATCATCATTCTTCCCAAAGACCAAAGCCCTTAAAAGTTGAGCCAGCCCCCAAGGATTCCTTGATATAGCCTTGAAAGTGAAGCTTTATGCGAAAAAAAAAATTGTTTTGATCACTTGAGCATTGAATTATGTTCATATTCTTCAGGATTTCTTACTCTGTTTGTTTTGGTTGGTTTAGCTATCACCCGGCAAGTTTTTACCTTGGGACTCGTTGTGAAAGAGATGAAAGTCACGAAGAACTAACCAGGGAAGTAGCCTTGTTGATGGTGTCAGCATCAAATCCCGAAATCTGGGCATCTTCGAGGGTGTTGAGCATCACATCCATAAAATCCTGCTCCTCTTCTCTTCCCATCTGACTTCTTCTTCTGTTTATGCTCCTCCAGCCACCCTCCAACTAGAGCGTCCAATTATTTTGCAGTTCTCTTCATCCTTTTCTCATATCTATTTAAATCCAACCACCCCAGAAACGGTATTGCATCAGACAACACAAACACACCAAACAGATGAACAAATTCCCTCATCACTTTCTGCAAGCAACGTGCCTCATCTTCATCAAAATCAGCATTGGTTCCGAAGTATCGCTTACCTCCAACGATTCTTAAAGCAAGATTCTGTGGCAAATCCCCAAACCATTGCTTCATGTCCACAAGAACTCCACTTTCTGCACTGCCTTTGCTAACCCAGAACTGGTACAATTCCTTGATCGCAGTTCCCACCTCTGAAGCTCGTATATGCTTCAGCATATCAAGCCGATGATTCGACAAAAGCTCAATGGTAGCTATCTTGCGCATCTCACGCCAGTATGATCCATATGGAGCAAACCCAAACATAGCATAGTCATATCCCAACAACTTTGAGGCTGCAATGCTCGGTCTGGTGGAGAAAACCTTGTCATGGACAGTGAAACACTATCTGGCCATTTCCCAGCTATTCAGAACCAAAACTCTATGAGAACCCAACCTAATAGTAAAAACTGGTCCGTACTTGTCAGCCATGGCACCCAGTGTTTTGTGGGTCAGTTGCTGGCCGCCGAGTAGGTGCATATGGCCTATAATAGGCCAAGCGCCACCAGCTTGAGGCGCAGTACAGGTCTTTTTCTCACGAATAATTTGGCTTCTCAAGTACTGAAAACAGATACATACTAGCAAAGCAAAGAGGCTGGAGAACAGAGTCAATAGGAATTGGAGTAGAGGATCCATTGTTAGCTGAGAGTCTCACTAACAGGAAAGGTTTTGTCGAATTAAGTAGCTTTAGATATCCTCTTGGATTATAATGTTGTTTTCTTCTGATGTTTGTCTTGTTCTTTGGAAGATAAGAATAACCGACTTCCGTGGCCATAGATTGTTGCCATTTCACCATACAAACTGGCCTATATTCAAGTTCAACCTGTCAAAATCAACAATCTTGTTATGTCTGGAGGATCTGGTAATTTGCCTTGTTGCTTGGAAACGCTCAACTTGGACTTCAAATGATGCTTTGGTTTCTAAAGCTGATCCGTACTTGTCAGCCATGGCGCCCGGTTTTTCTTAGGTGAGTTGCGTCCGCCTAGGAGGTGCATATGACTGATATAGGCCACCCGCCACCCGCTTGAGGAGCACTGCAGGTCTTTTGCTCATTAACAGTTGGTATCTTTTGGTGGTTACAAAAGATACAAACTAGCTAGGAGGGAAAAGCGGCTTGAGCTCAGACTCAGAGTCAACAGCAATTAGAGGAGAATGGTCCGTTACAGCTCATATGGCGGAGCAGGAAGGGGTTAGACGGATCTTTCATTTTCATATGGTTCTTCTCATGGTTGTCTTATTCTTAGGAAGATGAGAATATGTGACTTTTTGAGATCATCCCCATAAACTATCAAAAATAAGTTAAGATGACTGCCATATTCATTGCACTTCAGCTTAAGCAAAATCTTTAAGCTCCCCTATTTTGAAATTGGCTTTTGTTAGTCGTCACGACCAGCACTAAGGCTTTTCAATTGAACCTCTGACCCCAATCCATCATAGTTGAAAACTGAGAAGATATCATCGGCTAGGTCAATCCAATCCGATTGTTCTTTTTCTTCCACCCCGAAAAAAACAAAACAAAGAAAGGTCAATCGGATGTACGAGGTATTGGGAACTTCTCCCCCTTGTGAAAACCGTACCTAATTTTTTTTCTTTTGCTAGTTAATGACAGTATAATTTCCCCCATTACCAAAATCCTTAAGGAAGGAGGGAGGAAGGGCTTTAATTGAAGCATATGCAGTACAGTTTGGTTCTATAGAATATGCAAATTTTGACAAAGCTCCCTCGCGCATCAGGCAGCAAGGAACATTGAGAGAATGATATTATGAATTTGAAATACTTGCTGAAGGAGTTGTCAATTGGCCACAAAGGGCTTAAATTGGAGCATTTGTTGGTGGGCTAAAAAAAGATATTTCTGCGGAAATGCCACCTTCCAAACCCAAAATCTTGAGGGAACCATTCATGGTGGCTTGGATAAGCGGCCAGAGAGTGTCAACTGTCAAGGAAGAAGAAACAAGGCAAATTAGAGGCAAAGATTATTACCGTATTTCTAGTTTTCGTCTACTCCAGCGCTAGCTCTAAATATATGTATTGTGCACAATGCAATCGATCCTGAGATGGCATGAATGATTCTCATGGCCCAAACACAAATTTCACGATGTCAACAAAATGAAGAAATTCCCAAGGTATCCATTCCACTTGGAGGAACAAAACATGCTTATAACGACAGTTATAACCTGATCAAAATGCAAGACGAGACAAGAAACCACAATTCATTTCATGATAAAAAAAAATAAGTAAATGAATAAAAAGAAGCCAATTTCAAGTCCACAGCAAGAATGATTAAGGATTTACAGAAGTGCCTAACTTACTCCTATGTGGATAAAATAGTACAAAGCACTATAACCTAACCAGGTATGTTTTGCAAAGCGGAATTGAGAAAAGTTGTCTCGTGCCATGAGAACAAGCACTGTTGGGTTTGCATTTCCACCACGAAGGTGGGCTGCACTTTGGGGGTGGGGGTGATTTTTTGTATATCATGCCTTCTTCCTGTACAAACGCCAATCCTTAGGTACCTTCTTAAACCTTGCATTTCCACGAAGAATTTGAACGCTCATTTCTCCGCATGTATTTCCTCTTCCGAGGATAAACTCAAACACACATTGGTCTTTAGGTTGTACAGCATTCTTCTCTACGAAATAAGACCACCCATTAGTAATCATGATTCGGCCATTCGACCTTTCAACAACTTTCACAGGGCACTTATCTTCATTCGGACCGCGGATTACCACTTCTTGCTTCAGCTTAATATTATATGCATTCACCACTGATCTACGAACACACTGCAGCCGGAACCAATGTCATGAGAATCTGTTTTTTCAAACATTTACAGAAAGCATGTGGACCTGACATAACCGGTTAACTCACAATAGCAAGAGAATTATTTGATACAAACAACATATATGGCAATGATGAATTAAAAAAAATTATGAATTTGGAGGTTCTGATACAAATATGAGTATATTGCAAGAATAGAAATCAATTTTGGTTCTCTCCGACAATTTTAAAAAATGACTAGTTTCTGCCTTCCAAAATAGATGAATCGGATGAAACAATAACAAATAATGAGTATTCATGTTACATCCAGCTTAGCTTCTACTCCACTCATTCAAGATGACACCGCCAAATGTTCCTAAATTTAAAGTATCCTACAGGCATAACACCCAATACATTTATTATATTTCTCTTTTGGTATGTAAAGATATCACATTTTATCAAAAAGCATTAGAAGCACAACATAAGTACCCTAGGGGTATGCTGTACAATCCAGGGAAAGCACTAACCATGTCTGAGCTTAACCGCCGGACGACAGTCAATTTGAAGCTTCCTTAAAATTAGGTATAAACCTAGTTTCACCTAGAAAGTAGCCAATGTGGGATTTAGCACCCAAGACTACCTTTAATGTAGGTTATATATATTCACAATGTGGGAATAAGGTGTTACAAACTCCCCCCTTTTAACTTCCCAATGTGTCTACATACAGACCCTGTCGTGCAGTGCTACAGTTTCACCAGGCTGGTCTTTCTACTTTGATACCATAAACAACCCGGGAAAAGCAATAGCCACATCAGTACTATAACTCAAAAAGACTAGTCCAATTAAAAAATTCCCTGGAATCCCCTATAAAGCCCAGTTTTACCTAGTAAATAGCCAATGTGGGACTCACTGACTACCTTTACAACCTACCCATTGGTCCCATTCTATGTGGGCTATTTCCCAATGTGGGACTCAGGTCGTATGTATACAAAGGGAGACACCAGTTTTAAGGAAAGGGACACCCAATACATTTCCAAGTAATTAAAAAGTGAACAAACACCAAATAATATCATTGTGATACCAATTTGACTCAAATAAAAGGATACATAATAAAACAATACTCTCCACATCTCATCTTATGATCCACAACCAAAATCCCAATAACCTTTTCACTCTTCCTCCAATTTCCAAATAAAAATAAAGTATATATGCATCTCCTAGGTGAACAGTGCACTACATCGTTGATCCTTGCACACAAAATATATCTTCTGAAAACCATTCTAAACCTCACCTCTCCATATATCAAAATCCCAATGTACCATATGGACATTGCAAAAAGACAATATATAAACACTGAAAAATACAAGACCAGAAAACTCACCAAGACATATCGCATAAATTTAGAAATGGATGTAACGAAATGTGGATTCTTTGGTGCAACAACTTGGGCAACTTTAGGGCTCTTGTTTTGTTCAAGATTTGCTTCAGCAATTCTTCTTGATTTATGTCGATTAGCTTTTGATGAAACTGCAAGCATACAATTTCTAAATACATAAATTGTATTCAAAGACACAAAAATGGGAGAAAGCAACTAGTTGAGAGTAATAAGTATTAAGTACAACTCACCCCCTGCCTCTTCATTGGTCTTGAGACCTATCAGCAAAAGCTTTCGTTTGCCACCACGAGTCAATCTACCACAAGTCTGCTTTGCTGTAGAATCTTCTTCAGTGGTCAGACATGGAAGAGTCTTGCCCATAGCTTCAGCTTCATACTTCATGCATCCAGTTTTATTGAATATCTTGACTTTAAACACATTACCTCTATTGTATTTGAAAATTAGAAAGTCCCCAAATTCCAGAGAATGATCACTTGCAAACTGTTGCCAGCCACACTTAAAACACAAGCGGCTGCCAATTTGGTCCAGTTCAACAGGCCAAGAGTTTCCAGTATGATCAATGAGAATGGCCTTCTTTGGTATGTTTCCAGTGAAGTGCTTGATAAATGCGGGTGGTATGGACTGCAAATAGATTGAGATTTCATCAGATAATTAACAGTCCATCTAAATTCAAAAAACACCACAAATGATACCCATTCCTATCTATTGTCTATTGCATGATGATAAAGATAGAACCTTTTTTTGGAAGAGTTGAAGAGATTCTTTTTTAACACATTTATTTCCTTGGGCTTCCATCATTGTTTGCAATGGGAACAGCTTTCATAATTTGATCGTATCCATCACAAGTGTTTAGTGGTTATTAGGTGTATTTTGTGTATACTTCTGTACTTGGGCTATTCCTTTTACTATCAATAAAGTTTTATTTTTACTTATATATAAAGAAATAGATAGAACCTTTTTGACAACTCTTTTACAACTTCGCTTTAAATAGAGGATAATTTTGTAAAATAATGATATTCTTACAACAACTTAAGAGCTTATTTTACACAGCTACTCTCCATTTAAAACAAAGTTGTAATAAAAAGGTGGTAAAAAGGGTTATATTTGTATCTCTACTATCAAAATACTTAACAACATTTTTCCTTTGAGTATAGATGGTGTTTTAGTATATACATATCAAACATGAAAAGTGCAATGAACCATTTAGGTTCTAGAAAGAACATATAGAAACATATATATATATATAAATGGAACATATAGAAACATATATATATATATATATATTGTTTATCAATACTTGAGAAAGAAATCCAAAAACCAAACGCCCTGATAAAAGAGTATTTTCCTTCAGAAAATCCTTAACCTGTTACTGTATACATCAATACATACATATATGTATTGGAGGGAAAGGAGGGCAATGCTCCAGTATGTTAGAAATACCACAGCACAGTAAGATGTTAAAATTACGTTGTCTCATACATTTTCACAATGAACAGCTTTATTTCTATTACTTCAAGAAGTAACACACTGTTCTCTTCATTTCTTAATTTACAAAAAGAGAAGTACAAAAGAACAGTATAAATACGAAATGGTTTGTGGAAACAAGGGTATAACTTAACAAAGAAGAAAGGGTGGCTGCCAAAAATTAAATCCCTTTGTAAAACGTCACAAAATAAAACGCAAAGTTAGGAACCTTCAAGAATATCAATATCATAGACAACACTCTAGCAAGTCACAAGTAGGGTCAAGTAGACCCTTTTCTTATCTTGGACATATGGGAAATTCACAAATCCCTGGCACCTAAAACTATGCCTTTTGTTTTACTTGATTTCGCTTGTAACAAAACAGAGCAGCAGGATTTTAAGAATCCGGTAAAACAATAGACCAGAAAAGAATTTTATGAATCTATGAGAGCAAAAGAAAAGGATACTTTATCCGTTTGATTCAAAGCAAACACCGAAATCTTGAATGGCTGAAAAACAAAGTCTCATATCCACCAACTACTAGAAACAGTGAGCTCTATGGCAACGGTTGAGAGAGAGAGAGAGAGAGTACTATTTCGTGAGAGCAGTTAAAGGGAAGGAAAACTTTGAAGAACTCGGGGCCGTCTTCAGGGAAAGAGGGTCGTCTCCGTCCTCGAAACGACGGCATTGTTGTTTCGGCTCTCTCTCTGTATTTTCTAGTACCCTCGTGAGAACCCAATGATATCATTCAGAATCGGATTGAAAAGGAAGTTGCCGTACAAAGTTACAAACTCTTTGTCCTCGGACTCAGTGCCTCACACGTTTCTTTTTACGTTCGCTCTCGCGCGCGCGAGCGCGAGAGTCTCCCTCACTTGGGTAACTTCAGTTCATATATGGCACATGAAATTGTTGGCTGTGGTTCCTAACAAAAATGAGCACGAGTTTCCTACATTTTATATATTTTTTTTTATAACAAGGATCCACTATTTTTAAGAAAGTGTTACATTTGCAGACCCTTAAGAATGTAGGAAACTCGTACTCATCTTTGTTAGGATTTTTATTTTTTATTTTTCGTAAGATTCAAGATTTAATGCTGCGTTTGAATGTTGAATTGAATTAAATTGATAAAATATTATTAAAATATTATTTTTTAATTTTATTATTATTTTAAAATTTAAAAAAGTTGAATTATTTATTATATTTTATTTTAAAATTTGAAAAAATTATCATGATGAGTTGAAAAATGTTGAAAATCCAAACATATCCTTACTATTTTTTAAAAAGAATTAAAACAAAAATATACCTATCCTGCCTGAATACTGCTATTTACATAATGTTGATACAATTTTCCATCAAGATCGG
This sequence comes from Cyclocarya paliurus, assembly GCA_029856935.1. NCBI lineage: Eukaryota > Viridiplantae > Streptophyta > Magnoliopsida > Fagales > Juglandaceae > Cyclocarya > Cyclocarya paliurus. The sequence continues at coordinate 31,744,712 of CM056952.1, forward strand.
ATAATAATAATATGGTCAAATGCTCTCCATGGTAGTGCTTGGACGGTAGCGTGACTTTTGGATGCTCATTCATGAATTAAACAGTTAAAAAATGTAGAAAATATGAATAAAGAGGCATAAAGATTTATGTAATTCGGTATTATGATTTCGTTTGGTTATATAGATGAGATGAAATGAGATGAAAAATTTATAAATAATAATAAGATAATTTGTGAATAATAGTGAAACGGTTTGAGTTAAGATGTTTTATAAAATTTTGAAAAATGAAGAAAAAATTAAATTATAATATAATTTTTATTTTGAGATTTGAAAAAATTAATTTCTTTTTTTTTTGTTAAGAAGTTTGAGAAAATTATAATGATTAGGTAATGATTATATGAAGAAGTTAAAATTTTGAAATTAAAAAGTATTTATATTTAAATAATATTTTGATATTGAGATGAGATGAGATGGATTAACACAATCAGTAAAATCAAACGGTGCTAACGCATAGGCCTACATATCTTTTGAGGGTGAAATATATTGTTTTTGCTGATGATTTTATAGTCTCTCGTGTACTCGCTTTGCTCTCTGTACAATGGTGAAAAGTTTTTGGGAGGACGAAGAAGATACCTTTGTGCAGAAGTCGAGAGTGAAAATGGAGCCCCCTTTTATCTCTCGTTTATTGCCCTTGAAGTTGATGCTTTAACCCAAATGTTTAGATGCATCCCACTTCCTTTACTTCACTTTCACCTTTTTAAATGTTAGGCCACCAGCTGTATTCTATATCTCTTGACACGTTGTCTTCTACTTCCTTGCTTGGTCACGATTTTTATCCTCTCATGAGCTTGACCACATGCTTATTTTATCCCATTACTGATGAGCGGGTATGTATCTAGTACAAAAACTGAGGTTCAAAAATTAAGCTATAATTTCCTAGACTTGATTGTGGTTGGGTTTGGTGAATTTTCGTTGGCCTATTTTGGAGACTTTCGTGCTGCTGTATTTATCAGAAGATTAGAAAAAGGAACGTGTTGGGTACTCTGCTGATCTCAAATTTTATAACTAGCGAGTGTTCGGAATGATTAGCCAATACAGATAAGGACTCCGCTAGATAATGACTGACTCATGGCAGGCCCAACTAATTTCTTCCCCTACCTTCTGAGCTCCAAAAGGTCAGGGCACTGCATGTTTATGCTTTCTTATTATGAAACCAGGGATTTCTAAAAGAAGTATGCATTAAATGTTGTGTTCTGCGAAGGGCATACACGCCTGGCATTCATCAATTCCAAATCTGTCAAAACTCTTCCAAAAACTATGGAATTACAGTCCAAAAGATACCCAATCTACCTTAAGGAAAATCATTTTGGAAAAGAACTTAACTGGTTAAAGTTTTACCTATTGACAGATAATAGAAGTCTCAGGTTGGTAGGGCCACGAGCCCTTAAAACAGACAACAAGATAACTTATCTACGCTAAAAAGCAGAAGAAGAGGTCTGAAAATAACTACCACGAATCAGTATAAGCCCCCAAAAGGATTACTGGGGCATCTAAAAATGGAGACTTTCAGCATAACATCATCACTCTTAATCAGCTCAAAGGCACAAACATCTCCCACTTGCAGACTGTTATCCTTCACAAAGGTACGCCAACCAGCAGACAAGACAGCGTATGACAAATGTGGATAGCTATTAAACTTCACTGGCCATGATTTTCCCCCAACCTGAAGCATCACTCTCTGTCCACTTTTAATGTTGAGAAAGCTACTTAGTACAGTCTGCACAGGAGAGATATTCGATGTTACTGTCAGCATAAATCCTCCACTAATCACTGAGTAAGATTCTTGTATATAAATCCTAGTTTTGAGTTGGTACTATTCACTAGACAAATGATCTATATATTGAACCTTCACATGCATCATAAGAGATAAAGCAGAAGATGTGTTTTTGCTTATCATGTTTTAGCCTTTCCTCTTTCTATGTCTTATACATCACAGCATTGGTATGTATTGTACAAGGTAACATTTTATCGCTTTACTTCCTATATCAAGTAACAAGTCTCTTGCTTGTGGTCCAATGCATGGTCTCCTAGGGAAAGCTAAAGGAGAGAGAAGGTGCATAACCTTACAATAGCACCATACTTCTCACAAGCTACTGCATAAATATTTAAAGAGGGGATTCTTTTGAGTATCATGCTCGCAGATACTCTCTTTACATATCAACCGTTTGAATTTGCCTTTGCCAAATTCAGATAATTAGTACTATTATGTCTATAATTGCATATAATCAATTGCTGATTTGATTTTGAGATTTTCCTGGAATTTTTTTTAGAAGTAAAATTCTCCTGGATTTAATTATTTTGTTCAAAATTTCTTAAAAGCTTACCGATTTTAATGCGCAACGCAAATATGATGGCTGCATGACAACCAAGAAATAAGGATTTTCAGGTTTAAAGCCACTTGCTTTCTGAAGAGCACTAGATTTTTCATTGACCGTTTGAGTCCTTCTAGGAACCTTAGATTCTGGGCATCGATTGGTGGCAGAAATGCCTTCTACACCTTTTATCGACAAGCAAATGATAATGAGATAGCGTTAAAAACTTTAGCCAAAAGAAACAAACAACATAAACAGAAACATAAAAAGTTTCACACCTTCACAATCTTGCTTTGTAGAATGCAAATTTGCTTGTCCTTTAAACTTGTCAAGATTTGCCTCTTTGCATTGATTTTGTGTACAATGAGGGACCAACCTTGACAGAGTATTCCCAGTCTCAGCACTTGGATTCATCCTCTTCATCTTGTGAAGCCGAGGACATGATAGCGGTGATTTCTCCCTCATTTTTGGGTATGCTGGAAATTCATCCAAATTTCAACAGAACTATCACTCTCAGATTCTTCCATTCGGAAAACAGGGAAAAACAAAGAATATATATGAAGCTCGGCAGACAAAATTGGCTAATAATTTATCTAAAAAAGAAAGAGCAGCTTCCTCACCTGGCAATTTTGGGCAATGTTCTTCAGGGGCACGGAAAATCACCACTTGGAAAGAAATTTTAATGCCCTTAATAAGTTCAAATGAACAAACGTCACCTACATCCAGATTATTGTCTTGTACAAATTCCTTCCAACCACCTCCAAATTGGCATGCAGCACGCCGGTTGAAATTGTACCTAACAGACCATCTTCTCCCATCTGAAAGCTGAAGGATGATATCATCCCATTTCTTATTGAAATGTCTCTTTGCAAAGCCTGATGGTATACTCCGAAGAAAGCGGGAAAAAAAAAATGAAAAAGGTAGAAAACTTTCCAGGTTTAGTCAAGATAGAACTGAAAATATATACAATGCTGTTCTGAAAGAAAGCATCCCTGCACAAATTTTGTCTTCTCTTCTAAAGTATATCATCTGCAATTTGAACTTCTTACAAATTGTGATGATCAAGTAGGCTTTAAATTAAAGGCTTACCACACGCCCAAATCGAACATATGAGGCTTGCATGATAACATCGAAATGAGGATTTTCAGGTTTAACGCCTCTTGCGTTCTGAAGATCTTTGGCTTTTTCATCAGCAGTCATTTTTGGAATCCTTCTAAGAACCTCAGATTTTGGGGATTTCTTGGTGGTACCTTCAACACCTTTTGTTTACAATCAAATAATAATGAGACAATATTAGAAACTTTGACCCAAAGAAATAACATAAACAGAAACCTAAAGATTCCACACCTTCAAACTCCTGCATGGTGGAATGAAATTTCGCTTGCCCTTTCGATTTCTTGACGTTTGGCTCTTTCGATTTATTTTTTGTAGAGTGAGGAACCAACCTTGAAAGATTGGCAGTACTCCCAATCTGAGCACTTGAATTTGTCCTCATCATCTTGTGAGGACGAGGACATGACAATGGTGATTTCTCCCTTGTTTTTGGGTATGCTGGAAAGTCGTCCAATATTTCAACAGAACTGTCACTTGACATTTCTTCCATCCTAGAAACTGGAAACTTTTCATGAATTTTCAGGTCCTCACCAGGGGAGCTATTAAATGGATAATCTATTTCTGTTGCACTCTCATCAAACACAAGAACACAAAAGTGAGACTTTCCTTCATATCTGAAAACCAGCAAGTGCCCCAGCTTTAGAGAACTATACTCCATGAATTCTCGCCAGCCCTTCTTTAACCAAACCTCACCATCACATTTCGCCAACTCTAGTTTCCATTCTGCGCCATTTGGAAGCTTAATCAATGCTAGGTTTGACAGGCTTTCTCCATATCTCCTTATAAACCTTTTTGGAATCCTCTGTAAAGAATCTACAGTTAAGTTTACATAAAAACCAGAAATTTTAGTAAAGTGAAAAAACACACATACATACACAGTGTTCTTATTGTTCAAATAAGACCCTTAAAATATTCTCTTAAGAGGCCTACAAAAACCTCGAGGAAGGGGCCGCCTGATTAAAAATTGCTTCTGGTATTTAGTCAGAAGTATAGATACTGAAGTCCTCTTAAAAGTCCCGAACCAAATTGAAGCAAATTGAGGGCTTTTCTGTTCCGGTGGTCCAAACTGAAGATATCAATCCAAGTCTTCAGTCTAAGTTGAATCATTTGCTGCTATGAAAGCGTTTACCTTTGACATGACCTAGAAAGACCGTGCAATGCAATGCACAGGACAGCCCTGCCCATTCAAGATAGCTGCATAAAGTACTTCGTTCTCAGTTGAAAAATCTGAGGCTTCCTTCTTTTGCCCATTTTGGTTTTTCTGATATGGGTCTTTGATAATGCCAATATCATGCAATAAGGCATCAAATAAGACCGGAAGTTTTAAAACGAGCAAAAATAAAGTCCCGGAAAAACCAATTACTTTAAAGCAAACTATCATTCAGTAGGATTCAAACAAATTGTTTTTTATCTGATTAGTTTTGCAAAAGGGAGAAAAAATAGTGGTGTTAAATTATCAAATAAGAGAGAGATGAATGAATATGCTTACCAGCTTCCCATCTCGCAGAGAATCAGGGAGAATTATCTTGAAGAAATGTGGAGATTTCAATGGACTGTGCTCTTCTCTCTGGCCTTGGGAAGTCATGGTTGAACTTCCAACAGCTCCGAGTCAGAGTATATGAAACAGAAGCTTTTGCTCTAGCGCCTGCACTTTTGAGTGGTTGTGTTCCATGAACATACACTCTGTCACTGTAATTGTGTGAAAAAAGAGTTATCGATACAAATCCAAACTAGACTTCAATTTACCCAAGTTAACATCTTTAAGATTATAACGCCATATTTCGAAAAAAAAAAAACAACAGATTTTTAAATGAATCTACGAATAACAAAGCCTCGAACCTCTCAACTACAAGAGAACAGTAAGCTTATGGAAACGCTAGAAAGAGTGTGTGTGTGTGTGTTTACTGTTTGGAGAGATCGCCATTGTTGTTTTGGGCTCTTTCTTTTGTTTGTATTATTTTCTACTTCATCTGAACGTGGAAATCTAATGGCTCAGAACGGATTTGTAGGCAAAAAAGTTGCAGAAATATGTTTATTTTGTAATGTGGAACACAAGAAGTTTATGCACGTCCCATGGATTTGGTGTGCGGATTCATAACAATAAAAAATCTCAAGTTGGGCTGCATCCCATCGCACACCGTGTCGATTAATGATTGGTTTCCCTCTCTCAGACACCATTCACAACACGGGTTTTGCTACACAACCTCTTACTATTCATCCACACTCCACACTCCACATTTTTTAATATTTTTTTATATTTTTTTAAAATTTTTTTTTGAATTTATTTTTTTTAAATATTTCAAATTTTTTATTTACTATTCATATAAAAATTATTTAATAAAAAAATTAAAAAAAATTTTTAAAAAAAGATGGAGTGTGGAGTGTTGGGAGGTTGGAAAGATTTATTGTTCACAACATACAACTTTAGAAGAGATGATATTACAGTGAACCATTCATATCATTTCTTTTAAAAAAATATTTTTATTTTTATGTGAGTTTTAGATCATTTTAAATTTTTAAAGAGCGACTAAGATATGAAAAAGTATTTAATCAATGATGGGCTGGACTCTTCTACGAAAAATGGGCTGGGCTGGGCTGGACTTGTTGGACTCATCTCATCTCTTTTAGATACTGAAATATTTTCAACATATCTCATCTTATCTTATTATTATAATTTTTTTAAATTTCTATATAAAATATAATAAATAATTCAACTCTCTTAAATCTCAAAATAATAATAATATAAAAAAATAAAATTTTAACAATATTTTGTTTAGCTTATATAAAATCATCGTTTTTCTTCTTACGAGCACTTGAAGTGAGTGGAAAAACTAGCGTGTCAAAACGGGGCGTTTTTGCACATAATCGTCCAGATTGATCTAAGAAGCTGATTGGTGGTGGCATACAAGAAGCAAGCATGTAATTGAAAGAAAGAAAAGAAAATAAGCTTTGTATTTCTATGTATAACATTGTATAATAGCAGTGTTAATTGCTTGCTCTAATTAGGAGGAGTCCAATATAGCAGGGAATAATATTATTTCCATAATAATATGCTAAATATTATTATAGATTAGTCATAAATCCAAGCGATGTACGAAAATAATTTAAAAATAATATATTATTTAATAAAATATAAGCTGAGATTTTTGCTGCTTTTATTTTAAAATGGGCACGCTTAACCCATAGTTTTCAAGAATATAACTTTATATTAGTAAATAAAATGGTGATTTATTAGAATGAGGAAATCGTAAGGAAATAAACATGAGATAAACGCATGAGTCCTATAATATTTATGTTTATTTAATGTTGTCCGAACTATTTATACAGGCAATAATAAATATTGTAGGACATATTTTATGTATTTTTCTACTTGAAATGCTCAACTACAAACTAGAACTTAAGACATTTTTTTTACTAACAGCATTAAACACAAATTCGCTAGTTTGCTGGATTAAACATAACTAGGGCTGAGCAGAAATCCGAAAATCCGACTCCGAATCCGGCTCCGCTCCGACTCCGCTCCGGATCCGCTCCGACTCCGGCTTGTCGGAGTCGGAGTCGGATTTTTTTTCCTCTTCAAAGTCGGAGTCGGAGTCGGAGTCGGAGTCCATGATGAACCGACTCCGACTCCGCTCCGATCCGACTCCGACACTCCGCCTCCGAATTCGCCTCCGAGTCCGCCTCCAAATCCGAATCCGACTTGATCATCCGACTCCGCCTCCGATTTTATACATATTTTATAAAAATATATTTTTTTTCTATATATTAATCATTTAAATTTTATACAATTATATATTATATATTTAGCTAAACTCAATAATACACTAGTTAAATAATATATTTATACTATAATATATATATAGACTAAATTGACTAATAATAGTTTAGTATATGACTATAGGTAAATATCATACTATTACAAATTTACAATATTACTACCATGTAACACTAAATTACTAATTTATAAATATAATAACATGTAATACTAATGTATATATAATATACTATAAACACTAAGATGCATAATAACATCAACATGTAATACTATCCAATAACTAAAGTATTAGTTACTAATACTATATATATAAATCACTATATAAATCACTATAGTATTAGTATTAGTATAGTTATACTAATATTTAGACTAATACTACTATATAGTTATACTAAATTAAAATCACCATAACAAATACTAATTCATATAGTTATGCTAATCACTATAACTAATACTAATATTTATATTAATACTAATACTAATACTAATATAGACTATAGTTATAACTTATAGTATACTTATACTAAATCATTATAACTTGTACTAATATATTATATAGTTATACTGTATCACTATAACTTATAGTCTTATACTAATATAGTTATACTAAATCACTATAACTATATTAGTATATATAACTATATAGTATATATACTATATAGTATATAGTATTATTAATAACTAATAATAATATAACTATTAGTATAACTAATATCACTACTAGTATAACTAATACTAATACTAATACTAATATACTAATACTATTAGTGTATAATGTATTACTAATATTTATATATATTAATATGTATATCAAGTATAAGAGATTAGAGATTTAATATATATATATATATATATATATATATATATATATATTAAATCACTAACATACTAATAGTATGATACTATAGTATTAGTAATTATACCATAAGATATAGTAATAGACTACTATTATATTATAGTAATACTATATTATATATAAAATAGGCCATAATGGTGTGGATTAGTAACAGTATAATTAGTATTAGTAATATTCATATATATTAAATTTTTTTTTTTTGAATCTTCATTTCATATACTACTATATAGTATATAGTATTACTCTATCTTTTTAGAATCAAGTTCTTGCTCATGAGTACATGTAAAAATAGGACTTTCTTTTTATTTTTAAATTTTGAATGCATGTTAGTATGTTACTTGTTTTATTTAGTTGTATTTTTTGTTATAATCAAAAAGTTTAATTAGTTTAGATTATAATTTTGAGAAAATTAAAATTTGAAAGCCTACAAATTTTTTTTTTTTTATAAAAAAGTGGGTCAAATATGAAGTTAAAAAAGAAAAAAAAAGTCCAATAATCCGACTCCGCTCCGACTCCGCTCCGACAAGTCGGAGTCGGAGTCGGAGCGGAGCCTATACACTTCGGAGTCGGAGTCGGAGGTCGGATTCGACCTCCGACAAAGTCGGAGTCGGAGTCGGAGGATGGGCTCTCCGACTCCGAAGGGGTCGGTGCTCAGCCCTAAACATAACAACTTGACTGAGGCATCACAAAATGGGGACTTTTCACCATACAAAAAGACAAAAACATCTACTTAACTTGTGGTTGTAACTCAAGAATTTCACTACCCACGATTTATCCCCAACCTGCTCAAGCTTCACTACTCTTGAAAACTCTTTCTGCTACAGTCTGCACAAAAAACAGATTTTCAAAAGTACACAACACAGAACACTGTCTCTTCACAGATCATAGTATTCAAAATTGGCTTAATTTGCTAGATTAACTTGAGTATTTGCTGTTTACTGATGCCGGTACACTCAGATCTCTTACCCAGAGATTGATGGTTATTTGTAACTCCAATGCCCTTCATCAACTCAAATACACAAACATCACCTTCTTCCAATTTGTTATCCCGGGCAAATGCTCTCCAACCGATAGAAAGTTCAGTATTTCTACTACTGCCAAAATCTCTATAAATGTATTGGACAGGCCAAGTTTTCCCACCTGAAACCAGGAGGATGACATTGCCAGGCTTCTGATCACTCAAATATTTCTCTGCAAACTTGCATGGTATATGCTGAAGGGTTGAGTAAAGGAAAAAACAATTAGGAAAGAAACATCTTCAACTAATTGAAATCTATTCAATATGTAATTAATGCATGTTATCTGCAAATTGAAGTTGACAAAGGTTGTGATGCTCCAACATGCTTTAAACGGAAAGCTTACCAAGTTGCTTCTGCCGTAGGCGTATACTGTGCACATGGAGACCATAAAAAATGGATTTTGAGAATTGAAAGCAATAGCTCTCTCAAGAGCCCTAGCTTTTTCAGTAGCTGTCCGTTTTTTACTCCTAAAAATATGAGATTGAAAGCACATGATGGGAGACTTAGGCATGCTTCCACCTTCTCCTTTAGAAGAAAAATAAAGTCCCCCTGCCCCAGATCAACATACAGGAAAAAACGTAAATCAGAAGATATCAACTTGATAGTTTGACCTGCCTACAGAACATAAGCAAAATATAAACAAGATCTTTTGCCTTCAAATTAACCTTTGCATGAAAGTAGGTGAAAACATGTTTCCCTTTATATCTGATGTTCTCCAGATATAATCGTGCTCTAAACAAGTACTTACCTGGCGAAAGAGGGCATTGTTCTTCATTTGCACGGAAAATTACAACGTTGAAAGAAACTTTAATGCCCTTAATCAGTTCAAACACACAAACGTCACCTACTTTCAGACTATTGTCCAGTGAGAATTCCTTCCAACCTAAAAATTTGCCTGCACTGTACTTAACAAACCAGTTTCTGCCATCTGAAACCCGAAGGACCACATCACCAAGCGTCTTGTTCAAATATGTCTTTGCAAATTTTAATGGTATATTCTGAGATTAAGAAGAAGAAAAATTAGAAAGGTTAATAAAATCCTCGTTTAGTACAGAACTGAAAAGATTTGCAGTGTTGTTCAGAAACAAAGCATCTCTGCACAAACTTGTTCTATCTTTTAATAGTAAATCATCTTCAAATTGAAGATGCTAGAACTTGTGATGATGAAGTGGGTTTCAAATTTAAAGCTTACCAAACACCATCCAAATTGCACATATGATGGTTGCATGACAACCATAAAATATGGGTTTTCGCGTTTGAATCCACTTGCTTTCTTAAGAGCTCTAACTTTTTCAATCGAAGTCAACGGTCGAGTCCTTGTAAGAACCTCAGATTTTGGACATCCAACTTCGTTGGTAGAAATGCCTTCAACACCTTTTGTTGACAATCAAATGATAAGGTGACATAATTAAAAACTTTAACCCGAAGAGAGAAATCAAATTAACTGTAATATATAAGATTCCATACCTTCAAAATCTTGCTTGATCGGATGCAGATTTCCTTGCGCTTTTAGCTTCTTAGGCTTTACCTCTTTAGATTGAATGTGGTTTGGTGTAGAATGAGGAACCCATTTAGGTAGATTGGAGATTTTCTCAGTTTTAGCACTTGGATTCGTTCTCTTCATCTTTTGAGGCCTTGGATCGCATGGCAACTTCTCCCTTCTTTTGTATGTTCTAAAGCTATCTAATATCTCCACAGAACTATCATTTTCAGTTTCTTCCTTTGGTGAAACTGGGAGTTTTTCAACAAAATTTTTCCCCTTAACTTGGGAGCTGTGGGTGGGATAATCTATTTCTGTTGCACTCATATCAAATATGAGTACATGAAAGCGAGAATGTCCTTCATATCTGAAAACTAGAAAGTGCCCCGGCTTCACAGAGTAATACTCCAAGAACTCTTGCCAACCCTTCTGTAACCAGATTTCACCATCACATCTCGTCAATTCTAATTTCCATTCTGCACCATTTGGAAGATTAAGAAATGCTAGGTTTGACAACCCTTCTCCATGTTTCCTTACAAACCTTCTCGGAATCATCTGTAAAGAATCTATGGTTAAGTTTACACTAAAAAAAAAAGTGCAGCAGAACACATCAAACACGTACACACAATTCTTGTCATGCATTTGAAACCCTTAAATTTGGGTTGACACTCGAGACTTTCTTACTTTTACTGTCACTTGATAGAAAACACTTTGTTTCTTTGGAGGCCAACAAAATGACACTCTTAATACTCTAAAGTTACAAAATGAACTGAAGCAAATAAAAGGATTTTCCTTGTTTATTTTGTAGTACACAGGAAATAGTTTAGAGTAAGTTCAGCCGGTACTAGTTGTTATGAATGTTTATAAACTTTCAAAGTTTAAGAACCTAATGGCTTTAGACTCGCTCTGCTATCTGTGTGTGTTCAGCATCTTACAGCAAAACCAAAAGGAACTGTTCTTTATTTGATTATTTTTCACAAAACAGCAGTGTCAAATTCTTGAATCAGATGAATAGAAATGAATATGCTTACAAGCTTCCAATGTCGTAGAGAATCAGCAAGAATTATCTTGAAAAAGTGTGGAGCTTTCACCGCAACTCCCGGACTTTGATCGTCTCTCTGGCCTTGAGAAGCCATAGTTCAACCTGAAGTTTTCCCAAGCAAGGATCAGAGTAAGTGTGAAAACAGCTTCTATTAACAGTGCCAACATGCTGGGTGGTTGTGCTCAATAATACAGAGATTTATTGTTAACTCGTTGGTACAGATGTGAATTCTGACACTAATCAGTTCACAATAACTTTCTAGCTTCTTTACTTGGCAAAGGTATTTGTTTTAACTTGCTTCAGATGGGGAATAAATAGGAGGGTCAGAGTTCATCGAAGGCTGATGAAGAGCTATTAATCCAATTGCAGAGAGAAAGTCAGCTTTTGCCTGACATCTTGTAAGATATACATGAAGGGTTGAAAAACATTTCCTTACTGTTTACGTTTTCTGTTATGAATTCAGGAATTCATTTCTCACCAGATTCTCTCATGTAACACCAGAATGCAGAAAGTGTCCCCCATTAGCAGAGTTTTTCGTTTCCAAAAAGACGTATACTCCATGTGAACAATGCATGGGGTTTTACGCCTTCCAATAGTCTAGGACAGTTGGACTCTAGATAAAGGATTAGGCCGTTGAAGTTCAGGGAAAATAGATGACAGATTAGAGGAGTCGAGGAGTCGAGGGTGAGGATTAGAATCCAGTTTTCGGGTTGTTCAAGATCAAATTGATAAAAAGACTTCTCAAAAATAGTCATTTTCCATCCAAAAATAATCTCTCCCTATTCTCGCTATACAGCCGCCCCCTCAAAAAACTTAGACTATACAGCCGCCCCCTCCTCCCTTCATCCCTCATCCTTCTCCTCTCTAGTTTTTATTTTATTTTTCTCATTTTGTTTGTATTCTTGTTCACAGTAAGGCGAGATGTAAATTTGTTATTCTTCGAAACCAGACGACCACCACGCGCCCCATCGCAAGATTTTCAAGGTGCGGATCCTTCAGACGAATAAAGAATCTCATTGAACAGAATGGTGCGTAAGCCATACGCGCGGCTCAAAGTACGCGCGCGACATCCACGCGTCATCGCAAGGGAAGCTCTATCACCACCACACGCGGCTTTTCTAGGACCAAGGCCATCTATTTCTTCAGACTTGATGTTTTGCCGTACTTCTAAGGTGCGTGTGTCCCTCACGCGCCACCACAGTCTCGGTGTTTGCATTTTTTATTTCCCTCTAAGATTGAAAATGCAGATCTACAGCTTTCCAAACTATAATTATCTATTTTTCCATATATCTCTTACATTTTCTATTATTTCCTTTGTTTTAGGTTAAAAAAAATACAGTCTCTTGGATTTTATCCATAGAGTGTGTCATCTACTCCGTCTTAGACAAAGTATGGGGTTGGTTAATTCTTTCTTAAGACAAACTATGGAGTTCGTTAAATTTGCCTTAAGACAGAGTGCTATCTCTTAGATTGTTTGTTTGTAGAGACTTACAGCAATGGACTAGACCATAGTCACAAAGAAATTTGTGTGTTAGAGAGTTTTAAAAGTAATAGTTGACTTGAATTTTGTATGTCTCATGTCAAAATTATAATGTCTCATTACGAATTAAGGGAGTTTGTTCTACCTTAAAAAAAAAAAAAAAAAGATAAAAAGACTTCTTCTAACAAATAAGATATTAATCAATTGCTATCTTAATATAGTATCTACATAGATTTCTATTCTCGTTCTACAACTTATTTTTATAAATATATATATATATATATAAAGTTATAAATAAAACATGACTGCACTATTTTTTGTGAGGCATCACTTTCAGTCACCTTTAGATTTCTACAGTCTCCATAAAAAAAGTTTAAAAAAAGTCAAAAGTCGAGCATCATTTTCCAGTCAAAAGTGCATTATCCATATTTCTTTGTTTTTTCAATGTGGATTGTTCTTTTCTATTTATTTTCTTCTAGACGCATAATGGTACTGTGATTTTCTCAAGTAATGATCCCTCACTCTTCTTATTTATTTGTCCCTTGTCATTTTATTTATTATTTATTTGGATAATGAGATGAGATAGTTTTAGATGAATTGAATAAAATATTATTTTTTAATATTATTATTGTTCTAAAATTTTTAAAAAATTAAATTGTTTATTATATTTTATGTGAAAATTTAAAAAAAAATTATAATGATAAGATGAAACCATCTTTATATCCAAACATGGTTAATCCACTCCATAGATTTAAATCAAGGTTTTCTCATATGTTTACACATATCCTTTGTTCCAGGAAAAAAAAAAAAGGAAGTGTTAATGTCATGTTTCGCACATCTTTAGGCCAAGATCTGACAACTCAAGTTTTCGAAAATGAGTCTTGCACAAGGTAGAATATACAACGGCTTTTCAGATAAGGTGAAGAAAACTTTTCAAGAGAGCGTTCAGGCTGAGGACAGACTACTTCTCGGGGTTCAGGACCCTTTATTGCGGGAACCGGCTACTTTGGAGGCTAGCCATCGGATTACTATAGCGGTCCCAGCTTCGATTGCGGCCAGCGAACTGGGGCGCAATTTTCCCGTGGTGCCTCTTCCTATGGCGATTGATGAGGTGCCCGGGGCTGAGGTCAAGATGAGCACCCTCCTCCAAAGTATTTTCGCATCTTCCACTCTTGACGAGAGACATCATTCTTCTTCATGGATCTCTCCTCCTTCCTCGTCCCATTCACCTGTCAGGAGTCACTCTCTCAAGATGGCCAATGAGGGGGTGGAATCCACCTTCTTCCAACAACTATGCAAAGGCAGAAGATTACTCAGGAGGTAAATCTCCTCCAAACGTTACTCGGGAGCCCGATGAATCCTGCTACAGATTCTCTTGTTCAGTCCAGCGATGGTTCGAGGAGTCTGGTCATTCATCTACTCGTCCAAGTAGAGTCTCTCGAAGGTGGTGGTTCTACAGGTGATACAACCAATAAGTGTCTGCATGACTAACCACTCACCCAAGCTGATTATCCATTAGCGGATGACGTTCCTCCAGATGCCGCGATCGGCCCCCTCCCAGGAAGAATTCTTCTTATCTTCTCCTTCATTCACGCCCTGTCAAGTTTCCGGCCTTTCTGGTCGCATGCTGAGTAACTGTTCACATTTTGTATACGTGGAAACTGTGGCACCCCCGACTTCCCTGTACGGACAGCACGGAAATCGAGACACCCGGAATGATGACAACACGGTCACACACCCCAACGACACGTGCCAAGTGTGTGAAATGCAACACGTGTACAAAGTAAAACGCAGCGGAAAGATTAAGTCAGATAACTAAGTACCAGAATTTAATACAATACAAAAATAATACAGAAATCTATAAGTCAACATAATACAATTTTCTTGTTTTTAAAACGACATCAAATAAAATACAAATACCAAATAAAAATATAGCCAAATGTCCCTACTCCTCAGGCGGAGCCGCATCCTCGGGCTCAGCCTCTGCAAAGCCTGCATTAAAATCTGCAGTACCAATAAATGGTACCACAGGTAAGTAAACCCAAAAGTACTCCAAGATAACAAATATAAAAATACAACAACCATTATGCATGCACATGATGACCCAAGTGCAAAACCCGAGAAGAACACCATTTCTCAAAAATCACAAGTTTTTCCCACGCACGCCAAAAATCACCATTTGGCACAATTATTAACCAGGAATAGTTACTTTTATTCCAATTTTAACCCGTATGCACCATGGCCTCCCCTAGGGACCATCCACATACCCTGGCTCCCTTCGTCACTCCACAGGTAGCGACTATGCGAGTGATACAACATGAGTGATGCCCAGTTCCGCGCCCACCGCGTACATAGCCAAGCATCCTCTGATCTCCGCCAGCATGAGAGATCACGGAGTCGGATTGAGAGCGCTACCATCCTGTCCAAGTCCCGAGCAACAGTTCCAGGGGATGACACTCAGTATATTCCGCTCCCGAGTGCCCAGAGGAACTTCACCGAGATAATAACCCATCTCGGCTTGGGGGTGATACACACACACCCGAAAAGCCCTTTTTACAAAACACAGTTTTCAAAAATATACACACCCACGCATGCGTGCACAATGCTATGAAAATGACTAAAAATTAATAACCAACAGTTACCAACACACTCTATCAGATAATCAATTCACAGTTTATAAAACAGGTCATTGTAAAAATATATTTAAATCTTAAAAGTCCTTTGGAGAAATACTTACAGTGCTTTAAAATAATTTATGGAGGATCACGGAGGAACTGGAAGCACCAAAACAGCAACTGTCACATTGCAAAAACACTGTGACCGAAATTCACAGTGAATTTTGAATTTCACACGGGTTCAAACGAAAACTTGGAATTGATAGGGTAGGGCCTATGGAAGGTGGGGAATCTAATGGTGGTGGTGGTTGGCCGTGAATAGTGGCCGAAAAGGGTGGTTTACGGCCGAAAATCTTGGATCGGGTTTGAGGCTCGTTGGGGCGGCTCCGGCGACGGATCGGGGCCGGGGTTGGGTCGGTTAGGACGGAAATGGGCCGGTGGTCAAGTGGCTAGGAGCTGGTGGCTGAAGGTGGCCGGACGGCGGCGCAGCAAGGAGGAAACCGCCGCGGGTTCGAGCGCGCCGTGGAGACAAACGGCGGCGAGGCTCGGCCTGAGATTGGTGGGGCAAGGTCGCCGGCGCACGGGGAGTCCGGTGAGGCTGGCGGTGTCGACCACGGCCAGCCGACGGCGGCGCTGCACTGTGAAAGGCCAATCGGCGTGAGAGAGAGGAGAGAGAGAGAAAGCCCAGGTCGCGCGGGAAGGAAGAAGGAAATGGGGGAAAAAGAAAAAAGAGAAAAAGAAAAATGAAGGAAAAGAAATGAGGTCCAATCCTCACAACTTTTGGGTCACAACTGATCCTCAAAATAACTATTTTTAAAACAGTAAAATAAATAAATCAATATAAACTCAAAACTAGTTAAAGTAAAATATTAAACTCCAACAATAACATCCTTTAAAATAAAAAGGAATTAAATTGCAGAACCCTAATTAAAATCAATCAAACGCAGTGAAATGATTTAATTAAAATAATAATAATTTTAAAACCCACAAACAAACCAATTTAAATTAAAGATCAATTTAAATCCAAAACAATAATTAACAATAAGAAAGCTCAATAAAAATAATTTTCACCATTTAAAATATTCTAAAATAATATTCTAAAACTTCAAAAATAATAATTAATGAAAATAGGAAAATCCAATAAAATAATAAAATAAAACCTCTAAAATATTAAAATAAGAGAATTACGCAATAAATAATTAAAATAAACCTTCTTTAATAATACACTAAAATCCGGAATGTTACAGAAACAAGTACAGTGCCAATTATATTTTTGCATTAAATGGCATCGCTTTGATTTCTGCATCATGGCTCCGTTCTTTACCAGCATTAACTTCGCACATTATATCAATAGATACGCTTTGCAACAGTTGCAATAATCAAGGGATTCTGGTTCTATGGGGGCGAACACGTGGCAACTTATGCTGATTCGTGGAGTTATGATGCCTTGGCAAGCCAAGCGTCCACCCCACTTATATAAGGACCCTTCCCCTAGTTAGAAATTCAATTATACTCACTTCTGTCTTTCTCTTCTATTTTGTAACTCTTGCTTTATTGCTTGAGTTTCTAGTTCTTTTGCTTTCCTTTGCTTTTCTTCCGAAATCCCTTTGTTTTGTTTTTCTATATTTCATGGTTCTTATGGGTCATTCACACCATAGTGGGCGACAGGTCCTCTAGTGGCACTCAAGTCGCTACTGGTTGTGGTGATTTGAGCGTCGAAAGGTAGAACTACCCATACTTCGTTGTTGGGGTCCTGGACCCTTCGTTCTCATTCTTGTCCTTTTGTTTATTGTGCTTCTTCGTTCTCACCCTTTTGCTTACAGGGGTTGACTTCAAAACTCTTCTTCATGGTTGCAATGGAGAATGGCTTTTGTTGCTATGGTGGTTGTTGCTGTCTGACTCCGAACTCATTTTTTTCACCCAAAAACGTGGTCTACAGCTTACCTTTTGGTTTCCTTAGGCCCAAGAGCAGTGAGGTTTTCAAGATCTTTCAGATTGTCCCTAGCCGTTTTACGGTTTAGATCAGGCACTAGAACACTCCTCCTCCTTGTAGCCTGTGCGGTCTTATGTGGTCTTATGATGCAACTTGTTCCTTGTAGCTCTGCGGCTTCATGATGTAATTTATTTCTTATAGTTTTGCCACTTCATAATGTAATTTTTTTTTTTTTGTAATCATGCATAATTAATAAAATGATTTTTTGTATCCGGCTGTATTGTTTCTGCATTTTCTTACTGCATTGTTTCCACATTTTCCTCGCTGTATTTCTTCTACATTTTTCTTGTTGTATTTCTTCCTATATTCCCCCCTCCCTTTTGTTGTGCTTATTACTTTTCGTTGTGCCGTTGTTGTTCTTGCTTATATCTTTTGCCTTGGCATTTGGAGAGTTTATAACCTTGACTTGTTCCTTACTTGCTGATGCTTTGTGCAGCCTTTTTGCGGTATTTTGCTTTCTTTTTGTAAATTTTTCTTTCTTCGGGCAGTCATAAAACTTAAACTTGCACTCCATTGGAGAGGGGTCAGGCTACCTCAAGTTAGCCCACCCCTTTTTGATTTCCTACTGAGGTAACTTCTTTGGGCTGCCATTGAGGCAGTCCATTCTTTCACTGTGATAAGAGTCGGGGTAAGTTCTTCAGGTCGTCTCAAGGGCGGAGTCCACTCTTCTCTGCTGGAGCTGTAAGGCCGCCTTTAGGCCTGCCTTACCCTTTTGAGTCCCGTAGGGAGGTAAATTGTTCGGGCAGTCTGTTATTGGACCCGCTCCCATTCGTTGACATCACAGGAAAACTTAACAGTTTGAGTCAGGCTTGTACTAGACCCACTCTTCACTCGTAGTGGAGGTCGGGGTAAATTTTTGATTTGTCGCAAAGGCCAAACCTGTTCTTCTCTGCTGGGAGGACAATGCAACCTCTCAGGCCTACCTTTCCCCTTGTATCCCGCGGGGAGATAAGTTTTTCAGACAGTTTGTTACTATACCTACTCTCACCTACTGACACTCACGAGAAAGGTATATTTTTTTGATGTCTAATAGCCTAGGACTAACCCGCACTCCATCAAGGGAGGGATAAAGCAACCTTAAGGCCTATCTTTCCCTGTGATATCCCGCGGAGAGGTAAGTTTGAACAGCAATTAGGCTAGCCAGTCTTTGCTATGATAGGAGTCGGGATAAATTCTTCAGGCCGCCTTGAAGGCAAGACCCGATCTCCTCTACGGGAGGAATAAGGTCACCTTAAGGCCAACATTTCCCTATTGAGTCCCGCAGGGAGATAAGTTGTTCGGGTAGTTTGTTACAGAATCTGCTCCCGCTCGTTAATATCACAGAAAAGGTAAGTCTTGGGATAGATTGATGCTGATCTCACTCTTTGTTGCAACAGAGGTCAGAGTAATTTATTCGAGAGGGCCATGGGGTCGGTCCTGCTCTCCTCTACGAGAGGGATAAGGTCACCCTTGGGCCGACCTTCCTCTATAGTGTCCCGTGGTGAGGTAATTTTTTGGGCAGTTTGTTACTGAACCTGCACCTGCCTGTTGACGTTTGCAAGGAAGGTAAATTTTTATCATTGGGCCGCCATTGGCTGACCCACATTTCACGGTAGAAGGGATAAGTCAACCTTTAAGCCTACCCATGTTGATATTGAATTAGATTCTCTAATTGTTGTTCAGTGGGTTCAGAAATCGCATTGTAATCTTTGGTACTTTGAAGACTTCTGGGAGGAAATTCTTGGCTTTCTTGAAGATATGAATTACTCTATTTTCCATGTGTTTAGACAAGGTAATGCTCCAGCTATTTTTTGGCAAAGATGGGTGCTGATGGTACTAGTGCGACATGAGATAATTTTAATCATCTTCCTCATCTATTGAAAGGGATGTTGAAGACAGACAAGTTGGGCCTCCAGTATATAAGATCTGGCTAATCTTCAGTTTCCTATATTGAGGTAACATTTGGTTTATTTACTTTATAATCTTATATTGTTTTGCTTGTGCGTTGGTTTTGCAGGTTTTTTTTTGGTTTTCTTGATTCGGTTTTCCTTCCTGAATTTCTTTGTTTTTGTTATGATTGTAATTTTGGATAATTTGGTTGGTTTCGTAGTATTTGTTTTTGATGCCTGGGTTTTGGGGCTTTTCTTTATTGTATCCCCCAGACATCTTGTTGTAACCACAGTTTTCCTCCGCCACAAGTGAGGGCAATCAATAAATTTGGTGTGCCGTCCACTTTAAAAAAAAAAAAAAAAAACCTTTAAGCCTACCTTTCCTTATGGTGCCCCGCAGGGAGATAAGTTATTAATGACTTTGTCGCTGTAGATTTCATTAGCCGTGCTTTTTATTGTTGGTGTCTGACTGATAATATGAGAGCGTGTAGCAAATATTTTGTATTGTCATGAAAAGTTACATTTTATTAAATAAAAAAGAATGTACAAGCTCGTTGAAGAGACGTTACAAAATTTAGGGGACTCATAATCCTGGTCTGGGGAGGTCTTCGATCATCCTCTTCTCTAAAGCCGCACACCATCCATTCCCCTCTAGAAACTGGCAGGGTGAATTGTAGACAGAGGCTTGCCGCAGTTTTTTCAGTAGTGCCCGACCTATTTTGTCTTTTTGGTGTTGTCCAAGGCGGGCTCTTCATCTTTCTACTTCAGCTCCTGTACGTAGCATTCTCTCGCCGATACATGCTCCCCTCTAACTCCCCCCACTCCCTGGAGAGTTGGAAATTTCATTTTGAGATGGTAGGTCAACGTGGGCCTCCCGATGATGACGTTGTATGCGGATGAATTTTTACCACCAGGAAGTTGACCATAACAAAGGCTATGCAGGGGCTCCTTCCCACTAGGACGGATAGTCTGATGATTCCCATGGGCTAGACAATACTTCCAGAAAAACCTTTTAAGGGCATGGGGGCAGGCAGTAGTCAGGAGGGCTCAATACCCATCTGGACAAAGGCTTCCCAGAACAGGATGCCTGCGGAGCTCCAGTTGTCAATAATGATTCTGTAGGTGGTGAAATTGGCGATGAGCATTATGACCACTAAGGCGTCGTCATAGGGGTACAAAACTCCTATTTCATTAGCCTCGTGAACGAGATGACTAAAGTGGGGTCACCCCTTCGTTGTTTGGCAGGATGATACTCAGCCAAGTATACCTCGTAGTATCGGGCCCGCCTGACATGTGCTTTCCTTCCCGAAGAGGTGAAGCCCCCACCCACAAACCCTCCAGTTATGGTTTGAATCTCCCTAATGGGGGCCTGCTGCCTTGGTGGCTGATGGAGGAGATCTGGTGGTGGCCCCCTTATCACTAGTCATTGAGGGTTGTTCATCCGTTTGTATCAGTCACCTCAGTCCCGGCTCCTATCCTTCAATCTTCCCCTCGGCTCTTGCTCTTGTCTACTGGCCGAGGAGCGGCGACGCATCTGCTATTCTGCATTCTCCTTTCTTCTTCACAGGGAGAAACAGTCTTCAATGTTGTCCTAGGTGGACTGATGGTACGTGCAGTAGCGGCACACTGCTCCTCGGTCGTCCTCCTTTTGAATGGTGAACATGTGCTGGTGGTCCGGGTCCCTTTGCCGGGACTTCCTTTCGCTGCTTCTCCTAGAAGCCCTTTTCCTCTTTCTCATGGGGCTTGGCCTTGGTAAAGGCCTTCTCCTTCCTCTTTGCGCACTCCACTTTCTTCCTTCGTGGCTCTGTCAATGCCTAGATAGTGCCTTCCGCATTGATGAAGTTGTCGACCTGGTCCATGAATTCCCGCAACGTCGCAGGAGTCTGCCTGGCTAGTTTTGCCATGAAATGGGAGTGTGGCCAGAAGTCTCCAAGGAGCGCCGTCAAAGTTAATTTCTTGTCTTGGTCATCGGTGGTCATGCGCTCTCTATTGAACCAGGCCATGTAGGATTTCAAGCTTTCGTCCTCCGTCTGTTTAATAGTGAGGAGGTACGCAGTCGGACATTGCCTCCTTTGACTAGACATGAATTGGGTTAGGAATAGCTCGACTAGCTTGCCAAAACTGTCCACTGATTTAGGTGCTAGTGATCCAAACCATACACGTGCTGACCCCTTCAAGGTCAGTGGAAATGCCTTGCAAGCTATCTTCTCGAATAAGCCATGCAGTGTCATGTGAGCCCTGAAAGTTTCCAGGTGCTCAAGAGGGTCCTTTTATCCGTCATACATCTCCATAGCGGGGACTCTAGATTTCGATGGCAAAGGAACCGCCATCACTTCTTCAGTATAGGTTAGACCGAGCAACTGGTCCACTCTTGACGACATACCCACTTTCCGCACTATTTCCTCATACTTCCTTTTGAGGATGCGGAGTTCGTCATGCATGTGTTCATACTCCTCTTCCTTCTTGGGTCCCACTTGCATGTTTTTGGACCACTTGTGCTTGGTGTCGCTGGCCTCCTCGCCATTTTGCTCCCGCTAGGGTTTTCTGAGCTCCCCGTTTCTTTACGGAGTACCTCTACTTTGCCAGTCAATTTTGTCACCCACTCCTCTATGGCTTTTAGCCTTGTTTCCATGGAGTCTCCTATGTTTCTCCTGAGTTGTTCGGAATGGGTTGTTGCAGGCATGAGAAGAACACGCAATATCTATTACAATCCCACAGACAACGTCACTGTTAATGTCGTGTGTCGCACACCTTTGGGTCAAGTTCTAACAACTCAAATTTTTGAAAACGAGCCCTGTATAAGCTAGAATATACTGCAACTTTAAGAGGACGCCTTTGGGGCCAGGGAACCTCCGATGCTAAAGTTAGTAGATATTTTTGGAGTGTAGTAAATAAGTAAGAGAGTTTAGGGATTAAAGAAAGTATCCTCGTACTTGGGAGCAGTTATTTATACTACAAGTCTGAAAAGCATATCACACCTGCTTTCATGAAGTCTAGGTTCCCCGTACTTTTTCTTTTGTCAGAATTTTTAAATGCAATGTGGCTCTACGACAACCTCATTAATGTGGTGCGGCTTTGCGATGGAGTCATTAATATGACGTGTTGTCCGGATGGCGGAACCATTAATGAGGCGTGGTTCTTCAACATTCTCCTTTTAGTTTGCCTTTCTCCCTGTCTGTTCATGCCTTCTCTATCAATAAATCAACAGTTCTCCGTATGTTACATCTACCGTGTGGGCAGACACTTGATGACTGAACACCACTCGAGGGGGCCTCAAATCGACAAGTCTTATCCCCTATAGTACCATCCCTCCTAATAGTTCATGGCTTTCTGTCCTGGACCGTGCTTGATAGGGCCTTTTGGGCCTTGAGGGAAAAATCCCCTTATAAGAAGGAAATGAAGTATGAACAGGCCCCATATAAGAAAGAAAGTTCAGGCTATTTGCACCCGTAGTTTATAAATATAAGAAATGATGGTTGCAGTCATGAGTATGCAAACACCGTATAATCACTTTGAAAATAATGAATAAATACAAGATCCACATAAAAGAAAAAAAAAATTATAGTGGGTCTCACTCTTTTTCAAAGTAACTGTACAACGCTTGTGCACTCCACTACTGCATGTAGCATTACTCATATAATATCGGCCACCGAGAACTCTACCAAATTTTTGTACTGAGGATTGAAAGTTTTTTTTAAATCCTTTTAAACATTTAAAAAAAAATTATGAACGTATTTTAAAATACTTCCTTAACAATTAAGTTAAAAAAAAAAAGTAATTGGTATCTTTTTTGGGTAGCTACTCTGAATGAGAGTGGCATTTTCCACAATGGAATTTGATTTGAAGAGAAGTTGTATCAAATTATAGTTTGAGTAATGAAAATATCACAAGGAGTCTTTTAGAGGAAATCCATAAGACAGTATAAAATTTCACATTGTCCCATAGATTTCTCGTAAAAATGTATTACCATTGAAAAATTCTATACACTATACCACCATCCCATTTTCATCCCACTAAACAAGATATGACACATTTATCACCATTAGATGATTCTTTATGGTGATAGATATGTCACATCTTACATAGTGAGATAAAAATGGGATGATAGTGTGGTATATAACATTACTCATTACCACTCTTATAGTTTATTCTTATATTTTTAGGGTCGTGCTATTATACGACTGGTTCTTATTGTTGAGTTTGATCGTTTGTTTATTCTACTTTTTTTAATATTTAAAAAAAACACAATTTATGAATTTATTAAAAATAAATTATTTTAATTCATACTTGTAAATAAATTGTTAACAATTAGTAAGTCTATTATTTTTTTTTATAAATTGTAGGTCAACTTTCACCACATTTTTATAAATTTATCAAAAATAAAAATACATTATGGAGCTTTGACTTGAGAAAAAGGCTAGATTTACCGACATTTGGGTCCCAATTGGAGTCTGATGAATTTTTTTTATTTTATTTAATGATTAAGGAAATATTTTTTAATAATATTATAAATAATTTAGAAATATAAATAAATAAATAAATTTTTTTTTCTCTTCTCCAGTTTGGTGCTACATCCTAGAGGATGTACCGCTTTTGACTTAAATAGGTACCAGAATAATAAATAAAAAAACAGCCCCTAAACAATGGGCTTTGTGGCAGTGGACTCTTAAGTCTTAAACCCTACTAGGGGTTAAGGCATTTCCCAATTTCTATCCTGGAATCTAAACCCCAGCTATGCCCCACCTCTTGACCCGACTCCGGTGCCGCCGGCTATTCCTACTCCGGTTGGCCCGGTTCAAAATTCCGACCACTCCGGCTTCATTGATGCCTCCCAAACCCCTAAGGAAGTTCCAAAGCTTCACATTCCACGACTCGACTTGGGAGGACTCGTACATCTTGTCAAGCCTAGGCATTAAAATAATTTAAATTTAATATATGATTTAATATAATATAAGCCGAAAGTTTTGCTTCTTTTATCATGGGCACTCTTAAGCCATAGTTTTCTTTCAAATAGTGATGGGTTACTATTCTTTTATTACTCATTTATTATTTATAGTGTATTTATTTTTTTATTATTTTAAAAAAAAAAATTTTAACATCTTTAATCATTAATAAAAAATTAAAAAAATATATAATTTTACTAATTAGAGGGCGTGATCTTGTATGAGACTCATTATGGACAGAGAGCCCAGTATACAAGGCCAAAGAAGCCAGAGAATATAGAGTCCAATAAAATCATATATTCACGTACATCGTGGTACGAGAAGATGAGGATAACCATACAGATACACAATCTGTTCGGTTGAGATCTCATACAAATATGTGACCAGTTCAACCATTAAACTCGGTACTAAATAAACATTATATCAAATCTTATATATACTGGATAACCCTCAATAACAGGGGGAATTACATTTTCTTATTTGTTGAAATCATCTAAAAGCTCTTACTGACTTAAGCATCGGAATTTTCTCAGGCCAACAATGCTGACCACACTTTGATCCTTGTGCAGGTTAGCGGTTGCAGACAGGAAGTAAGACACGTCCTTTACACTGATAGTCACTTCCTTAACTATTAAGTAAAATTAAAAATTAAAAAAAAATCAAATACAAAAAGAGTATTAAATGAGTAGGAGGAGTAGTAACCATATCATTTTCCTTTCAAGAATATAACTTTATATTAGTAAATAAAATGGTGATTTATTAGAATGAGAAAAACGTAAGGAAATAAACATCCCCTAAAGTTATTTGACTGAATTTAAAAGTTGTAATGGGAAGAGAGTCCTATAATATTTATGTTTATTTAATGTTGTCCGAACTATTTATACAGATAATAATAAATATTGTAGGACATACTTTATGTATTTTGCCACTTGAAATGCTCAACTTCAATCAAGAACTTAAGACATTTTTGTTACAAACAGCATTAAACATAAATTAAGTATCCTAAAGCGAGAATTACACTTCATAAAACAACAAATTCCCTAATTTGCTGGATTAAACATAACAACTTGACTGAGGCATCTCAAAAAGGGGACTTTTCAGCATACAAAAAGACAAAAATATCTACTTAACTTGAGGTTGTAACTCTAGAATTTCACTACCCACGATTTATCCCCAACCTGCTCAAGTATCACTACTCTTGAAAACTCTTTCTGCTACAGTGCACAAAAAACAGATGTTCAACAGTACCATCAGCGGGCATAAATCCTCAATTAGTGATAAAAACAAACTTTTGTGCACTCTAAGATGAAAGAACCGAGCAAAACACAACACAGAACGGTGTCTTTTCACAGATCATAGTATTCAAAATTGGCTTGACTTGCTAGAATAACTTCGAGTATTTGCTGTTTATTGATGCTGGTACATTCAGATCTCTTACCTAGAGATTGATGGCTATTTGTAATTCCAATGCCCTTCATCAACTCAAATACACAAACATCACCTTCTTCCAATTTATTATCCCGGGCAAATGCTCTCCAACCGATAGAAAGTTCAGTTTTTCTACGACTGCCAAAATCTCTAGAAATGTATTGGACAGGCCAAGTTTTCCCACCTGAAACCAGGAGGATGACATTGCCAGGCTTCTGATCACTCAAATATTTCTCTGCAAACTTGCGTGGTATGTTCTGAAGGGTTGAGTAAAGGAAAGAACAATCAGGAAAGAAAAATCTTCAACTAATTGGATTCTATTCAATATGTAATTAATGCATGTTATCTGCAAATTGAAGTTGGCAAAGGTTGTGATGCTCCAACATGCTTTGAATGGAAAGCTTACCAAGTTGCATTTGCCGTAGGAGTATAGTGTGCCCATGGAGACCATAAAAAATGGATTTTGAGAGTTGAAAGCAATAGCTCTCTCAAGAGCCCTAGCTTTTTCAGTAGCTGTCCCCTTTTTACTCCTAAAAATATGAGATTGAAAGCACATGGGAGATTTAGGCATGCTTCCACCTTCTCCTTCAGAAGAAAAATAAAGTCCACCTGTCCCAGATCAACATACAGGAAAAAACTTAAATCAGCAGATATCAACTTGATAGTTTGACCTGCCTACAGAACATATGCAAAACTTTCTCATCAAGATCTTTTGCCTTCAAATTAACCTTTGCGTGAAAGTAGGTGAAAACATGTTTCCCTTTATATCTGATGTTCTCCAGATATAATCGGATTTCTTACCTGGCGAGAGAGGGCATTGTTCTTCATTCGCACGGAAAATTACAACTTTGAAAGAAACTTTAATGCCCTTAATCAGTTCAAACACACAAACGTCACCTACTTTCAGATTATTGTCCAGTGAGAATTCCTTCCAACATAAAAGTTTGCCTGCACTGTACTTAACAAACCAGTTTCTGCCATCTGAAACCCGAAGGACCACATCACCAAGCGTCATATTCAAATATGTCTTTGCAAATTTTGATGGTATATTCTGAGAGTAAGAAGAAGAAAACTTAGAGAGGTTAATAAAATCCTCGTCTAGTACAGATCTGAAAATATTTGCGGTGCTGTTCAGAAACAAAGCATCTCTGCACAAATTTGTTCTATCTTTTAATAGTAAATCATCTGCAAATTGAAGGTGCTAGAACTTGAGATGATGAAGTGGGTTTCAAATTTAAAGCTTACCAAACACCATCCAAATTGCACATATGATAGTTGCATGACAACCATAAAATATGGGTTTTCGCGTTTGAATCCACTTGCTTTCTTAAGAGCTCTAGCTTTTTCAATCAAAGTCAATGGTCGAGTCCTTGAAAGAACCTCAGATTTTGGACATCCAACTTCGTTGGTAGAAATGCCTTCAACACCTTTTGTTGACAATCAAATGATAAGGTGACATAATTAAAAACTTTAGCCCGAAGAGAGAAATCAAATTAACTTTAATATATAAGATTCCAGACCTTCAAACTCTTGCTGGGTCGGATGCAGATTTCCTTGTGCTTTTAGCTTCTTACGCTTTACCTCTTTAGATTGAGTGCGGTTTGGTGTAGAATGAGGAACCCATTTAGGTAGATTGGAGATTTTCTCAGTTCTAGCACTTGGATTCGTTCTCTTCATCTTTTGAGGCCTTGGATCGCATGGCAACTTCTCCCTTCTTTTGTATGTTCTAAAGCTATCTAATATCTCCACAGAACTATCATTTTCAGTTTCTTCCTTTGGGGAAACTGGGAGTTTTTCACCAAAATGTTTACCCTTAACTTGGGAGCTGTGGGTGGGATAATCTATTTCTGTTGCGCTCATATCAAATATGAGTACATGAAAGCGAGAATTTCCTTCATATCTGAAAACTAGAAAGTGTCCCGGCTTCACAGAGTAATACTCCAAGAACTCTTGCCAACCCTTCTGTAACCAGATTTCACCATCACATCTCGTCAATTCTAATTTCCATTCTGCACCATTTGGAAGATTAAGAAATGCTAGGTTTGACAACCCTTCTCCATGTTTCCTTACAAACCTTCTCGGAATCATCTGTAAAGAATCTATGGTTAAGTTTACATTAAACCCGGAATCATCAAACACGTACACACAATTCTTGTCATGCATTTGAGACCCTTAAATCTGGGTTGACACTCGAGACTTTCTTACTTTTACTGTCACTTGATAGAAAACACTTTGTTTCTAACAAAATAACACTCTTAATACTTGCTATAAACAGTACCTACTTAACTACTCTGAAGTTACAAACTGAACTGAAGCAAATAAAAGGATTTTCCTTGTTTATTTTGTAGTACACAGGAATAGTTTAGAGTAAGTTCAGCCAGTACTAGTTGTTATGACAGTTTATAAACTTTCAAAGTTTAAGAACCTAATGGCTTTAGACTCGCTCTGCTCTCTGTGCGTTCAGCATCTTACAGCAAAACCAAAAGAAACTGTTCTTTATTTGATTATTTTTCACAAAACAGCAGTGTCAAATTCTTGAATCAGATGAATAGAAATGAATATGCTTACAAGCTTCCAATGTCGTAGAGAATCAGCAAGAATTATCTTGAAAAAATGTGGAGCTTTCACCTCAACTCCCGGACTTTGATCGGCTCTCTGGCCTTGAGAAGCCATAGTTAAACCTGAAGTTTTCCCAAGTAAGGATCAGAGGTAGTGTGAAAACAGCTTCTATTAACAGTTACAATATGCTGGGTGGCTGTGCTCAATAATACAGAGATTTATTGTTATCTCATAGGTACAGATGCGAATTCTGACACAAATCAGTTCACAATTACTTTCTAGCTTCTTAACTTGGTAAAGGTATTTGTTTTAACTTGCTTCAGATGGGGAATAAATAGGAGGGTCAGAGTTCATCGAAGGCTGATGAAGAGCTATTAATCCAATTGCAGAGAGAAAGTCAGGTTTTGCCTGACATCTTGTGAGATATACATGAAGGGTTGAAAAACATTTCCTTACTGTTTACGTTTTCTGTTATGAATTCAGGCATTCATTTCTCACCAGATTCTCATGTAACACCTGAATGCAGAAAGTGTCCGCCATTAGCAGAGTTTCCCGTTTCAAAAAATACGTTTACTCAATGCATGGGGTTTTACGCCTTCCAATAGTCTAGGACTCTAGAGAAAGGATTAGACCGTTGAAGTTCAGGGAAAATAGATGACAGATTGGAGGAGTCGAGGAGTCGAGGAGTCGAGGGTGACGATTAGAATCCAGTTTTCGGGTTGTTCAAGATCAAATTGACATTTTTCTGATATCAGGGATTGAGTTTTCATGATGAGAATGACTTGCCAAGTTTCCCAACAAAAACAAAAGGAGTACTTTAAATGAAGCAAAAAATGATAGAAATTCATATAAAATAGAAAATGAGAAAATGGGGAAGAGGATGAAAGAAAGAGAGAAGATTTTGAGGGGCGCTACATCTTTACTATTGTGATTAAATACAAAACATAAATTCATATTTACATAAAATAGAGAACGAGAAAATCTAGAAGAGGAGGAGAGAAAAGAACGAGGAAGATAGATTTTGAGGACTACATCTTTACTATTGTGATTAAATACAAAACATCTTTACTTAGAGTTGCTGATAAAAACATGCTCAGATCAATCTCATCTGATAAACATACAACAAAGCCAAGTGATAAACATGCTTAGAATAGTAATGATCCCTTACTCTTCTTATTTATTTTTCCCTTGCCATTTTATTTAATCCACTCCATAGATTTAAATCAAGGTTTTCTTATATGTTTACACGTGTTCCAGGGAAACAAAAAGGGAAGGAAAGGAAGTTTGAACGGGCCCCATATGAGATAGAAAGTTTAGGCTATTTGCACCCATATTTTCTAAAATTGAGTAGAAGAGCAAAAATATTGAAATCAAATATGATAAGTGAATAAATCTATTTGTAAAAGTTTAGACTGTTTACACCTAAAGTCATTGATGTAGAAACATGTCACATTTAATAATTTATAGTATTAAAAAGTATTTAAATTTTTTAACTTTTTTTTATTATTATAATAGCCCCTTGAAAGCATCGAAACTACTCCGAAGAGGCTTATATAATATAAGGGCGGTGTTAGGCACACCGAGAGCCCTACCGAATTCTTGTATTGTGGATTGCAAGTTTTTTTTCAAACATTTTTTCAAACCCTTTTAAACATTTTAAAAAAATCACAAACGTATTTTAAAACAATTAAGTAAAAAACAATCGATATCTTTTTTTGGTAGCTACTCTCGATGAAAGTGGCATTTTCCACAATATAATTTGATTTGAAGAATAAATTGTCTCAAATTATAGTTTGAATAATGAAAATCTCACAATGAGTCTTTCACAGAAAATCCACGAGACAATATAAAATTTTGCATTATCCCATAGATTTTCCGTAAATGTATTAGCACTCTTAGGTTAGATTTGAATAGTGAATTGAAATGAGATGAGTTGAAATGAAAGTTGAAAGTTGAATAAAATATTGTTAGAATATTATTTTTTAATATTATTATTATTTTGATATTTGAAAAAATTGAATTGTTTATTATATTTTATGTAAAAATCGTAAAAATTGTAATGATAAAATGAGATGATATAAAATAAGTTAAAAATATTTATCAATCCAAGCCTTATAATATTTTCTTATAAAATTTATTAGTAATAAATTTTTAAATCTTAAAAAAAAACACTGATAGTCAAACTCACTAGAAAAACTAGCATTCATATAAATTGTAAACTTTCACGACATTTTTATATATTAATAAAAAATAAAAATAAATTATGGAGCTTTGACTTAAGTAGCCCACGAACCAGAATACTAAATAAAAAACAGCCCGTGACCAATGGGCTTTGTGGTAGTGGACTCTTAAACCCGAAGGGGTTTAGGCATTTCCCAATTCCTACCCTGGAACCTAAACCCCAGCCATGCGCCACCTCTTGACCCCACTCCGGTGCCGCCGGCTATTCCTACTCCGGTCGGCCCGCTTCAAAGTTCCGACCGCACCGGCTCCACCGACGCCTCCCAAACCCCCGAGGAAGCCCCAGAGCTTCACTTTCCACGACTCGACCTGGGAGGATCCGTACAGCTGGATGTCGAGCCTGAGCGACAAGGTGGCCATGCGTCACATGGACGTGTATATGGAGCAGGAAGAGAAGTACACAGAGGCAGTCATGTCCGGGACCGAGCGCCTCCAGTCCAAGCTCCAGTCCGAGATGGCTTCTCGCTTGGCCTTCGAACTCTCCACCCCTCCTCTCCGCTGGGGCCCTTGGTACGCCTGTGAGTATGGTCAATCAATTCTCAATATTCTCAAGAATGTGTTGTCGGTATGACATATCTGTCACCGCGCAGGTTATACTATCGGCGAATAGAAGAAGGAAAACAGTATCCAGTTCTATGTCGGAGATTGGCGAGCTTAAATGAGGAATTCATTTCTCACAAATCTCCATCAGCTGGATTTGATTTTACCTCGGGGAAAAGAATTGAGCAGAAGCTGCTTGATTACAATCTGGAAGCCGAGAGATTTGGAGGTGCTACGGTGCTGCCCTTTTTCTTTTCTATGTAATAATTAGTTTTCTAATGGAAATTAATAAACTTTAGCCTAATTGTGAATTTTTAGAAGTACAATAAAATAAAAACTAGCAAAACGACTGGGAATTTTTTAATGTCAAAGTCGATGGTTATTGAGTCTCAGTTACTAACAGGTTATGCTTATGAAGAATTATCGGAAGTGTCTCCGGATCATCGATTTCTTGCATATACTATGTATGATAAGGACAATGACTACTTCAAGTTGTCTGTAAGGAATTTGAATTCTGGTTCGTTATGTAGTAAACCTCAAGCTGAACGTGTTTCAAATCTGGCATGGGCTAAGGATGGGCAGGCATTGCTCTATGTCCTTACAGATAACAATAAGAGGCCATACCGGTGGGTGGCTTTTAGGATTTATAATGATTCTGTTTCAATCATTTTTCTATATGCTTTGTTGGTTGCCCTTTGGGTTTAACATAATGGAGATGGCATTCTTTCTCTTCGGATCAGGATATACTGTAGCATG
This sequence comes from Cyclocarya paliurus, assembly GCA_029856935.1. Classification (NCBI taxonomy): domain Eukaryota; kingdom Viridiplantae; phylum Streptophyta; class Magnoliopsida; order Fagales; family Juglandaceae; genus Cyclocarya; species Cyclocarya paliurus. Next base: position 31,776,771 of record CM056952.1, read on the forward strand.
ATTGGATCAACTGATGAAGATGTGTTGCTTCTGGAAGAATCAGATGATAATGTTCATGTAAACATAAGACACACAAAGGATTTCCGATTTGTGACTGTAAATACATTCTCTATTACTTCTTCCAAGGTATCACTATGCAATACACTTTCACGGCTAGCTAAGAATCTTTTATTGCATTGATTAATGACTAAGTGATATAATGATGGAGATCATATTTTAGGTATTTGTGATAAATGCAGCTGATCCATTGTCTGGCATGACATTAGTTTGGGAGTGTGAAGGTCTATCCCACTGCATAGTTGAGCATCATCAAGGGTGCCTTTATTTATTTACAGACGCTGCCAAACAGGGCCAATCAGTTGATTATCATTATCTTCTTTGTAGTCCTGTCGATGCTTCTTCCAGTCCAAGAAAATGGGAGGTTGGTGGATCACCCATGTCTATTAAAACAAAATCCTTTGTGCTGCATTTGTCCTTTGTTTTTTTTTTTTTTTTTTTTTTTTAGTTCTTTGAATAAATGATGTTGTTAGAAATTTCCCACATTTAAAGATCATTAGCTTTTTTTTGTAAGAATTTAACAATCATGAGCATTAATTAATTATATGCTTATGGCTGCTTAGTTTTTCTTGATGGCTCGTGATTGTTTATGTAGATTCCAGTGATGACAAATATTTAATATATTGTTTACTAATCATGGTCCTATTTACTACAGAACGTATTTAGCGACGACCAAGATTTAATCATTGAAGATGTTGATTTCAGTGACACACACTTGGTTCTTATTACAAGGGAAGGTCGAAAATTCAGAATTTGTTCAATTAGTCTCCCTCTACCTGTTAGGAAGGTAAGCGTGCAAAATACATATATAGTCTGGGGTTTGTTTGCATCATGCATTGGCAACAACTGTTTCACCACAGACATGATTATCGCATGCTCTTGACCATTCCTAATCTTATCTTGTTCACTCTCGTGGCAGGGAGCTGTGCATCTCAAAGAACTTAACCCGTATTTCCTCCCTCTTCCTCAACATGTTTCTCAAATTTCACCTGGACCTAATTATGACTACTATTCGTCAACAATGCGCTTTACAATCTCATCGCCTGTGGTACGTGAGTAAATATCTTGTTTTTCAGATTATTTGTTTGGGAAGCAATATTATCAATTATTTTGATATCATATTTAGCTAACTGTAATGGCCCACAATTTTCTAATGAATCCTGATGAAAACAAAGTTGAAAGATGTGAATGGAAAATGGATCTTGGAACTTATTATGAGAATGTTGTGTTTTCATTATGATATTTGTACGCTAGCTGCCCCATGTACCTGGGCTATAACTAGTTCTCGTCAATAAAACTTTTATTTACCGATCAAAAAAATATATATTTGTACACTAGTTCATGGGAAAAAGTTTCTGCAATGGTTCTTAAGGGACCACATAATATGTTTGTGGATTACTTTTCTTCTTGCTAGGGAATTTTTTCAGTAACGTCAACCTTAGTAGTTGGGGACCCAACCCTCCAACCGTGGACCCCAGAGTACATAGGGACCGGGGTTAGTGCCATTAAGCCAAAGGGCCATTGGATTACTTATAATTAACCCTCAACCTCAGCCTTGGCAAGGCTATGCTCTACCATTAGGCTATTTCCGCTCAATTATCTGAAATGAATTTCTAGAACCATGAATTTATCAACATAAAGTTTGTTAAAAGAACCAAACATTTGTTGGCAATTGAATTATATTGATATATAAATAAATTATAAATTCAGTTACATTTATATATTAAATTATATAATTATGTATGTTCAAATCAAATTGGTCAGCACTGAGTTACCGCCATGGGTGATACATATCTTATACAGGAAAAAAAGTTTTTAGCATCCAGAATTCAGGCTTCTGGCCTTCAAAGTAGGCCCTGCAGATTAATATTTTCCTGTATGGACCGAGCAGACTTTGAACATTTTCTGGACCAATTTCACCTGATTGATATTTTTGAAAAAAAAAAAACCCTGGTGCTTAAATTTCACCTGCTTGATTTCAATTTTGAGTTTTCAGCTGCTGAGGCTTTGATGTTTAGGTTCATTATACATAGCATACATGCTTCAGCTTGATGAATTACTGAATTCATACTCTTGGGTAACTCACTTGGTAGCTTAATGTTCTTTAATTTAAAAGGTAATGATGATGAGTTGTTTTATTTTTCACATTATTATGAGATAGTGTGCGCCTCCAGTCTAATCACACATGTTCTTGAATTTTTCTCAGATGCCAGATGCAGTGGTCGATTATGACCTCTTAAACAGAAAGTGGAATATCATTCAGCAGCAAAACTTTCTCCATGAAAGAACACGAATATTGTATGGAACGGCCTCTGCTGCAAGCATTGTTGAAAGCGACTCAAATACCAAAAACTCCAACTACAAGAACCAAGCCATGGTTGATGATCATCACATGTGGAACGAACTCTCTGAGTTTTATACTTGTGAATACTATGATGTCTCTTCTTTCGATGGGGTTGTGGTTCCTTTAACTATTTTTTACTCACGCAAAAACAAGAAAGAGAATCAGTACCCTGGGTTACTTCATGTACATGGAGCTTTTGGTGAATTACTAGACAAACGATGGCGCAGTGAGTTGAAAAGCCTTCTTGATCGTGGTTGGGTTGTTGCTTATGCTGATGTTAGGTTTGTTTTATTAATTACTAACGTCTTGTTTAGCTGGGTTTTTTATTTCTCACAAAGAAATTGGTTATTCTGTGCACTGAGCTGCCTCTTGATTCCTGTGGCTTGTTATCTATTCAAAGTCTCCCTTAGGATAATAATTGTTTACTTCAGATGCTTGGGATAACTTATGAGTTTGCAGGGCAGTTTTACTACCTATTGCTAACTAGGATTGTCCGAATGATCTGTACCAGGGGTGGAGGTGGTGGGGGTAAAAAGTGGCATCATGATGGCAGACGTACAAGGAAGCAGAATTCTATTCAAGATTATATCTCCTGTGCGAAATTCCTTATTGAGAAAGGGATTGTCCAAGATAACAAGCTTGCTGGTTGGGGATATAGTGCCGGTGGACTTTTGGTTGCTTCAGCCATAAATTGTTGCCCAGATTTATTCCGTGCTGCAATTTTGGAGGTATGCATGAGAGATGAGTCTATCTACATGTCTTTAGAGTCTCACTTGTTCTAGTTGTATAGCATTTTGTCTGCATGCTTTGATCAAATGGAGTACACTGTTCTTATGTATAAGAGGCACTTATTATATTCTCACCATATGAACAAAAGGAGGCTTTTGGCATTGAAGTTCACTAGTTCAGCACTTGAATTTAAAGAGTTGTAAGAAGGCAATGTGAATTTCTTGTGTTTGTTTCATAGATGTCCATATGTTTCTAGATATTGGGTATATAAACTTTTCACAGACCTGGATTCATTTATTGCATTCTACTTTGCAAGTCACACCATCTTCTGTATCTGTTTCAGGTCCCATTTCTTGATCCAACCAACACTCTTCTCTATCCCATTTTACCACTTACAGCTGTTGACTACGAAGAATTTGGGTACCCTGGAGATGTTGATGATTTTCATGCCATACAGAAATATTCTCCTTATGATAATATTCAGAAGGATGCTCTTTATCCGGCTGTTTTGGTTACATCATCGTTCAATACACGGTAGCATTATGTTCTACGATTTACCTATAAAAAAAAAAAAAAAAAAAAAGCATTATGTTTTCCTACGATATGTTCATTAACTTGTGAAAGCGTGACTTTATGTTTAACTTTTGAAAGCCTTCTACGGTTGGTTTTTTATTAGCCAATGTACTGAATATATAGGGCATTTACTATATTTTTGGACATGTTTCAGATTTGGGGTGTGGGAAGCTGCAAAATGGGTAGCACGTGTCCGTGAAAGTGCAATCTATGATCCAAAACGTCCAATACTGCTTAATTTAACGACAGACATAGTGGAGGAAAACAGGTACCTGCAGTGCAAGGAATCAGCATTAGAGACTGCATTTCTTATCAAGGTAATGGAATCTTAGATCATTTCCTACCACCAAATCTGTTGATATTGGCAAGACATAAATGCTACCAATGGGGAAGAAACATCTTTTCAGGAATCAAATTTTTAAATCCCAACTGTTCATCAGTTAGTAAACCAGGATCCAATCAGGACCTAAGAGCATGTGTTGTTTATTGAATATTCATTTTTGTTGCTGTAGTGCCATATAAAGCACACTTTTTTTAGGGGTGTGGACGATCTGGCCTAACTTGATGGTTCAGTTTGCTTGAACTTCGATTATGGTCCAGACAAAAAGGGTGGTTTTCTATAGTAGGTAAACACCAAAAAAGAAAGAAAAGAGATCGCTAAGTTTGTTATATGTACACTTTCATGTACCTTGAACTGAAATACAAATTGAAGTAGAAGGTGTTCTTTATCTTCTACTCATGTGACAATGACTTCTTAAATTACAGAAACTTGATGATCCAATTTTATATGTTTCTATTATGGTATGTATTTTCTGATGACGCTGACAATTATGACGGAAATAATCTTCGAAATCTATTAGTTTAATAAAAGATATACCCAAAGAAAAATGTAACTTTGCCCAGGGTAGGTTTCTTGTTTCGCTTTTTTCTATGAGAAGCAACTCTTTTGGGATAAGATTAATATTACAACTCTTTTGGGATAAGATTAATATTACTCATGCTGATGTGGCACATTTTATATGAAATTACTTAAAATGTGCCATACTGAGATAACAAAAATTAAGATAAAAGAACATCATTCTTTTTAGATAACCATTCCTACCAAAGAAAAAAGGTATCGGATAAAATCATTATAGTTCGAAAAGGGTTAAGGTTAGTGCTATGTTCATGCCCTACCAGATTTGACGAATTGGGGGGGGGGGGGGGGGGGGGTGTTGGTGTGTGTGACGGGTGACCCTCTCAAGCTTCCCCAGAACACAGAATCCACGTATCGAAGGGAAAAAAGAAGAATGGTTCCACCTACCATTATAGTTCCATGGGAACAAACTCAATGATTATGGCCCAGTTATGATGACAACAAACGAGAAAATAGATTCCATGAATTTAAACTAGCCAATGTTTGATTACTTTCACTTTTTCCAGTCTTATAATGCTCTCCGCATTTAGTCAGGAATGTCTATTTCCTGTAAACATCAAATCATTCTTTCCTGAAGGGTGGTGTATACTTTGATTCTTCCTTTTGCTATACCTTCCAAAGAAAGTTGAATCCAACCTTGTCACTAGTGCAAAAGTTTTGATCTCATTGTCAAGAAAACCACATCTACATTATTAGTCATGTCTTTGGGTCCAAATCCAATTTAGACAACTGATCCAGGCAGGAATTTTTCGATTGTGTTTAGTTAGGATTGAAGGGTTCATTGACAAGAGAATTAAGGGTTCTAACTTCTAATTGGAGAAAGATTGCAACTTCACAGTGGAAGGGTTGTGTCTGCAGAGTTCTCAAATCTTTTTCCTGAGAATGAAAAATAGACATGCCATTGAGTGGTACTTTAAACTAAAATTGGGAAAATAAGCTCTTTTTCTACAGAAATAATAAATTTCATTTAGTATAGTCCAAAAGCAGAACACTCTGTGATGGTCAAATTATGTCCATATGTTTCAGCTTTAAGTTCCCTGTGACTGACTAACAGGGAAGACAGTTTCTAAAGCGAACTCTACAGGAACCCAGGAGGAGAAGACCCAAAAAAAAAAAAAAGAGGAAGAAATTCCGAACAATAACAAACACGAATAAACAAATTCACCCTCATACACTGACTCGTCCTGAGGAAGAGCTCGAGCTCGGGGGGTATCTGGTCATGAAAAAATTAATACCTTCCCCCCTATCTTTGCTGAGGTTTTCTCGCTCTTTCTTCGAATTCTGAATCTTTCACTGTGATTGAGAGCCCTCTGAAGAATTTTACATGCCAAAAGCAGGAATGATCTCATCTCTCTGAACCTTCTTCAACCGTTGGAAGCCCTCCCTCTCTGATGAATGTCGGATTAATTAGAAACTTGGCCACAAAAGCCCACAGCTTGTAAACGTCCTCAAAGTTAGTTAGAATGCCTAGAGAAGCTGTAACAACCTCAACCCGAATGAACCCACTCTTTCCTCCATCATGTCGGCCATTTTCCATTGGTCTGCAGAGTGTTGTATCTTCAAAATCTGAACCTCCTCGTTGATATCTCGGGTTATCTAAAATCCGTATGCGACTAAGGAAGCCAATGCCAAGAGATATACCTTCTCTTTCAGCCAGCTTCTGAACAACTTCTGGATTGATTAGGCCCTTGTTTCTGTCCCTCATGTTAAAAGCCATAGCTGCTTTATTTTTGGGCCATAGATGTGAACAAGATTTGTGCTGATATCCCCATCTAAACCAGGTAATCTTAGTTGCATTAATGAGGTCACAAGCCAATTGATCAAAAACCAGTCTGAGAGTGGTTTTATTGAGCCCCAACATACTAACGTGATCAAGATGCCTGCATGTTATTTCAGGTTCCTTCCTAGCCCAATCTTGCCCATCGGCATACTCACCATTGCTGCTTTGCTCCTCATCATCCAAGCTGGTCACAGATATTTCTCCTGTCTCCAATGTATGGCTTAGGTGCTCTTTACAATTGTCTTCCATGCTAAAAGATACCCTCATTTCCCTGCTTGATGGTTCATTTTCTTCCACACCAAAAAATCTACCACCAGCATATTTATTCCCTTCCCTTCTCCCCAGCAACCTATATTCACCTTCAGTTTCTCTTCTGATGGCACTCTCTTTACCTCTGGGCAAATCTCAGAGGTGGAGCCATTCCCTTGGGTGTGATGCTGGCATGCAGCCGTTGATATGTTAACATGGGATCCATTCACTGCAGAATTGGACAAAGACCCAGTAGGAAGGGGTTTGTTGGTCACAGGTTCTTGGATCTCCTGAACATGAAGACGATCCAAATGCTTTCTACCACTTTGTGATGCGTGGTTTGTCTCTGCAAAGTATTTTTCTTCAGGAACCTCCGTGACACGGTCCAGTTCCTGAGAAACTAATAGGACAGCAGCATCAAATGATAGCACATTGCCATCATTATGATGCCCAAGGTTTACGTCGTTGTCATCATATATTGGGCTGTCATATATCTTGGAAGAGGGTTTTGCAGATCGCCGCTTGTGGTTATTCCTGCCAGTAAACCAAAACGGTGGCAAGGGAGAGGCCACTTTCTCTTTGTTCACTTGGCCTGCATTGTCAGACCCCAGTGGACTCTGACCCAAATCAATCCACAACGAATTATCCGATGACTCATCTTCACTGAACACGGGGCTCTTCATCACCTCCCCAACCGAAATGCTTTCAGTGTCTTCAAAAATGGTACTTGTTCCATCTCTCTCAGAGCTGTTATCATGATCCATCTCAACCTTAAATACATCCCTCATCTGAGCAGATGCGTATGCACCAGAAAAGGCAGGCAGCTGTGTTCCCTGGCGGATTTCAAAGGTTTTATCACCATTACCAGCAACTTCATCATCTTCAATTCCAGCCAATCCGTCCAGACCATCCATAGAATCACTCAGATACAAAGGAAACTCGGGGGTACTCTTCACCATTCCAGCCCCGGTACACCCAGACTGACTTTGAAGGCTTACCATCACTGATTTCTTGGTCAGAAGGCATCCAAAACCAGTTGGGTCATACCCAAATACCCTGTAAAATGAAGTAATAATGAAATCTGGTCGGAATAGGGACAACCCAAGTGAATCCATGTCCTTGGGACCCAATGACCCAGCATCAAGCACGACATGCCAATTGTTCTGCTGTGCTAGTGCCATCCATTGGTACGAGTACTTGGCCCCCGTAAATCTAGACTGAACAGGAAACACAAAAAGACCAACTGCAGAATCCTTCTTCTTCCTCCTCTTATTAGAAATTTGCTTTCTCAAATCAATGGAGCACAATTTCAGGGTTGTCCATTTGAACCATGCACTATACACTTTAGCACCCTTCTCCCTAACACTCTAAGACATCCAATTCACAGACTGGCTCTCGTAATCAAACATTGTTAACAATTTTTTGTTTGTAGGAAGGGTTCGACTCAGCCAGCAATTTATATGTAGACCCTTTACTCACAGTAAAAACTAGGCCATACTCATGCTCAGGGATGTTCAAATAATCCATAATCCTAGTCTTGATGTCATACTCAACAGTCCCTCTCTCAGCACCTCCATATAAAGCATGATTGCTCAAATTTGCAGTTATCTCAAATAAGCTAAACGTGGAAGACTCCCAATAGTGAAGAGTCTGAACATACGAAAACAAACCAAACCCGTAGTAATCAAGGCATACCTTTGGGGACAAGTGCGAGTACTCGTCGTTCCTCAACTGATCGATCTCCTCCAACGACTGGTACTTCGGATACATAGGAACTTTGAGAAAGACTCTCCCACAATAAACTAAAAACATTATTTAAATTGCTAAAAAAACAAAAAAAGGACATCGTGGTTAACTCATAAGGTTAGGATGCTCTCACATTTTGGTGTTTTCCACCTCAATTAACAGCTCTTGCGGAAAAAAAAAATATTTTAATTACTAAAAGATTTCACAAAAGTAAACTCGCAAACTAATAAGTCTTAATGTGGTACGCTAGATTATAAAGCTAATTTTATTATAAAGTAGATCTATGCATAGTATGAAATCATATCAATTTATAGATTTATTTATAACTGTAGTATTTCTCGCAAAAAAAATGTATGTTACATGTAATCCAATCCAATTTATGGATTATGAAACTATAATATTATGGTATAAGGAGTACTGCAGCATGCTATTTTTGTATTGTCAATCAAGATCTTCACTTCTCCCTTCTCTTTCTATCTTTGAGACTTGGATTAGGAAAAGCAATAATACAATTGAATGAAGAACTAAGATCAGTCAATTCAAATTGTGGGTTTACTCTCGATTCACAGTTTTTTTTTTTTGTTATGACCAAAGTCAAATCATGACATTTAAAAGAAATCAAACTTCATGCCCATTTTTAGCTTCCAACTCTTTTAGGTTAAATAACAGCTCATTGATTCTCCACTTTTATCTTTTTGCATGGAGTTCTCATCTTTGTAATTATGGTACCTGAATTTGATGATTTTAGCTCACATAGTCAAATTTGATGGTGCATGACACTTTTCCCTTATTAGACACATGGCTAAGAAATAAAAAGGTATTAAAACTCAAAACAATCTTAAAATAAATAAAAAAATCATTTATAAATTAAATAATTTATACAACTAAAGCTGAAAACACACAAAACTCAAAAATAAAAGCCCAAAATATTGCTAAAAACACTAAAAAAAAGTCTTTTGAAATAAGACAGACTTGTATAATCCCTATAGGTAGTGATAGTATCATAGAACCATTGGATTCTTATGAAAGAAATGTTTGAAGGAAAAAGGGGATCGATGCTTCTTAATTTATCTCTACACGACCTTTTCTGCAATCTATATTAGTTATCTTCCATAGGGTCCCCATTTTATTTAATAAATAAACCTACAGAAACAAGAAAACCAAAAAAGGGTTGGATGGGTACAACCATCCTCTATATTAAAGCCAAAGAATATTTTGTTTTCATGAAGATAGTGTGGGTTTGTTTGTTTGATGATCAAAGCTGCACTTTATCCTCCTGCCTCCATCCATCTGTATACCCACTTTTCTTTTCTCAAAGGTAAAAGTTAACTAACAAGTCTAAGGGCTATATTTGAGAACCAGAAAGCTAGCTGAGCATAAAGTCATTTTATTTTGCTGACTCTACTTCTTTACTTTCATGCAATCGGCATTAACTCATTCAAATTTTGGGCTAAAGGAAGTGCGTGATGATTTACATATTTTAAAACTGCAAATATCACTTTTTTTTGTTAAATATAAAATGTCCAAAGGCTTTATTACTAAAATAATCCTCACTTTTAGCAGAAGAATATCTTTATTACAGGACTTCAATAAATAAATAACCTTATTACCAACCACGACCAAAAAATAAATATAAGACTACCATCCCCCAAGCTACTTATGTTAACAAATATGCAAATAAGGCAAGGCCAATTTATCTGTATGGACCAAACCTCTAAAATAAGTGGAAACCTGAGATAAGGATCTCCAAACGCGCATAACTCTATTTGTGCCCAATTTTGTCAAGTAATCCGCAGGAGCTACAAATATCACTTCTTTTTGCCAATCATCCACACTTTTTTTTGTCAAAATGTAGAAACCAACAAGTGAGTTTGTATATGAGTTAATGCTTAACCTAATCATTTTGTTTACACGAGTCAGATTCTTTAATCTTAAATCGCTAATTTTGTTTTAAATTTGTATTGAGTTCACGAGCTATGATAAGAATTACAATTTCTAAATGTTATATTTGAAGTATGATTTTATAAGATCGAGTTTGAATCATATACAAGCCAATCCTAATTCGAACCATCTAAGCAAATGGGTCTCATCTCTCAATCCTAGTCCGTTAACATAATTCTAAGAACATTTTTAGTCAAATAAGATGGAATTTATATGATTCTATCATTGTCACTAGAATTGATAACATTTGCAAGAAGTTCAAAACTTTTGATTTAAAAGTCTTGGGACAATCAAATCGTTAAAAGGAATAAAATCTAGAAAATATACTAATTGGGGAATTGAAAAACAATTAAATGTAAGAGAATTTTTTTCTAATTATTGGGGAGAGGATCAGGCTCATGGAAGAGCACGGGCATTACCATATATATAGTCTGCAGACTATTTGAACCCTGCCCAATACAATAATGTTTGAATAAAATCAAGACTATTGAGGTAATTATATATAATTTATAAATAATAATAAATAACAGTGAACTGTTTGTCAATAATAATAAATCGTAGTGAAATAATCTTGTCTGAAACTATTTCATTTATCAAATACAATATAAAATAAGTAATGTTATACACTATACTCATCATATTTTGATCATATTAAATAGTATGTGATATATTTATTACTATTAAATAATAATAAAATATGTAATAAATGATCATTTAAAAGGTATCATAATGGCCGAATCACCCTCTGGTGAAGTCACTAGGGTGGACTCAGTTGCATCATGATTTGGTCAACTATATTTTTTTGTTTTGTCAAGAGGACCAAAATATATAGGCCTTGCTCGGATCACCGAGGCTTCTTCTAAGTTGTATTGTCTGTGACACATGCCTCCCACGACGAAGAGAAATCGGTTGTTTTTACAACTTCTCTTAATTTATCTTATTTTATTTTATCTAATCATTATAATTTTTTAAAATTTTTATATAAAATAAAATAAATAATTTAATTTTTTAAAAATTTTAAAATAAAAATAATATTAAAAAAATATTAAAAAAATATTTTAATAATATTTTATTCAACTTTTAACTTTAATTTTAACTCATTTCATCTCTTCTGCCAAAATAAACGAAGCCTAAACTAATTATGTTCCTCAAAGCACACAGAGATGTACCCAATTTTGATCTCTTTTTGTAATCTATATATTCCATCTTTCTTTTTGAAAGTTTTTCTTTGTTTGCATAACTTTGAGTTGGGCTACTTTCTTTTGTTTTTGGTAAGTACTAATCTCACCCAGAAAGTCCTTTTGTTGTGTGGGTAATGGGAGTGGAGTACCTTGGCCATCTTGTTTTTAGAATTTGGGAAAAAGGGCATCCAAAGTTGCAATTATCCCCTCTTGACCACATGTTTCAAACAACAATGCCGTGTCCATGAATTTTAATTGCAGGATTGCTTGGATTCTCGAGTCAGGGATCCCTAGCTGAATATTTTGCCCCTTGGCCAGCTCATCCACTTCCCGGGGAGGGTTTTTCTTACACTTGGAACTCTTTATCATCTAAGAAATCTTTAAAATTAATGTTAAAAATTCTCTCCATTTCCAATAGAATAATGCTACTATATCTTTTCAATGTGTCTCTTCATTTTGACAGTTCATATATTTAATTTTTTTTTTAAAATTTCTTAATGATTAAGAAAATGACTATTAACATGTTTTAAAATATTTGAAAAAAAAAGTAAAAAAAAAATACAATTTGCATTGGACAGCACAATAAGCGAGCACCTGCAGGCAACAGAGTAGCACCGCTCTTTCAAATAAAATACATATTATCTATTTTAGGTCAAATATCATAATCTTAATCATTTATCTTGTTATAATAGAGCATAAAATAATCAAAATATCTCCTATCGCTCAATATATACCATCCATTTCTAATTAACTAGAGAAATCTTTTTTCTGCAATTCTTCTAGGATGTTTATGCCCCAGGTTGGGCTTCTTGATTCTGGGCTCTATTTACTTTTGTCTAGCCTGTTTGATGTCACCAATTGGAACAACTGGGCGCAGCAGGGCCTTCATGATTTCATCACCATTGTTTTATGTCTGTCTGACAAGAGGAGCACACGGGTTTAATGAGTTTTATACAACTTCAAAGATATAAATTATCCTCTTGTTATCCAACAAAGAGGTGTATCATGATCTCAAAGTTGATAATCTCACCAACACACTGATGCTGCACAAGTTTTTTTAAACCATAATCTCAAAGTTGATAATACTGACAAAATAAGCAGGTGTATCATGATAGAGCAGAACTTGGTCTAATTTTTCCCACAGGAAGAATTGAGACTGAATTCAGTCTCAAACGGAACTGAGACGTCAGAATTCTGTCTCTTACAGTTTTAGGTAAACTCAGTACTCTCTAGCAATGAGAGGAGAAAATTTAGAGAGGAGGTTCCTGCAAAAGGGGGAGAACTCTTATCTTCATGTTGTTATACGTCTAGACCTCAATCTTCCACCAATACTGTCTAGGCTTGGTTCAGCAGCAGGAGGAACAGGCTTCTTTTTGAGTTTTGGAGTTCTCTTTGGTGCAATAATATCATCACCATTCTTGTATATTTCTTCAGAATGCACTTCATTCTCTTGCTCTGCATAGCTTTTGGATGAAATAATAGCCAGCTTGACATCTGAAATCTTCTCATTTGCCCGAGCTAACCCATCGTCATTGTGGCCATTGCCTTTCCTACCCCTCTGCATCAATCTTCCAGAAATACTGTCTGGGCTTTGGTCAATGGGGAGTGCACGCTTCTTAAGATTCAGGTGTCTTTCCATCACAATATTGCTAATACTATGTTCTTTATCCACAGGAATTGGTTCCTTCTCTTTGTCACCTTGGAACTGCTCATCTATCTCTTCTCCAGATTGTGGCTTTGATAATTCATCAAATTCATCACCCTCATGGTCAACCACTAGAGACTGCATATTCCCAGCCTGCAATCCTATATCTAAAAAGGGTAATGACCTCCTTGCAGAAACTTGATTGTTAGGACCTGGATTTGGGCTACTTGGCATCTCGTTCTCTTTCTCAATCTTGAACTCATCCTGAGTTTTGTCTTCAGATTGAGGCTTTGGTGATACAAGTGGAATACTGTCAACTTCAAGAGATCCCTCAGACTGCACTTCGATATCTGAGAATGGCAGTGACCTCTTCACAGAAACTTGATTGGTTATCTCCGCATTTTCATCTAAATCTGTCTGCAACCGTCGAGTTTGAATGAGATAGTGTGCAACCGATTTGTAGCTGAGTTTTGATATCTGGAACATGGCAAAAATTGAATTCAGCTCCATATCAACTTCTGGAGAGAGAGAGAGTTGTAAGAATAACCTTCCTATAAAGAGAACCGGTGGGAGGCCATCCTTTTGCTTGCCGGCACAAACTGCAGTTGCAGATTCCACGACAGACGGGGCAAATCCAACTAGGGTTCTGTATGGCTTCAAGTACGTGCTCTCCATACCTGCAGAAGAAGATCAGAGACCCCCCATCCCCATCCAAATAAAAAGGAAAATTGTCAGATTTTAAAATTTTACGATGCATGCAAGTGATCAGGTATCTCCAGGGCTCTATCTCTAGCATGCACATAATACTTCACTTCACAGTGATAACAACTTGGAAGGCCTTCATATGAAGCATATAAGTTATGAGTAAGTCTTCACAAACAGAAAAAAAAAAAAAAAAAAGGAGAGGGACTATATCTAAGAAAACTGTGAAAGCAGATAACTAACTCAAATATGATAGTCTTGGTAAAGGGACAGACACAATTGGAATCAGAATACATAAATGACCTATAATGTGGTTTCCATTACCTTTCTTGCTTAATGTTTAAAACGGAACAATAGAAAGCAGAAGTTGACACTTTCCTCCAGGATAATGTACTATCATTAGCTGTTCAATTAACCTACGTGTATGACAATGACAAAGCCTAACTGTACTTCTGAGCAGGACGTAGTTGGACTTTTGGGGTTGATAACCATTCTACAAGATAAGACTTATGTTTGACTTGTTAACCTATTTACGTATATATCCTTCCTAATCAACCTTGATAACCAGCTCAAACAAGCAAACTTGGTGGTGGCATTGATGGTACATCTAGAGCATAGAATAAGGCTGAATAGAGAATACCTCATATATAAACAATCTCCACAAAACTGTCCTTGGACCATGTTGCAATCGCTACAGTGAGTCCGATAGCCAAGAGTTTTCTGCCTGAAAAACAACATTTCCATCTTAGGAATAAGTGAAACATCACAAACTATTTCAGGCCAAGGGTAGAAATTTTTTTTGAAAAGTATCATATAGGAGTAACCAAGTACACTAGATGTATACAAGAAAATCCCTAACCCATACTAGAAAGCTCCTATTGCCCCACAAGGGTAGAAATTGAATCAAACATATTAATACAAGAACATTAAATGCATGGGGAAATCAAACTAGACAGAAAAATGATAATTGAAGGCTGTGTTTGTTTCGGTGTAAAATGATAAAAAGGAGAAAATACTTTCGAAAACAACTCATTTTCTGTTGTTTGGCGGAATCCGAAAAATGTTAAGAAAAGTATTTTCAAACCTTTGGCTGGACCGAAAATCATTAGCATACCACCACCACTAATCCATCGAAAACAGACACTCCATAAACACTATATTCTCACAACCATTCATCATGTCATAAAATGATTTTTTTTTATATGCAAAATTGCCATTGATTGAAACTTTCTCTCCTCCTCCTCCAACTTTGTGCTAGGAAACCTAATTTCTTCTATCTTTGGCTATGAACTTATCTGGATTTTCTTCCCATAATAGTCTTTCCACATTGCGTCAAAAAAATAGCTTATGCCTCCTTAGAGAATTAAGCCATTTTCCACCTTAGAAGTTTCATTTTTTTCATGGACCACCATTTTCCACATGTACCAAACACCAGAAAATACAAAATCACTTTCAGACAACCAATTTCAGTCGAGAAAAACACGGCCAAAGTTACAAAGAGATATCAAAATGAAAGAGAACTTGGTAAATGCATTTCACATATATTTATTTTATGTTTAGCCAATAGTATTAAAGCAGGAAAGGACTACCACGATACTTCTGAGATTTAAGCAGAGAGAATCTAAGAGGTCTATACGTTTGGTGATCCACCTTAAATGTTGCCCTATCCAGAAAAGGCTACTTCAATCACAAAGTGAAATAATCCTCCAGATATGAAGAAAATATTTGCTGTACTTGCTAACAACCGATAGCCAGGTACTTAGTTTTGCAAGAAACACATATTTTTATATGAACTTTAAGGTTAAAAAGCCTTGAAATGAACTTTTTGATTAAATTATCTGTACCAAGCTCTATTAAGCCATTTCAAGCATAAAATCCACAACAAAACGCTTAATTTTCAGATACTTAAAACCCACACCAACATTGTTAACAGGGAAAAATCATACGACAATGCAGAAAACCACCAGACCTGCACTGATGACAAGTCTTTCCACTAACTGGGTCATAGATTCTCTTTCCATCCTTCCCACAACCATCCACGAATAGTGTCCAACTCCTTTCAGTGTTACCCAACAGCTTCTCATGCTCTTCTGTATATAACTCCGGCTTTGATCCTTCTTCCAGCACAATATCCTCGTCTTTCAAAGACTTACCTTTCTTCACCACACGCACTTCAGCATACGTGACCGGCGTCACATTTTGCAACCTATTCCCGCAATTTCAAATTAAGATCAGACAATAACCAATGAAAAGTAATATCAAAGATTCGGAGAGAGACCTAAAAATTAAAACTTCACATAAATGGGAAAAAGATTCTTCAGGTTAGCCAAATAGTGAATCCAAACCTAGTCGATTGCAGATGGTTTCTTTAGGACCAAACAGGTAAATAAAAAGAACAACGTGAAACTTCATAAAATATTCTCACCCAAACTAAACAAGAAACGGTTTTAGAACCCTTATCATGAAGGGGCTACGAAAAGTTACCGGGAAGAGCGGCGAATCGGTCCAGATGACCGTGCAGGGGAGGGTCGCGGACTGGTATTGCGGTTTTTGGGTGTGCGCTTTGTGGAGATGACGGAGTTGACCTTGAGAGAGAGGTCAAAAATTCCAAGCTTCTGCATTCTTTCACGATTTTCTTTGATCCTTTCCTCTCTGGACTGCTCGTACAGCGAGACTTTCTGGGTCTCGGTTGTCTGGGCTTGGCCATTGAGGATGTTGTGGCTAGTGTTTGCAAGGGAATCTAGAGTTTGAGCTCGGTTTCTCAGGGTGGGCATGGTGGAAGAAGGTATCTGTCTCTCAAGATTTGAATATCCCAACGGTCGAGTTTGCAGCCCAGCGAAGGGTTCTGAAATATGGCAAGCAGGAGAGGGAGGGAAACTAGAAAGTAAAGTTGCGGGTGCTGTCAACTCGGTGACAGGGATTAATTAATATATTTCTTTTAATATATATACAATTCAAAAATGGTTTTTACAGTTTTAAGAATGAGTAATGTTAGATAGTTATGAATTAATCATCTTGTACTCTTTTAAAAAAAAGAATAGAATATATTATTAAAAAATTAATTTTTTAATGTAAAATTTTATTTTTATTTATTTTATTTGAAAGAGTATACAGTATTTACATACTTCATGACTATAAATATCATTTCTCTTTAAAAATAACAGTTTAAAAAGTCACTTAAAATTGAAAAACAGTTTTTAAATAATGAAAATTGAGATTTCACATTTCCATTTAAAGGAAATTGGGAAGAAATTCAAATTATCATAGACAATCATTTAAGAAAGCAATCTTTTAGGATTCTTACCCATTCAACGTGATATAAAGCTAAACATTTTGTTGGGTTTACGTGTAAGTTTTATACAAGAAAATTTAAATCTTGAAATTTTTTAATATAATATGTCATATCTATTTTAGAATAAAAAAAAATTATAATCTAATATATCACATTAAATCGTTAATGTATAAATTTTATTGTATAAGATTTCTACTTAATCATGCATTTCTCAAACAATTTAAATTTTGAAAATGATACAAATTTATAACCATTTTCACAACCTTTTATATAATCATGTTTTAAATTAATGACATTTTCATAAAATATTATATAAAATTAACATCGTTTTACAAAAATGCTTTCAATTTTAAGATTCCAATTAATGTGATCAACTTCTTAGGCCCATTTTTCAACCAAAAAAAAAAATGGGCCGAAATTTCGAAAAAGCTTAAATTAACAAATAAATTTCTTGAAATTGTAGAAACCTGATAGGTGTTCCGACTCCAACTAAACACCACCTAACAACCTACGTTCTCCAAATAAATTTCTTAATGTAGGGTATAAAACTTCAATTTAGTACACATTCTTTGACCCTCATGTATGTGTGTGTGTGTGTTATATATATATATATATATGGCCCTTGGGGCACTTGCTTATTGCAGAAGCAAAATCAACAAATTCCCAACACGTTGAGAAAATCCCACCCATGTTGATGAACTACCACATGGAAACTTTTATCATCAAGTACTACTGGTCCTCTACTCTACAAAATGGGGTCAAACCAAATGCAACTTATTACGTTAACAAGTCTACAAGTTTCAATGGATTCTCCTTCCTAATTCTGTTCTTCTGAACAACAAGAAGGTATATTTATATATATGCTTGTAATCTGCATTACTGAACTGGCCGGTGGCTTGCCATTAATAGTGTTTTAGTCCTTCCTGACTGAGAATATTAGAAGGCCATGGGAGCCATGAAATCTTGCAGTATTCATCATCATGTGGCCACCTTGGTGATTGTTTTGTTATTCAATTTGTGTTGTTTTGGAAAGGCTGCTGATCATCAAGAAGCTGAAGGCTTGGGGGCTTCTTTTATCTTTGGTGATTCCCTGGTTGATGCTGGGAATAACAACTACTTGCCAACCTTGTCCAAGGCAAATATCGCACCTAATGGAATTGATTTCAAGGCATCTAAAGGAACTCCTACAGGGCGTTATACCAATGGGAGAACCATAGGTGATATTATTGGTAAGCTAGGCTCTGATGTTCTCTTTATGTGGGTTATGATAATTTATTAATCTGTCTATATATATATTTGTTTAGAGGGGTGTAGAGATGGGGTGGTTGGGTTTTGCTGCTAAATGCAATTGTTAGCAATATCTAACCTTCTCTTTCACATGATATTTTGTGTTAATAATTTATTGGATTTTCATTTTCAGGAGAAGAACTGGGATCACCAAACTATGCTGTCCCATTTTTGTCACCAAATTCCACTGGAAAAGCTATATTATATGGTGTAAATTACGCATCAGGAGGAGGAGGAATCATGAATGCAACTGGAAGAATATTTGTCAGCCCTTAGAACACTGATGATCTTTGAGTCGAAATTTCATTATCTCCCATCTAATTCATTTACAATATACTGCATGTTTGTTTCCCATTTTTCTTTCAAATTGAAAAGAATCATGAAACTTTTTTTTTTTTTTTTTCGTTTTCTTTTGCAGGTTAATCGACTTGGATTGGATATCCAGATTGATTACTTCAACATTACAAGAAAACAGTTTGACAAATTGTTAGGTCCATCAAAGGCCAGAGATTACATAATGAAGAAATCCATCTTTTCAATCACAATTGGAGCAAATGATTTTCTAAACAATTATCTGCTTCCAGTCCTCTCCATTGGAGCAAGACTATCTGAAAGCCCAGATGCCTTTATCGATGACATGCTCTCCCACTTTAGGACTCAACTAACAGTACGTAAATTGCATTAACCATGCATCTTCCAAACTTGCTAATAAATTATGGGGTACATGATTAATATATGTCATGAGGGTTTCTCAAAACATGATTACTACATTCATATTTTGCAGAGGTTGTACCAGCTTGATGCTCGGAAATTTGTCATCGGGAATGTCGGCCCGATAGGCTGCATACCATATCAAAAGACAATAAATCAATTAAAGGAAGACGAGTGTGTGGACTTGCCAAACAAGCTAGCACTTAAATACAATGCCCGGTTGAAGGATTTGCTCGCCCAACTGAATGAAAACCTCCCCGGAGCCACGTTTGTTCATGCAAATGTCTATGATCTAGTCTTGGATCTCATCACAAATTACAAAAAATATGGTAATGTTTATGGCGCACACACAATATTATATATATAGTACTTATATATGGGAATAAATGGTTAGATGGTCTTCAATAGTTCCATAGATTTTGGTCATTTGCTATAGTACTCAAAATTCAATATAATAAGATGTAGATAGTGAATGAGATCTCACATTATTCAAAAATAAGTTCTTACTTTTTATAATGGATTCCAAATGATCATGACCCGAATTGTAATTCTAGTTAGCCGGCCCTTTTTAATTATGGGCCGGCTATATATATAGCTTGTGCCTCCTTGAATTGTTACATGAGCCAGGTTTGATGTTTGGAGATCGACGACATAGATCTCTTGATTATTGTTAGATTTCAAGGAGAATAAGGATATAATATATATATATATATATATACACACACAAAAAAGATTATGAGCATTAATTTGTGTGCATTCGCGCAGGATTTATAACTGCTAGTAGAGCATGCTGTGGAAACGGGGGCCAGTTTGCAGGAATAATTCCGTGCGGGCCAACATCAAGTATGTGCGCGGAGCGATCCAAGCATGTGTTCTGGGATCCTTATCATCCGAGCGAGGCTGCCAACCTTATTATCGCCAAGAAATTGCTGAATGGAGACACCAAATGCATCTCTCCCATGAATCTTAAACAACTTCGAGACCACTGACATTTTCATTTTCATGAAAATTAACGATATATATTCGATGATGTCCGTCCACCCCCGATCTCTTTGCGTGCATGCAGTATCTCTGGCCTTCAAAGTTCAAACTTCACGCAATATTATCACTGTATTTTACTTCTCTTCTTTAGTTTTGTTAATGTTGGTTTCTTACAATATTGTGCTTGCAATATTAATACTTCTACAAGTTTAAATCAATAAGAAGAAAGGGATATATATGGTAGTTAAACCATTTCTCCAACTGTCACGAATGTGCATGCGGTGTAGATTTGAGTTAGTTGAGGCCGGTGGTTGATATTCCAGCTAATTTTAAGTCAATTAAATAGGTACTGCTGGCATGAGGATCGACGTACATGTCTTTACAGATACAAATAGCTCATGGGGCTTTGGATTAATTATTATATAGAAGGAATAAGAAGTCTCACTGACAATCATATATATATATATATATATATATATATATGTATATATATGTATGTGTATGTATATCAATGTTAATGTATGAAATATGAAATATGCCTTTCGAAATTAAATTACATATATTATATCATCTAAAAGTTAAGGGTGCTACTCGCCCTCTATGGGTAGGCAGCCACCCTTATCTCTAAACCTTTATCTTCGCCCATATCTTTGACCATCCACTTGTTGGACGGGTGGATTAACGCCACCAATGCACCACTATCTAGCCACCCCGACCTGTCTGTTTGACCATACATTTTTTACAAGAAAATCCAAAAAAATTGCATATACGTTAGAAAAATCTCACAAATCCAACAAAAAGTCTCAACAAATCACACAAAATTGCATAGATTTTCATATTTTTTAATAGATCTAAAGATTTGTGCACAAAAATAGAAATCTATATTCATAAAATGCATGGGCCCACGGTCACGATCATGGGTCTTAAAACTCGTAGACCCACAATTGTAGTCATGGGTCTTTAACTTACCAATCAACCACAATGACGACCTTGGTCTTAGGTTGTGGAGACCCATGGCCAAGCTGTGGTCTTACCCATGATAACAAAGAGAGAAGCTAGAATGAGAGGAGGGGGAGGAGTAGAAGAAGATAAATGAGAGAGAAGAGAGGATGGTGAATCATGGGGCCACTAAGGTGTGAAAGTAAGGGGGAGAATAGAAGAGGAAAGGAAGGGACTCAAGAGAGAGGAGAGGAGTCGAGGACAATGAGAGGCATGAGAGGAGAGAGAAGAAAGCTGTATTTAGATGCTGAGGTGATCTCATATGATCTGAGTTTATCTATGGATAATAGTATTTTGTGATTCCCATTAATATGTGTTTGAATGTATAAAGTAGGTTAGAATGAGTTTTTAACTTTTTATAGGAAGTTGAAAAAGTAGGAGATCTCATCAATGATTGGTTTGAGATAGGTTGAGGTGATTTCATCTTATAAACATAACCTTTAGGTCTCGTTTATTTTCAGAGATAAGATGAAATGAGTTGAAATTAAAGTTAAAAAGTTAAATAAAGTATTATTAGAGTATATTTTTTAATATTATTTTTGTTTTAGAATTTGAAAAAGTTGTAATGATTAGATAATATAAGATAAGATGAATTTGAAAAAGTTGAATTGTTTATTTTATTTTGTATTGAAATTTGAAAAAGTGTAATGATGAAATTAAGATGAGATGAGATTTTTTTTTAAACAAACGAAACCAGTCAATTCAAAATGAGAAATGTTTTAGCCACAAAGAAATTATATAAAAATAAATTCATAAACTAACGTGGCTTGATTTAGTATATTAGATTGTAAATCTACTTTTATCGTAAAATAGATCTAGTGTTCTAAATCAAGCCATACACATAAATTTATGAATTTATTTTTATATAATTTCTTTATAGATGTAGTACTTCTCATTCATAATTAAATTAAGATTATTTTTTTTTCAAGTATAAAGGCAGACAGATTCCACCCCTAGCCCGTATACGCTTTTCTGAGTGAGGAACTCGCCACACCCACACTCGAGGTGGACGGATTGCCCATCAGTCCCCTAGCGAGACGGGCAGATTAGGCAGATAGGCCAGGTTGCGGAAGCTCACCGCCCAACCCTACTAGAAGTAGATAAAAATAATGTAAGGAAGTTTATAGGATATGCACCTGCAGCTACTAATTAATGGCTAGTACGTACGTGCATTTAATTTATTTATTAAAAAAATTATTTACAAATCTATTTATTAACGTACCAAACTGTAAGCATACTATATTAGTTAACATTTAAAAAAGTTGTGTTGTTATTTTTTTTTTCTTTCAATTGTTATATAAAAAGTGATGCATTTACTGTGCTGCTGATTTATAGGTAATAAAAATCTTTTTTGAACTTATTTGATTAAAATACATCGATCATGTCCGAACTCGCTGCAAATAGGCATGTATGCATGCACATAAACGGTGGAAAATTTTGTCTAAAATAGATGTTATTTTCAACCAGAAAATCGAGGCAATTAAGGATAAGTTTGGGAGGTGAGATGAGAATTTTATGTTTTATTTTAAAGTTTAAAATATTATTTTTTAGTTTTGAGATTTGAAAAAGTTAAATTGGGATTTGAAAAAGTTGTATTGGGATTTGAAAAAGTTGAATTGTTTATTATATTTTGTATAGAAATTTGAAAAGTTTGTAATGATGAGATGAGATGAGATGAGATGAAAATTTTGTATAAGACAAAACATCCAAACCTATCATAAATCATGTGAGAAAACTTGTCGTAGAAAAGGGTGTCGAGATAGAGAACTTTTCGTCGCAATTGAAAACATTGTTATTTTACTAGTTTTTCTTGCCCAAATAATGCTATATATATATATATATATATATATACTAAAGAACAGCACCAAGTGCATTAGTTTCAGGGTGCACTTGACATAATGATTTAAATAAAAAAATAAAAAAGTCAGTAACGTATTGGTTTGGAAAAAGAAAATATAAGGTTAAAGAAAAATAAAAAATCAAGATTTCAGTAAAGTATGAGTATTAGTTTACGTCTATATTAGATTATCTATTTACTCTCTATATAATAATAAAATATTATTAATTTTTTATTTAAAAAAATTGAAACAAAAAGAAAGGAAAATGAGTACACTGTCAGAACAAAAAAGACATAAAAAAAAGGTCAATTTATGTGAGCCATGGGACTATTAAAGACATTTTGGTAAAACATGATCTTTCATTAAATTCTACAAGAGAGCTACACGTCAAATGGTCAGGAGTCTTAAGGACCTATTGATAAAACATGATCCTCCATTAAATTCTACAAGAGAGTTACATGTCAAATGGTCAAAAATTTTAAGAATTTTTTGGTAAAACATGACTTAACCGACTTAACAAAAAAAAAATTAACAAAATAATAATAAAAATTATTATTCATAGTTAAATAACCGTTTATTATAATAAAGTAGATATTAAAAAACCGAAAAAGTATGCTATAAAAAACCATTTTTGTTGATACAAAACTCTCATATATATTTTATAAATAATTAAAAGGATACATTACTAGGTAATTATACCCTTGCAATCGGTTCACTACTCCTTCACTACTTATACTATATTTGAAAATTTTTTATCATTTTCTTTTAAGTATTTTTTTAATATCTTTAATCATTAAGAAAAAATTAAAAAAATATATAATTTTTTCCTTAACCATTAAGTAAAATAAAAAATTAATAAAAAATCAAATAAAAAATAGTAAATAGGTAGTAGAATAGTAGTAATCCTATCATTTTCCTACATTACGACCTACCAATAAACTCGACTGCCATAGGAAAATAAAACGAAAACAAAAGCAGAACTGCACGTACTTGCAGGTGACCTAAAAATTAGAGAAATGATATATACAAATTCTAAATGCATAAATTTTGTGTAAGTCTTTCATAAAAAAGTAAATTTTATCATGAAAACGTTTGAAAAATTCTTTTTTTTAAGTAGGATCCATATTTTTATAAAAGTCTTGTACAAGACTTATATATTTGAGTATATATTTGAGACTTGCACTTAGCATTATTATAAAAAGTAAAAGAGACGTGAAAAAGTAATTATTTGTCATATTAATTTATAAATAACGAGACACCCACAATTTCTTTTTATAATCGTTTATACAATTATATTTTAAATTAAAAATATTTATGTAAAGTGTTATTATTTTTATAAATTATTTTACAAAAATTCATCTTATTCAAAGTATAATTATAAAAAAAAAATTATATATCTATTATTTTCCTTAATCTATTATTTGTATACAAACTCATGCGATCGAGCACAAGCTAGCGTGCACACAAACTCATTGCAGCATTTAGGTTATGCTTGGATGTTTTATCTTCTTCAAAATTTTTATCTCATCTCATCTCATCATTACAACCTTTTCAAATTTCTCTATAAAATATAATAAACAATTCAACTTTTTCAAATCCCAATACAACTTTTTCAAATTCTAATTTAACTTTTTCAAATCTTAAAACTAAAAAATAATATTTTAAACTTTAAAACAAAACACAAAATTCTCATCTCACTTTCTAAATATATCATAGTTTCCCTAATCAAATAAAACCATTTGTAACGTTTTTCTAAGAACTCAATTAACCAACGATCGACATCATGCATGCATATATAATATTTAATTACACGCGAGTCTTCGATATTAATTGGTCACACAAAAAATTAATCTAATGCGAATGTAAAAGCTAGAGAACCTTTTTTTAATTATTTATGCTTCTTTTACCTCTTGAAAGCAACAAAATCCATGCAACAAGAGCTATTTAAAAGAACAGTTGAAATGAAATAAATCATTATTTTTAAGGTAAATTGTATATGATATTTTGGTCATTATTTTTTTTAAAGAATATTTTCATAAGTACTGAATTGATCAAGATATTGCTCTATATTTTAATTAAAATAAAGAGGTTCCTTATTTATAAAAAAGATGGCGCATATAAAGCCTTTAACAAAAAAAAACAAAAAACATAATAGAATTGGATAGAAATAACATCATTTCCTTCCTAAAATTATAACGGCTATAAAAAGGGGGTCAAAAGAAGTCGTGAAATTTGAAATGCACGAGACAATCAATTGCATGAAATTAATGATTATAAGCCAGATGAGCGTGCATGCAGCTACCCCCCTATACACAACTTACCTGAAAAAAAAAACCCAATGCATTAAAAGAATTAAGATCTGTTTGGCATCATTGGGATGTTAAGATGGGACGATAAATTTATGAATAATAAAAAAATAGTTTGTAAATAGTAAAAAAATAGTTTGAGTTAAAGTGTTTTGTAGAGTTTTAAGAAATGATATATTAGATCAAATTTAAAAAATATTATAAAGTTAAAATATTATTATAATATAATTTTTATTTTAAAATTTGAAAATGTTTAATTGTTTTTTATGTTTTATTTAGAAGTTTGATAAAATTGTAATGATTAGATTAAAATTTTAGCATATAAAATTAAGTAATATTTATGTTTGAATGGTCCGTATTTGACTATTAGAATGAAATGAAATAAAATTAGATGAGACGAGACCATTTCATTATCCAAAGAGAACCTTAATGATACCATATTGGAAGAATCTTAAAAGCACTAGAGCATTAACATTGGCTTCATCAAAGTCATCTTTAAAATTTGATGAAAAGTACATGTTTTCTATAAATTCAAAACGTTCTTATCCATAACCTCACATTGGATTAGTTATTGAATTCATTAAAATAATAATATAATATTATTTTTTAATAATAATATTTTTAATTTTTTTTTCATATTTTGCAATTACACTAACTATATGTATATTAATAATTTAATTTGAAACTTAAATTATTGTTTCCCAACTAATTTTTTTTCTCAACCTAATAATCCAACAAACACATTTTATAGACTAATTTCAAACTCAAACTAGTAGTCTGCTGTATTTTGTAATAAAATAATAAGATAGACTTATGAATAGTGAGTCTTTAAATAAGAAAATGAAAATAAAATTTCTGTAATTCAAAGTTTTGAGTTTTAATTTTTGTCGAATCCAATGCCAGCCTTTTCACTCTCAGTCCATTCAAATTTTAGAGATTTCTTCGTTTTAGCGAGATCGATGCCAATGCTTAAGCTGTGGCTGCAAGTACTGTATATTTAAAAGACTCATAAATGCATGCATGCACTAATACCAGCTTTAGTTTATAGTTATGTAAGACAGATTAATACTTATCATTCTAATTGAGATGCGTCAAGAAGTACTTGCAACAGCTAAATGAATCTGTGGCTGGGATTACAATATCGTACCTGATCTTTAGTACCATTAATCTATGGTCTTAAATATTACCACCAAACCACACCCATACATATATATATATATATATATATATATATACATGAAAAGAAGTTTGTAACCGTAAATTACGTAACCACCAGATAATCATTTTGAAAAAAATAAATAAAATATAAAATTCACATGAAAAAAATTAATTTTTTAATAATAAAAATTTTTTTTTAAATGATTACATGACATTTAATAATTTCACAATTATACATAGAATTACTCAACAGCACTCTAATAATTTTCAACCTTTGTTTTGTAGGATACCGTGGATGGATGGTACTGCTAATATTAATAATTAAGATCACCATAATAAGGATAATGCATGATACCAGTCCTAGACAATGACGACAAAACAATTAATGTAATAAATTATTAATTAAGCTGCTGTCGAATATTTAATACTTTGTGTTGCTTGAGTTGAGAGTTGAGTTAAAATGAGATATAGTTTTAAATAAATTGAATAAAATATTATTATAATATTATTTTAAAATTTTAAAAAAATTAAATTATTTATTATATTTTATGTGATAATTTAAAAAAATTAGAATAATAATAAGTTATGATGAATTAAAATTACTTTTCAATCTAAACCGGTATGTAAGTATAACATTTAAGAAAGCGTCGTACGTACGTATGTGTGCTGTATATCTCTCGTACTATACATGCATCAGAAAAATAGAGGAACCAAAAAGAATCGTGATCAGCTAATTAGCACGTGCGTAAAATCAAATTAAGTTGCTGTTGCGAGCTAGCTAATTAAGCTACCATTCTTACTTAGACCGATACATTAGTCTTCAAGCAATTATTAAATATAGACTAGGACCGATGAAGTTTAACGAGTCAGTTTATTTTTATAATTCGTTCTTAATTCATTTTATCTCATATATTCTAATTATTATAAATTTTTTAAATATTTACATAAAATAAAATAAATAATTTAATTTTTTTAAATTTTAAAATAAAAAAATATTTAAAAAATATTTTATAATAATATTTTATTTAACTTTTAATTTTAATTTCAATTCATCTTATCTTATCTCATCTCATCGACTATCTAATTTTTTCACAAAAATAAACAAAAGAAAAATAACCACAAAAACGTATAAAATGGGAGCTGAGAGGAAGGGGAAGAGGAGCTAGCAAGCTAGAACCCCATTTATAATTTGGCCAAACTTTTGGGGAAAAAAAAAAATTACCTACCGTTTAAAGTGAGAGAGAGAATCGTTTAAGGTTACGTTTAGATGTTAAAGTGTTCTCAAATAATATATAAATAATAATAATAAATTAATTTATAGTAGTGATCATAAAGTAATGCATAGTTTGTAATTAATAGTAAATTATTCATGAACAATAGTGAATACTCTAAACACAGTCTCAAGAGTCGAGAGATATTCTTATTTATTTATAATATAAAAACGAGTACTTAACCAGATTGATATAATATAACATATATAAATTAATAAACTCAAAAATATATTATTCAGCATATCTCACATAAATTTATAAAGCATGTTACCAAATCCATTTATTCTTTTTATTATTATTATTATTATTCTCTCAAACTGCTAGCTGTTTTCCCCGTGCAATTCCAAGACATCGATCGAGTCTTCGGATAAGTAGATTATGGCAAATGATGACAAATCAAAGCACACCAAACAAAGTTGGAGGAATGATGTCCCCAACATATATAAGAAGCCAAAAAGAAGACAGAGACAGAGAGAGAGAGAGATTAATCAAAGAGTGGAAGCGAAGAAAAGAGGGAGTGTCAGTAGTGATGATGGGCGACCGAATAAGAAGAGAGTGGAGAGTAGTGAAGATAATATGACCTTGTCATTGTGTGGATGATGATGGGTACGTACGTACGGTGTGTCTACATGTGCGATGGTCAAGTGTAGTGCGGAGAGAAGATTTAAATATCATCCACAAAGATTTATGACTTTGTGTAGAAGATTTAGTCTAATTTTTCAATTTTTAATATTTATTAAATCTCTAATATTTTATATTATAATACTATTAGTATAGTACTATTATTATATGTTAGTGATAATATAGTAATTAATATATTAATATTACTAATATATTTTTCAAAATGAATATGTTGAAAATTTATTAAGTCATAAAATGTAATTAATCTATATTTTATATTTAAAACATATGATCAAATAAATGTTCATGTTTAAGATTACAATTTTATGTTATAAATTATAATATATCATTATTTTATATATAATTATAATTTATAAAAATTATATATAATATTAAAAATATATAAATATGCGAATCGGTCATATTTAATTCTAGAAAACCTAAAACCGAGACGAAACCGATTATGACCGATTTTTAAAATGAAAGAACCTGACCGAACCAACCAACCAATCCAAACCGATTTTTTGATTTATTTTTACAACCCTAATCACACCTGCTATATAATATCATTTAAGTAATTGTTCTTACCCACTACTTAAAATAAGTCACATCAATATGTACGTTACCGTACAACTGAAAATAAAAATATATATAAAATAAAAGGTAGCATTTGGCCTCTATCTATAATATATATACATCTCTATCGATTTTCATTGACAGCTACATCTGTCCACCAACTCTATCTAATTTATACATTTCTTAATACTGAAATGACCACCTCTCTCTCTCTCTCTCTCTCATTTTTTTTTTGAATAAGTATTTTTAAATGACAAATAAATAGATATATAAAATAATTTTTATCTTATTTATTAGGTACTTAAAATTGTAAATAAAACTTATAAGAATAAGGTCCATTTTACATATCTATTCATTTCGTATTCAATATCTTCCATTTCTATACGATCTTTTTATAAAAGGAATTGATTTGGCATAGGAAGCTAGGTTATACTCTTGAGACACAAACAAAGAGTAAATAAATGTAGACGATCAATCAAGTGAGCAACTAAGATTATTGTATTATAGACTCTATAGTTATGTATCTTCATAAGCTTTAGTTTTTTAGTTGGATGAATTAATATGTGTAAGGCCATCGTCACGACATGTCTTTGTTTTTATTAGTTAAGACAAAAGAAAGTAAAAGGATGAAAGATAGTCAAAGATGATAACCCTATATTAGAGTAGGTCATGTCCAATTCTACTAGAAGATATTATATTTTATGTTATCATATCAATCCAATTACAATCTAAATTCTTAAATCTAGTAATATGTGACCTAGTAATATTTACCTGTTAATCAGGTAAATATATATATATATATATATATATATATATATATATATATAATGTGGGGGTGAAAACACCTCGGCCAACGTGATAATATTTATTATAAATTTTTAAGAAAAAGCTTGTTTACCCTTTACTTTTGACCGCTGGTCAAATTTTATTTTTTTATTTAGTAATTAAAAAAGTAATTTTAAATATATTAATATATTTTTTATTTTTTAAAAATACATATAAAAAAAACAACTAGGCAATACACCCAGCGTTTAGGGTGGCATAGTAGCCCAATCCGAATTTTTATTATAACTTGATGTGGAGGAATAATATAATTTAATATTTATAGAATTCGATATAGAAAGTCTTACACTACATATATTCTTCTATTTAATATTTTTCTTATTTTATTTTAATATTTAAATATGTATATATTTAAATAAAATAATAAATTAAATGAACGTAGGTGGCATAAGCGTTACACGTAGCATTTCTCTGATATTTGTAATTTACGAATATTTAATGTCTAGTGCGTGTGTGGTACATATACTGGTAGAACGATAAGGCTTCGTTTGGATGTCAAATTCATCCCAACTCATCTTAACTCATCTTAACTCATCATTACAATTTTTTTAAATTTCAATATAAAATATAATAAATAATTCAACTTTTTCAAATCTTAAAATAATTTTAATATTTAAAAATAATATTTTAACAATATTTTATCTTCTCAACTCAACTCAACTCAACTCAACTCAACTCATCTCAACATCCAAACGCTAAGTGTCGAAATGATGATGGCGAATTTAAAAGAGAAAAATCGGACGGCAGGCATACGAGTAAGAGTGGGTGCGTGGCCATATAAGGAAAAGTGGAATTTGGGTTTGGGTTTGGTAAATGGGTACAGTGAAGCGTGAAATGCGGTGAGAGATGGGAGTACGGAGGAGGAATCTGATGCGGACATGACGCGTCCGAAATCAGAGGTGAGACCCAATAATTGCACCCCACGCTGCCCGACATCATCATTCTGTCGGTTCTGTCCCTACCTCCCACCTTCCCACTCCATCAATCCCTTTCACCTCCCTTCAACCTCTTTCACGAGGTTTAACCCTCCTTTATTTTAATTTTTCTTTTATATAATAAGTATGTCGTATACGCAAAACAACTTAATTAGTTTCATAAAAATAAAATAAAATAAATAATAAAAAATAATTTTTAAATATTTAAAATATGTATTATTGAATGATGAGTAGTATCTCTCTTCTCTTTAACATCCATCTATTAATTATTATTTTATTAAATAATAGACATTTTACCATTTTTATAATCTTTAAAATAATATATAAAAATAATTCATATTTTAATTTTAAAATTTGATTATATAAAATATTATAAAAATAAATATCCATATATCATTACTCTATTCTTTATATGCATTGTACAATCCATAATATGGAGTCAGCCTAGCGTAATGGACATGATTTTTCCAATTTCTTTTTCTAAAAAAAAGTTAATTTGTTCGTTTAAGAGCTTGGTTTATATCTTGTTTTTGTTAGCATTAAATGACTAGTTTAGGCGTGTGATATATATGTATATATATATATATATATATATATATATATATAATCTCAATCATAGGACATAAATTAATGATTCTTGGTTTGATACTTAATGAGTTTAATTTAATTTAGAATTAGATCCAAATCTTGTGCTATTTTGCATGATTACCTTGGTTTCGTTGTGTAAGAATTTTGAACCTTTTGTTTTAATTAATTGTTAGTGTTTACATGGTTTTTTTTTTAAAAAGCCGGATTGGATAGACAGTTTATATAAGATGAAATGAGATATTTTAAATAATAGTGAGATTTTTTGAGTTAATATGAGATAAGATAGTTTGTAAAAAAGTGTATATTTGTATGATAAGATGAGATGAAATAGTTTTAACTTTTTGAGACTTGAAAAAAGTGTGGGTCCCACGATATTTATGGAGTACCCGAATCATTGATATTTTACACTATTCACATCAAGTTGTACTGTTCATTTAATGTTTTGAACTGTTTACCGTCAGTTTTATATTGTTTATTTAGGTGAATGTTTTCAAAACCTAGCGATGAAATAAAATGTTTGGATAGACAAAACTCTAGGACTGTACAAGCCAGATGAGATACAGATCATAATCATCATATGCTTTGATCATCCAAACCGGGCCCAAACAAAAAATAAATATATGAAGCGAGTTTTATAATATTTATAATCATGCAAGTGAATTTTAATTATTGAATACACTATAATCTTAAATGATTTAGTTTATATACGTATCTCTATTTACTTTAGATTATAAAATTCAAACAAAAACTTTATAAGATATCAATTCTTTTATTGGCATCTCATGTCGAACTCTTGACTCAAACTATATTAGTCATGCACATAACTTAATACAATCTTTAATAAAATGCTATATACTACATTATTTCATTCTCAAGTTATTGCGAGGATGTAATACATTTACTAATCTTTGAATTTGTCACATTTAGGTGCGATTTGTAGTGAGATAAGATGAGATATTTTAGATAAAAGTTGAATAAAATATTATTATAATATTATTATTATTTTGAGATTTTAAAAAGTTTAATTGTTTATTATATTTTGTAAGGGAACTTGAGAAAATTATAATGATGAAATGAAATGAAACATTTTCACTATCCAAACCTGACAAATTAAAAAAGTTTATAAGAATTAATCCAATAATTATAAAATATTTTCTCACTAAAATATAAGATATATGATTATTTTGATTTTCAAATTAAGTGGGGGCTTTAATAAACTTAAATGCCAAGCCATGGAGCCATTAATGGTGTTAGTTGAGAATCTTGGTACTTAAGAATTCCAGCCAAATTATCCATGGTATACAAATTATATTTGTTCTTGTATTGTATGATGGATGGATGACATTTTCTTCGAGGAAGATGGAAATTTCTTTGCATGGAGGAAAATTGCGTACAAGACTATATAAGTCTATGGCCTAGTAGCTATAGACATCAAATCCCCAAGTACAGTGTGTGCTGCACATAGCCCGCAGAAATAGAAAAATGCAACAAGTTCCATCTACCCAAAAAAAGTAAAAAATTAATTTAAAGAGAAACAAAAAAAAACACAAAGGACATAGTCAAGCCACAAAGTGGTTCGCAGGTACCAAACAAAATAGAAACGAAACAAAGCTATAGGAACTTCAACCGACAGCTGATTCTTCTTCGTTTCTCTGTTTCTGTGTCTCTGTTTCTCTCTCTCTCTCTCTCCATACATAGATATCTGAATGTCACAGGTCCTGCTTATAAAAGAAAAAAAAAGAAAAAAAAGGGAGCAGTACCGTATCTAGTTCAACAGTTGCTGAATTTACTTGTCATTGGAAATGGGCTTAGGCGTAAATAAAAGAGTTAAAAAGCTCGACTTTATGGTGCATGCATACTTTCTTACCAACCAAACAAAGGGAGAATGAAAAATATAATAATGGAGCCGCCGCTGATCTGCTAGCTAGCTCTGTATAGCCGACCCAAAACAGAACGCCTTCTGGAGCCGACTGAATTGTCGTGCTTAACAAAACATGACTGTAAAAGCTATTCGCTCTCTGGATCATATATGCCTAGATTCTGTCCCTGTTTGCAGCAGCACCAACATATATTCTCTCTCTCTCTCTCCATATAACCACCCTCCTCCCCCCCACCACCGAAGCCTCAAGGATCAATCAAAACCATCAAAATCTTCCTCATCTTCTTCCTTTTCTTCAACGTTCTCATCTCATAATCTCAAAATCTGTTGAAAGCAAGAGTAGCTCTTAACAGTCAGAAAACCGATGCCTTCGGACTCCAGCGAGCACCGTAGGCCAACTAAGCCTACCCACAACACTGGAGCCCCACCACCCGAACAAGAGCAGCTTCCGTGCCCGCGCTGCGACTCCACCAACACCAAGTTTTGCTACTACAACAACTACAACTTCTCGCAGCCCCGTCACTTCTGCAAGTCCTGCCGCCGCTACTGGACTCACGGCGGGACGCTCCGTGACATCCCCGTTGGTGGCGGTTCTCGCAAGAACGCCAAGCGTTCTCGCACCGCCATCGCCAATAGTGGCGCCTTATCTTCTACAGCTACTTCTCACGTCGACCCTTTGCCGGCCACCCCTGTTCTGGTACCTCTCACGCACAATCATGGATCTTCCGTACATTTTGGGGCTGGTATTAACGGCGGTGGGGCAGATGGGAAGGGAAATGTGAGCGTTTGTGGGAGTTTCACTTCTCTGCTGAACACTCAGGGACCGGGGTTTTTGGCGCTTGGTGGGTTTGGGCTCGGTGTAGGTCCCGGGTTTGAGGAAATGGGATTTGGGCTCAACAGAGGGATGTGGCCTTTTCCCGGCGTCGGAGATGGTGGTGGTTCCGGCTATGTAGTCGGTGGTAATGTTGGTGCAACGGGAATGGGGAACACGTGGCAGTTCGAGAGTGGCGAATCTGGGTTTGTCGGAGGAGATCATCATTGCTTTGCTTGGCCGGATTTGGCAATCTCAACCCCAGGAAATGGTCTCAAATGAACTCCTCTGTCTATTTTTTGTTCTTGTTTTCAATGGAAACTGTGGTTTAGGGTTTTGCTCGTTAGTGTTGAGAGAGTAAATTGTGGCAAGAAACTTAGACAAAAAAATGAATTAGACTACTTTTTTTTTTAACTGTGCTATGTATTCTTTGTACTTTTTTTCAAGCTAGCGACTATGCCATGTAATTCTGATAGTTGTTGATGTGCCATATACCTATTAGTTTCTTCAATTTAGCACACTCTTGATATTGGAGCTTGCCATCTTAAAACTATCACATTCTTCGGAAAAATCTTTAAGAACCGGCACTGCAAAAATTATGGCAAGGAGTACTTCCTATATATATAAAGATAATGAAAATCTTTAAGAATCAGCTGGGAATGTTTTCTTGGGGTGTGAAATTTAAAGGTAAGAGCTTTTTAATTCGTTTGTCAAAGGTATATATATGTAGTCCCACCGTTTTTGTTCTTCTTGCTGTGAATTACAGACAAGATGCAGTTTCAAGTAGTCCACATGCACATTCAAAAACATTCAAAGAATTTGACTTTTTGACCCAAGTTCTCCGCTTTGTGCTTTACAGCTGATCTCGATTACAAAAGAATTCTAAAATTCAAATTTTCTGTCTCTTCGAGCTGAGTCTTCTAATTAATTACTGTGACACACCAAAAAAAGAAAAAATGAAAAAGAAAATGATCTCAATTGATTAAACGGGGGGCTGCATTTGCTGCCAACCCTACATATATTCATTATTCAACCCACATTATGCCTTTCGAAGTACTCTTTTTGCAGCCAAGGTGCCACGCGCGCCCCCTCCCCCAACTGCCATGCATGCAAAACCTTCGAAAATATGCATTAAATGCTCATTGTCCATGCATTAATTTGCTTTCAAAGCCTTGTTTCAGTTTATATATATGAATGTTATGAGTCCCATTACACAGTTTCTATGTATTTTTCACAAAACTCGATCTTCACTTGATTTTAAAGATATAATATTATGGATATCAGTCAAATGACAGTACAAGCATAGTAAGAAAAATATTAAAGCTGACATTAGATTACAAATTTGCTATATATGAAAAATTTTTAAACCAAATTGATGGTATCACGTTATTGATATATATAATAAATATAGTAAAACTAAATATATATTACATATATCCATGTATTTAGAAATTACAAGAAATATTGCTCATTAATTCATAAGAGATCTTCGGTCTTCCCACTTTTTTTGAATTTTATATAGAGTTTTTTTCTAAAATTTTGAACGTTATTGATGATCTCATGTGTTTTGTGGGGCTTAGAGCCTTTGTCTTTCTTAATGTCCAACCTAGTTAACCGATAAAAATTATATATATTGCATTAATCAAGATATTTTTATTTTGTAAATTGGTTTTGTCAATCACATAAGTTCTAATTTTGTAAGCCACAAATGGATAAAATGTCACATTTTTTCAACTGGTCATTTCATAATTTGTACATACATATTTTTAGTTAGTCTGTGGTTAATTAAGCTGAATGTGCATTAGCTCTGGCAAATGAGAAAAATATCACTATAATCTCAGTGATTGCAGAAGCACTAGTGGCAAAATTAGTTCTCAGAATGGCGGAACATCTCAATTATCTATCCATCTCTTTAGATGGAGACTCTCAATTGGTGATTTCTTCTATTTACAAAGAGGAGCAAATCTGGCAAATAGCATCAATCACGGTCGACATTGCAAACACTTTACAATTTCACAATGGCTGGAGCTTTAACATGATAGATCGATCCCAAAATCGATTTGTGCATTCATTTACGCAACGGGCAGTTACAAATTCTTTATTTGGTAGCATTCCGTTAGAGACTATTCCTAATACTATTTTGTATATTGATAGCGGAAAAGACCCTCATTTGATGTTTGTATCACTCATTTAATTATTATATGCAAGCTTGCTTAGAAAAAAAAGAAAAACTGAATGTGCATTAGATATAGAAAATAAAAAGATTATGCTAACTCGCATTTAAAGAGGATATATATATATATATGTATGTATTTATCACTAAGACAATGTTATATACTACACTTTCATCTTGTTATTATCTATTTTAGGACAACATTATCCATCAATACATGAATTTGTTCTTTTAAAAAATAAGTATTAACCCAGTGTTTAATAAATAATATCGCATCAATGTAATATATATTAACAAAAGTGATATTTTTTTTTTTGATACAAGGGGAGGGAGGATTCGATCCTTAGTTCAGTGAGAAGATCACCAAGGTGTTGCCAACTGGTTCAAAGGACCTCGGCAACAAAAGTGAAAATTGAGTGTTGTATAACATAATTCATTTTGGAAATTAAACATTCCTAACATAGCTACCATAATTTTCCTACCATATAAATATATATATTATATAAAGTACACACAATTTCAACTATCTTGAAAATTAGAGAGGATTTTCATACGCACCTGTTGGAAAGGAGATAAAAAATATATGTATACAGCCTAGTATCATATATAATACTGAGTGCTTTTTCTCTCCGAACCCTAACATAGCATGCTTCCATGATGTATTCCATCCCATGCACACCAACATGCAGAGGGGCTGAGCCACCTGGTCCAGTGTGCAAGAGATGGAATATACCACAAACTCATGTACTTGATGAGTCAGGCCGACAATTGGTATATAAAACCCCCCGGCCGGCCACCATTTTCAGATTTTCTAAACCTCAAAGAAGTCTGCTGCATGATCTGCATGCGGTTGGATCTCCATTGTCAAACCCAGCTTGGAGTTGTGGGCATGAAGATGCCAAGAGATATTGCTAATTTATAGAGGGAGAGGGATTAATAATTGCATGGGTTTGAATTTTGATAGAGAACAAGCTATATAGGTTCCTAACCGATGGAGTTGTTAATTTCATTTCTATATCCAAAGCATATGATCGTGATTTATTCGTCTTGGAATCGCACCAATTGAGATTCCAAGTAGAGCATATTGTAAGTGTAATGCTCCATGACGTGGACATCACCGACCATGAACACCTGATCTCCATGACTGTCATGTGGTGGATCTGACGTACGTACGGTTTTCATCGTGACCATTTTATGTTTGTCACCCCTCTCCAGTGACAATTGCAAGTCGTCTTGATGTCTATTAATTAGTCATGATTATTAGATTATATGGATCAACTTAAACATGACTCATATAAATAAAGGTGATACAATATAGCCTATTTAACTCTTTTAATAATTAATTTTTATTATATTAACTTAGACCCGACCTATTTAACCTGTTTCATATATGTGGGTTGAGTTGACCTGTATATTTATTTTTAATCCAATTAATATAATTTTGTATATAATACAATGATAATTATATAAATCATTTATTCATAATTACAACTAGATTGATCATAATACTAATATTTATATTACATCCTAACAACAACAAAATACAGATAAAACTAAACATTTATAAAATATAAAAATATAATTCATTCGTGTTATATATACGGGTGATTGCGGGTTTCGCGAGTTGACCCACCACAATTGAACTATTTACTAATCTTGTTTTATTGGGTCAATTCGTTTTGACTCAAACCCATTCATATCAAGCTCAGATCCTCTTATATTGCGTCAAGTTTACAGGTGATGTCACCCTTACAGTTCTCCATAAACTTATCTCATTTAATTATCTTAAGTCACATTTGGATTAAAAAAGAAGAAGCCTTTTACAACATAGATTATCTAATATATGATGTGATACGTTAGATGCAAAACAATTTTTTGTTATAAGATAAGATTATAATGATACTTTCTAGCGAAGTCAATTTATTGATTTTCATTTATACATGTATATAAGTATCTTTATACATGTAACATTTTCTCTCTTGTTTCGTTGAGAGCATGACTTGATGGATTTACGTAAGAGAAATGTTTGGTCTACAAAAAAATTTCATAAAAATAAATTTATAAATTGATATGGCTTGATCTGATAAATCATATTATAAGCCTCATTTTATTGTAAAATAGAATCGATAATTATATCGAGTCATATTAGTTTGTAAATTTATTTTTATAAAATTTTTTTTAAATATAATAGTTCTCTCTTCCTAATGGAAGAGAACATGTATATATATATATATTTATATAGAAAAGGGGTCTACAAGAAAAGCTGGTTGTGGGTAGGTTGGGAGAGATTGTGTGATCTTCAAAGTATTATCCTGGAAATATTCTACTTGTCGGCCTCTATCTCTGATGAGTGATGAATAATATAAGGTACCGCACACAAATGGTTTTAATTCACGTTTTCTTTGGAGTGGAGAATATCTTGTGGAATCCGAATTATTCGTGGTCTAAATTTGTTTGTAATCAATGACGTTAACAACCAAATCTATTTCTACTTAAATTAAGCCCCCAAATTAAAACAACTTTTCATGTTTATCGTATCATGATTGTGTTGGCGTTATTGTCGGAATCCCTCTTCTAATGGGATGCATTTTATTTGTTTTGATCAATCAATACATGAGAAGTACTGCTAGATCTATACATATGATACTATATCCATACACATACCGGATCAAGTTATATCAGTTTGTAAATTTTATTTTATAAAATGGACTTCTGACCATCATTTCTCTTATGCCACAGCTAAAATAGACTAATTGGAGGCCCATTCCTTTTAGATGCAATAAGAAAGAAAAATTATATATATTAATTTAGCTTTGCTTTTCATCATTCCATACATCACATTTATTTTTATTTTATTTTGATTTTATTTTTATTAAACTAATTGAGTTCTTCGACTTATCGTCCATACACCACATATTTATTAATAAAAAAATAAAAAATAAAATAAAAAATTATGAGTGGTATGTAATGTATGAATGCTGAATAAATTATTTTATATTAATATGGTACGTTTGACCGTTGAAAATCAGGTTGATTCTGCAGATGGACCCAATGGGTCCTTGCTCCACACCCCTAATAGAAAGGATAGGGAAAGGTATATGGGCTATGGTTTTAGTAGGCTAGCCCAAATATCTCTTCTTGCCACTCGCATGGGCTTGACCCAAATATAAGGGTTTGGGGGCCAAACCCATTGGGCCCGAAACTTCAAAAACTGGGGACTGATTGACAAAAAAGACTTGCACAGAGGACAAACGCAATTTGTTTCCAACTCAGTGCCTTCTCCAATAAAATTCGCAAAAAAGATACCAAGCGCGGGTCTTTCCCCTCCATCTCTCTCTAGGGTTTTTGGTGTTAGCTTTAACGAGGAAATCGAAACCCAGAAAACACTGTCCTCGTTGAAGAAACAAAAACAGAGAAAACGCAATGGCGTTTTCGATGTTTTCTCCTCCGCAGCCACAACAACAGCAGCAGCTGTTTCAGCCTCAAGCTCAAACTTTTCAGCAGAGCAGTCCTTTTTTCCCGCAACAACAGCAACAGCAACAACAATTGCAACTCTTCCAACCACCGCAGCAGCAACAACAGCAGCAGCAACAACAACAGCAGCAACAGTTTCAGCAGCAGCAGCAACAGCAACAACATCATTTGTTTCTGTTCACTAACGATAAAACTCCGGCGAATTATAGTACCAAGTGGTCGGATCTTCATCCTGAGTCCCAGAAAATTCTCCTTCAGATCGAGTATGTTTTCCTTTGTCTCGATTACCTTCTTTTTCTAGCTCTTTGATTTTTTTCGAAGTCCTTGCATGTTTTAACTAAATATTATGGATTGGTTGCTGAGAGGTGGTGGGGGAAAGGACCCAAAGGAAAGAAAATTTGGAGTCTTTTCCACTTGTGTTGTCGAGTTTCGGTTCAATTAAGTTGTATTGCTGCATTAGCTGGATGTAGTAGAAAATTCCAATTTCTTGTGTTTCAAAATGGAGAAATCTTCGGTTCAAATTCTTGATTTCTTTTCTGGTACATTCATTATGTAAGCATTAAAATGAACTTGTGACTCTGAGAAATTTCTGCAAAAATGAAATTATTTTAAATTTTGTTTCACTTCACTGCAGATTTTTTTTTTTTGATAAGTTCACTGCAGATTTTCCCTTAAAAATGTGGCATTTTGTTTGATTTGAGTTCCTTAATCCGAGTTTTTTTTTTTCAAATGTGTAAATTTATTTCAAGTGTCAGTATTGATCCTGATGAGGCATAATGTAAATATGGTTCACTTTTAATTGTATTGTAGTTGCTATTGTTGGTCAATTTTGGGTATAATAGTCTTGTACGAGCTTTGAGTTGCTTAAGTATTGATTGAATAGGGAGCGGATATTGAAGTATAGAGATGAGAGCCAGAGGCTGGATCAGTGTTCTCGTCTTTATGATTCTTCAGTTTGCAATGATGCATTCGAGCCTGATGCAAGCCGAATTGTTCAGGTCTACTCTTTGATTCGATCCCTTTTATTTTTAGCTGTCTATGATATCTCATTGTTTTCACTTAACCCCGACTTCTGACTTGTAGTTTTTTTTTCTTTGCCATTTTATATAAGTATCTGTGTCAAACTCTCCTACCTACTCTCTCTCTCTCTCTATTGTGAGCCTGTGAACTATTGACACTGCTTTAATGCCAGTGTCATTGCTTGATATGCGACCACCTACCATACACAGTAGTGCCAATATTTAAGCTGCCCAACTTCACTTTGGCTCTCAAAGAGCCAGCTATATTACCCTCCCTTAAACAGCAGCACTCAACCACCACGCGTCAGCCTTATTCAAGCATGGTGAGCATGATTGAATAGCAAATACCCATACGATAAGCTGATTGAGGCCATTTGGTAATTGATAGGGTATAAAAATTGATATGATTGTGATGGGTGGAAGTGGTGGCGGCAGCTATATGGTGGTAGCTGTTGGGGGTTTCCCCTGATGAGTCTTATTGCATCCAAACGCGGTAATAGTTATAGGAAGATTGGAAGGTAGATGGCCCGCGGGAAACTCATCCCATTCTGTACATTCCAGGAAATGAAATGTGGCTTTAGCTGGGAAGATGTTACATACTTTCATATAAAACAAGAAGGTTCAACAAATGGAACCCACCCGTGGGTAGCCCAAGTGGTAAGGGCGAACTTGTGTGCATGAGCCCTATGTCACAGGTTCGATTTCCCCTTGGGTCAAAGTACGATTTAAGTGGGAGACAATGGTGGTGGGTTGTTGTGCTAGTCTCCCTGGGGGTTTAGGTTCCATGGGTGAGTCCTAAGGGAAAAAAAGAATAAAAACAAAAAAGAAACTCCTTTTAAACTCTAGTAT
The DNA here is from genome assembly GCA_029856935.1 of Cyclocarya paliurus. Lineage (NCBI taxonomy): Eukaryota > Viridiplantae > Streptophyta > Magnoliopsida > Fagales > Juglandaceae > Cyclocarya > Cyclocarya paliurus. The sequence continues at coordinate 31,818,245 of CM056952.1, forward strand.
TACCAAGACCTTATATATAAGACCTTTCTACTGCAGTACGTATTGCTTTTTACAGTGCTTCGTGTGTTTTTTAACTGTGAATATATGGGTTGAGGTATATTACTCGTGTTATTTGTCAGGAACTTGGGGGAGTTAGCACTGCCATGGAACGACAGAAAGCTGTGCTGCAGGAGCTGATGGCTGTTGTGAAAGATATGTTACGGAACACAGAGGTTGGTATTCGTTCTTTCATGATGCTACGCCCAAGGTTCCTTCATCCAAATACCGGAGGTGCTTCAAATGTCATTGCACCATCACAAGCTCCTGGAGGGACTGCAACATCTGGTATGAGTGGTCAAATGACAGCAACCTCTATAGTGCCAGTTTTTGATTTCTACAGTGGGGTTCCGAGAAAACCATCCCCCTTTTTACAGCAAACAGTTGCCAGATTTGAGAAGTATCTTGGTGAGTGCCGCCAATGGATTGAAGAATTAGAGCAGCTTCTCCTCTTAGGTTCTGACAGGAACTCTTTCAATCTTGGATACTCATTGTTACAATCTCTTCCAAAAGTCATGTCAAATGTGCATGACTTTTTTCTTCACGTGGCTGCTAAGGTACACCAGCAAATATATTTTTCGTATAGGTTTACTTTTGAAAATAGAGGGTGGCTACATACCTTTCATGTTATCCATGATTAGGTATTAATGATGATACTGACTTGAAAGCAACTGGAGCTTCCTACAAGCGGTTACCCCATTTTTCCTCTGGGAAAAGAACATTAAGACTCTACCTATGTAACCTATATCACTTAAATGTTAAATTTAGGTAATACATTGTCCTTATTTACTTTTTAAAAGAACTCAAAAGCAAATGAAAGAACTAACAAGCAAAGATACATCTCAAGTAAAACAAATACTATGCCATTTTATATTTGATGCCCTATTATTGGAGTTGGTTCTCATGTGCCATTTCAACATATCATATACTTGGTCCAAATTCCAATCCTCCCCTCTTACCCATCCCCCTTCCAAAGAAAAGGAAGCAGCAGAAAACCATGCTCTGGCACATACAAAATGGATCAGTATGCTATTTCCTAATATTTTGTTATGATTGTTACTTATATAAAAAAAAATTAATTCTTATGATTAATAACAAATGTATTGCAATGTATTCCTTAGGTGGAGAGTATTCATCAGTATATTGAATCCATGAAAGCGGCTTATCTTGCTGATCAGCGCCACCGAGGCTATGGGAATGATCCCTTTCTTGAAGCTGATAGGCGTGAAACAGCAAGACAGGAAGCTGCTGCTAAGAGAGTACATCCAACTTTGCATTTGCCGACAAATTCACAACCATCAACACAAGTTGCAGGGTTGCTTGCCAGCTCCGGCACTCATGGGACATCCACTTCCCAACAGACATCTGCAGCGACCACATTGGTGTCGTCAGGGAGTGGGTTGTCACTTTTTGGCACACCTACTTCTGCCCCTTCCCCTGTGTCATCTTCTCTGTTTGCGACACCAACCACTTCTGCTCCAGTATCCTCTCTATTTGGATCATCTGGTGCTACTCCACAGACATCGCTTTTTAGTTCTTCGTCAGGATCTTTGTTCGGGTCTGCCTCTACTCCCTCTTTGTTTGCTAGTACCGCTCCAGCTTTTGGTTCTACCACTCCCTCTGGAAGTTCACTATTTTCAACACCATTTGCTTCAGGTACCTCATCATTTTTGTTCTACATAAGAATAATTCATGGTCCATTGATAAGATTATTACGGGTTAGTTACAGTTTACAATCTTGTTTGGGTTGATTATCAGAGTATAGTTTGAGAAGTTGCACTGTACTTATCTGATTCACATCCTTTGACAGTTTGCAGATCAAATCATAAAGATCTTAATGTCGACATCATCAAGATTGATTTTACATGTTTTTTCTTTTTTTTGTTTCTAATTTCTCGTAATTGTCTAATTTATTCTCACTTCTTCCCAGGTGCTGCAACAGGTTCTGGGGCCAGCTTTGGGGCTGCATCAGTGAGTAAATTTTTCCATTTTTTTTTTAATGTTTCTGGAGGAGTTTAATCAATATTGTACTTTTTTCTTAAAGAACCTTAGAAATGTAGGTCGTTACAAATAAATTGATCAATTTTGTTTTTGGTTGAACGGAAGATCGGTTAAGTGGCAAGAAGAGCAACAAACATCAACTTGAAAGAACAGTGTACTTGAATTTAGTTTTAAGTCCTGCAGTGCAATCAATTTCTACTACTGTTTGCTGCAGAGCTAATACCATCTGCTCGTCAGCTCAGCTTTATATGATATTAGGATTGATTTCCCAAGAGAACAGTATTCCTTTATTAATGACCTTTTCCACATATCCTATGTTTTTGCAGAAATCATCAAAACCAAAGTCTAGAACTGGTAGAAGGTAGCTACAGTTCAGTGTTTCTGCAAAGATCTCTCTCAATTGAGCAAAATCAAATTAGCAGATCAAATGTGCTGTGTCATGACCTACCGGTTCTGCGTTAATCCTGTGTTTCCAAAGATGGCAGGGAGATGCTGGGGGATCTGTGTTACTTGTAACATTGTAGGGTAAAATATTCGGGTAAAATGGTTGTGGATGTGAATGTGAATTCTTAGCCCAAAAGTTTCACTGCATTTTTCGAGATATTAGAATATATTCAATTATCTGTTTATCCACTCTTTTAATTTTTTATCAATATTATTTTGCCTTTTTTTTTTTCTCAAAATTTTGGAGTAATAGAGCATATGGGTGTAATTGAGTTTTGTTAATCATCTCTGCATACCACACATTATATTATTTTTACAATAAATCTTCTCAATCTCTCAACACTCCACACTCCATCTTTTTTAATTTTTTTTTTAATTTTTTTTATTAAATAATTTTTATATGAATAGTAAATAAAAAATTTGAAATAGTTTAAAAAAAATAAATTCAAAAAAAATTTTAAAAAAATATTAAAAAATGTTGAGTGTAGAGTGTGGATGAATAGTAGAAGGTTGTGTAGCAAAATCCGTAGGATAAAAAAATTAAAAAATTAAAAATCATGTATGGTGTGTAGTTTGAAAATGATGAGTGAAAATTTTCTTGTTCAGATTGAAGCCCCAGTGGAAGTAGGATGGTTATCTTGGGTAATTGGCCAGATATCCGTACAGGTTCCTAGAATAGAAACTATTAGGGCTTGTTAGAAAATATATCTTATTCCAAAATTTTTCTCATATCATTTCATTATCTCATTTTCAAATATAATTCAAATACAAATATTTTTAAATTAATCATTACAACTTTCTCAAACTTAAAAAATAAAATAAGAAAATAATTTAACTTTTTTTAATCTCTAAACAAAAATAATATTATAAAATAATATTATAAAATTATATTCTAATAATATTTTATTTATAATACTTTTTACTCGTTTTTCTCTTATATTTCTCAAAATTCAAAAAGTACTCAATTCAAACTATTTCATTACTATTTACAAATTATCTTACTATTTACAAAAGTTTCATATCATCTCACTTTTTAAATGAGTCCTAAACTTTCATCTTCTACTAAAGTAGAACTCAAATCCTAACTGTGAGTTTAGCAATTCTCATGAGAAAATAATGTAGGTAGTTATGTTGCCTGACCTTGGGGTTGCTTCTGAAAATCAAGAGTCGTTTTGGCACACTAAAAAACCTAAAAAATGGGAATTAATTAATAATGCTTATTTATTAAGATGACATTTTATTGTAGGTGGTTTTTTTTTTTTTTTTTTTTTTTTTTTATGGATATTGTAGGTGGTTAATTCTTCACTGTTACCACCACAATATATAACAAACACAACCAAACCCAATTTTCTGTAATTTTATTAATGAGTCCTCGTTTTGTGGAATAAGTAAAGTACCGTGGTCCGTAGTTATAAACCTTTAAAACATTAAAAAAAAAATCGTAAAAATGCATATTGCTGAATAGCTACATTGGAGGTTACAATTATTTAAAAAAAGAAAAAGAAAAAAATAACTCGGTAAACCGGCGAGGTTATTAAGTGCAAAGATGAGCACACTACAGTACCACCTATTTTCCACTATTTTGTCATTGAGTCTAGTCTGTTTTATTGGGTTTTCTGTTTGTTAATGGTGTTGATGATCAATTGCTAATGCTAATGCTTTTGCTTATGTTTTCTTGCTTCAGTTTTAATATATTTTATGGCTAAAAAAAAAAGGTAATAATAGATACAATTACGAGTTGTGTAATTATCGTACATTCTTTTTAAAAAAGATCAGGAGTTATTATTTAAATAATTAATTTTTTCATATAGATTACATATTTACTTATTTTTTTTAAAAGAAGTGTGATTTGCTCACTTCACGACTGTAAATTAATTATTTAAATAGTAAATATCACTCTTTTTTTTTAAAGGAAGGCACGTTGCTTGTATAATTTATAACTATATCTGACATTATTCAAAATGTTTTATAACAAACAAATGAGAGTACCATATCTATTATATGTAGATGAGAGCCACATGCATATATGGTTTAGGGTCAGATGAGCCACATAACAAAAAGTCGTCTTGATGCTAATAATATTATTCGGCTGTGAAATCTTTTAATTATATTGTGCTCAGACTTAACCAAATCAATAAATATTTCCAACTTCCTAACACTCCACACTCCATCTTTTTTTAAAATTTTTTTTATTAAATAATTTTTATATGAATAGTAAATAAAAAATTTGAAATATTTAAAAAAAAATAAATTCAAAAAATATTTTTAAAAAAATATTAAAAAATGTGAGTATGAAATGGATGAATAATAAGAAGTTGTGTAACAAAACCCTACTCGAGGCTTCGGCCTTGTGGCAAAAGATTGAGCAGCTTATTAAAGACATCATCGTAATATTGTTCGAAAATGTGGTATTTTTCTTGTGTTAAATTAATTATTTTATATCTAAAAAATATTTTTATTTAAATATTATTCTTCTTGTTTCTTGAGATGTAAAATTGTTAATTAAATTTTTTAGTAGAAAAGAACGGTATCTATTATATAAAATTTGATTATGCCTACGAGTATTCTAGAATCCAATTTAGCAAATTAGTTTCACTTTTATATAAAAATGTTTACCGGCGTAATAAAATAAAATATTATAATGTTAATATTTAAAATTAAGAAATAAATTATAAATTAGAGAAATTTAAAAAAAAAAGAAACAAAATAAAGTAAGAAAAAAAAAATAAAAAAAAATAAAATAAAGAAGTGGAATATGTGGCCCATGGCCTACGTGAAAGCTGATAGTGGGTTGAAGAAGAAGAGAGGAAATTTTAGTCGTTTAATTGGAATCTGAAGGGAAAAAACGCAACGCACCGTTTTGCCCTCCACACCTTCTCCTCCATTCTCGCCCATCACAGAAACCTGAAGGCTCCTCCATTCTCGCCGAAACGGTAAGGCTCTCTCTTTTCTCTCTTTCCATTCTCGATTTATCTTCACTTCAGCAATGTTGATTCGCACTCTCTCCTCTGTCAAATTCGATTTTTTTCTTTGAGATTGTTATGAACCCTAACCCTAAGCAGATGTCCTCTTCCCTCTTTGTTTCCAAACCCTAATCCTAATCAAATTCCATTTGTGGTTCATAGCCCTAATCCCTACAAATTTCTCTTCTCCGTCGACGCAATTCAACGTACAGGTATCTCTCTCTCTCTCTCTGCTTCTCTCTCTTTGCTTTTTGTATTTTTTGCTTGATCTGAGGAAATCGGTACTCAGTTCTGTTTTTACATCCTGCAAGCAGATTCTAGAAATCAATCGGGGGATTAGGGTAGAATTCAGGCTTCGCCTAGAGAAACTGAATAATGGGGAAGAATGAGTTTCTGACGCCGAAGGCAATCGCGAACCGGATCAAAGCGAAGGGCCTCCAGAAGCTCCGATGGTACTGCCAGATGTGCCAGAAGCAGTGCCGCGACGAGAACGGGTTCAAGTGCCACTGCATGAGCGAGAGCCACCAGCGCCAGATGCAGATCTTTGGTCAGAATCCAAACCGTATCGTCGAGGGCTACTCGGAGGAGTTTGAGAGCTCCTTCCTCGACCATATGAAGCGCAGCCACCGCTTCAGCCGCGTCGCCGCCACTGTCGTTTACAACGAGTACATCAACGACCGCCACCACGTCCACATGAACTCCACCCAGTGGGCCACCCTCACCGAGTTCGTCAAGTACCTCGGCCGCACCGGCAAGTGTAAGGTCGAAGAGACCCCGAAAGGTTGGTTCATCACTTATATTGACCGAGATTCCGAAACGCTCTTCAAGGAGAGAATGAAGAATAAGCGAATGAAGGCAGATTTGGTCGAGGAAGAGAAGCAAGAGAGGGAGATTCAGAAGCAGATCGAGAAGGCCGCCGAGCAGTTAATGCCTCTCGTAACTGACTCTCAGAAGCCCGAGCCTCAGCCCGTGAAGGAATTGAAATCTGAGGCTGATGCTAAAATTGGCTTTGCTCTCGGATCGTCTTCGAAATTGAAAACGAAAGAGAGCAGCGAGAGTTCGAAATCGGTGTTTGATGAAGATGAAAACGAGAAGAATGACAAGAGAAATCAAGGGGCGAAGAATAAATCGGTTTTGGAGGAATTGATGCGCGAGGAGGAGATGAAGAAGGAGAAGATTAACCGAAAGGACTATTGGCTGACCGAAGGAATCGTTGTGAAGGTCATGAGCAAAGCTTTGGCTGAGAAGGGTTACTATAAACAAAAGGGGATTGTGAGGAAAGTGATCGATAAGTATGTTGGAGAGATTGAAATGCTTGAGAGCAAACATGTGCTAAGGGTCGACCAGGCTGAGCTTGAGACCGTGATTCCGCAAATTGGTGGCCTCGTGAGGATAGTGAATGGAGCGTATAGGGGAGCGATTGCCAAGCTGTTGGGTGTGGATACGGAGAAGTTTTGCGCCAAGGTGCAGATAGAGAAGGGTGCCTACGTTGGTAGAATGCTTAAAGCTGTTGAATACGAGGATATCTGTAAAGTTTCCCAGTGAGGTTTGATAGAAAATTTAACTTGTAGTTAATGGAGATTATCATGGTATTATATATGATATGTTCTGTTGTTCCTTGAAATGTTTCATTCTGCTTTGAAAGTCCCTGAAAATATTGTTCTGTTGAATACATGATGCTTCCTCTATCATTATCCATGTTTGCCATTTGATCGATGATTTAGATCCTGCTTGTGAGGGAAAGAACGGTGAAGGCTGTTTTGGGTTTCACACAATTTTCTTAGTCTTATACCCAAATAACTTTTACCCTTATAGAATGGACGAGTTTGGATTTTGCACAGGTGTTTTTTTATCTATGAGCTAATACTGTAGCCCAAACTTTGGAAGAAACCAAATAGGACACGTTGGAGCCTGGGGTTTACAGATTTTATTAGAATGTAATATGAAAGCCTAAAGGGAAATAAACTCGATTAATTTTGCTAAACCTGCAGCCTTCTATACAATTTAACGCAATCTGGTTGATAAACATAACGACATTGAATTTTATTTTATTTTATTTATTTGGTACTGGGTGTCGAGGAATAGCATCCCGACTAATCCTGGGGTGCATAGGCCCTCGGCAAGAAGTTCCCGTAAGTGCGTGTGCACCTTGGATAATTCAAGGGGAAAATCCCCCAGTCCGATGGCCCTAGCGATTGTTTGCACCCAAAGAGATTTGAACCTTAGATCTTGGGAGAGCACATCCCCAAACCGAAAGCCTTTACCACTTAAGCCAATCCTGGTTGATGACATTGAAAAATAGATAACCCACGTAGGGAACTTTATCTTTAAATCACAAAACAAATATTCCTAGCGGTCTTAACAGTAATAAAGCAGCAGGGAAAAAATGAATAACACCGTATCACTACGAGAAATAAGGCCTATTGCGGCGATTTTAAAATCGTTGCAAAAAAATTAGCCACAATAAGTCTTTAATTGTGGTGATTTTTACATCGTCGCAATATTTTTTCAGGAAATTTCTAAAATGGTATTTTCCGGCGATTTTTTTTATTTTTTGCGACTAAAAAATTTGTTGCAAATACTAAACTGGTCTTTTTCAGCGATTTTCACTTTTTGTGACGAAAATATTCGCTGCAAAAAGTAAAAAACTTTTGGCGGCTAATAATTCGTCGATGGAATTGCGAGAGTTACTTTTTGCAGCGATTTTTTTACTTTGAAATCTTTGGAAAAAAGTGAATGGTATTTTACGGCGAACTAAAATCGCTGTGAAAGACCATTTTCAAATTAAAATGAACTAGGGCTCGTAATCTCTTTCATTTTTCCCTCCCGCCCGATATCCCCCTCTCTCATTTCCCTTCTGTTTCGCAACCCCCCCCCCCCCCCCCGGCGGCGGACGGCTCACTTCCTCTCTGTGTTCTAGCTCTCTGAAGACTCCACCGATTTGGCCACAGTGGAAGCAAAACCCACTCATCGTCGTGCATGACTCACGATTTAGTGGTTCCAGTTCAAAAAATGTGGCGATTTTTGGAAATGTTTTAAATGCCTTTCGACATCAAGCAAGACCTTCGAAGGTCTTAATCCAACTCGTCTCCTCCCCGTCCTCTCCTCCACTCGGTTGGAGTTGATTACTGTTGGTAAGAGACTCTGTTTTTTAAGTTTAAGTTTATTTTTAGTTTCGTTTCAATTTTGGTTTGCTGACCTAATTAGAGACGGGTAATTAAAATGACAAGAAGAAACCAGCTCAGATTTTTGCCATGTTTTGCAACAAGTAGGCTCATGGTTTTGATGTGATTTAGGCATCGATTGCATGTTCTAGGGCATGAAATTACTTTAGTTTCCTATTCCAGTAATCTCCCCTTTATAGAAAATCATTCATAATCCAAATATTTCTTAATAGGCATCTAAACCCTAATGTATTTTAAAATCAATACAAACAATGCTATGTTAGACTGACTACATTAACAAATGGTTAAGATTTTGGAACCGAAAGTATGGTGGAATTCAAAGCTGGATCCCAAACAGCTTTGTGGTGGCGTTTAACTCATTGACCTATATAGTACTATTAGTTGTCTGGTTCAGGCCCATGGCCTCAATTGGGGAAGAAAAACAGGGTAATTTCTGGAAAACAAACTTGAATGTTGCCTTGACAACACAGCTTGGGATGCTTTTGCAGAGCTTGGCCTTCAAAGCAACTGCTTTCTCTTAGTTTTCATGAAAAATAGATTGCTAACTAATGCTCTTATCACATGGCTAAGAGTTCTCAAAGTTACTTATGTTTATCAAAAGAATCAAAGATTACAATCAAAATACAAACTATACTAATTTTGCATTATATTGGTTACAATTGCAACCTATTAGACTGGGAATGTAGATCTTGAAAATGATTGGCCGAGATCTTTGTATTGTTGTGGTGTTTTTATTTTATTTTATTTAACTTGATTACTCAAATAGTGGCCAACATTATGTTTCTTGGTTATGGACTTATATTATTTTTATCTCTTTTGCTTTTCTATCTTGTATTTATAAAGTTTGTAAATGTTATAACTTGATTTTGGCACTGTTTTCTATGGTCAATATGAGGGGAATTAATTTTGACATCTTAGTCTCTTTAACACAGTCCAATAAAAGTCTGCTAGGGGCTGCCTAAAGAAACATGGTATTAGAGAAGTAAATTCTTAGCTCTAGCATTGTTTCCTCACAATCCTCAAATATTGTCTGATAATCAATTTTCCCCCAAATAGAGTCTAAAGATACTTGTATTGAGAGAGGGAGAGATGGTTTACAGATTTGCAATTTTTTGGCTGCAAATGATAGATACTTTTTTAAATAAATGTTAAAAAAATTTTGTGCAATGTTCTTTTTGTGCTTTAGTTGGCTGGGCAATAATTATCTTTTTCGAACATTACTACATGTTAGAGTATATTGGTGCATGCTTATCCCCTGCCTTAGATTCTTAATCCTTTCTTCTGTGGAAACTCAAAGATTGACAACAAAAGACTGAATGTACACTCTTCATGAACAGCTCAAAGGTACCCAGTTTGCAAATTTAAATGATTTGATTGATATGTATAATTGTGTTTGGCAGAGTGCTTTATCAAGAACTACTTCAAAAGGGCTTTTGTATTCCATCAGTGCTTTAAGCTATCTAGTCTCTACTCTCATGAATTCTCTTTTGGAGTTGGCTAAAGTACGTATATAGTTTTTTCCTATATACATGTGTGGATGTGTGTGTTTTTACATATTAATGTTAATACTTTAACATATTAATGTTAATATTTATCTTTATGTTTGACACTATTTAATGAGTGGTTGGTTTTGCATAAATTTAATTGGGATCTTTTAATAGGTTTTATGGGGATTTTGGAATAATATTCTGATTTCTTGGCTTCTATGTAGGGGCAAAGTGGTTTCCCTTTTTGCCTTTATATGGTCATTAGTACATATCTCAGACAACTCAAAACCACTACCACCAAATGCTAATGTAATCTGCAATTTGCCTCTTTGTTTAACCTAAAGTGATGCTTCTGCTTCCAGCTTTCACTTGGATCATGCTGCATCCCTACCATATTTTCTGGAAAAAGGTATCTTGCTTACTTCGTGAATTAACATAAGTTGTGTGATGCCATTTCTTTCTCTGCTGACAACATATTTATTGGAACTTTGTTCCGCTTGTGTATTGTGCATTCTACTAGCCTTTGTGACTGCATGCACCACAAACCTCATCTGTTATGTGGTTCTGTTTTAGTGCAGTGGCATTTAATCTTTTGTTTGTCTTCTTCTTTTTTTTTTAATTTTTATTTGCAGCATTTAATATAATTATAGGGAAAAAAACAAAGATAATTTTGGTTGTTAGCCTTGTTCTGGGATTAGGATTATCAACATCATATAAATAAATAAATAAATATATATATATATATATATATATATATATATATATATATATGCCAACATATCTATATATATGAGAGAGAGCTCAAGTAGTACTGCATGTGGCTGTCAATGTTTTAGGAATATATACTTATCAACCTGTTTGTCTTTGTCTTTGTAGGATCCATCTAACGAGCTCTATCGCAAGTCCTTAGAAGTCACAGATAAGGTAACTTTCAAGTTTCAACTTTTATTTCATTTGAACCTTATTAGCGATGATCCTATACTGAATTTTAATCTAATGACTTGTATTGCATTTTTAAATGACTTTTTTAAATCATCCAACAATGCCCTGGGTATGAATCTATTTAATTGTTATATGCTGTCATTGTTGTGTGTCACATTTGCAAGTGTATTATCATCTTCTATGCACACCTGCGCAGGTTGACATGCTCTGGGCTTGTTTCTGCCTATGGTAAATTGGGATTTATGTTTTGAGAAAATTGGTATCTCATTTTACTTTTAGTAACTAATGTCAACATGTTTACAAGTAGACAATCATGATTTGTATTTAATGTAAGGAAAAATGATATTTATATATCATCTTTTAAATGATTGGTACATAAATAAAAGATAGCAAATAGTGAAAGACTATGCAGCATGCATGCTATCATAGTTCGCGAGATTACAATGTGATTATAGTTTGCTAATTCACTGGAAGAGAAATGCACATAGTGATTATACAATGTCAAAATATTTTTCTTTTATTTTCTACGTAGGTGTTTCTAATGTCTTCATGTCTATTGGAGTAGCACCAATATCATGTCCATGTGCATTGGATCAGTTCTAGTCTATACGCAATGGGAATGTGAGACAGAGAGAGAGAGATGGTTTACAGATGTGCAATTTTTTGGCTGCAAATGATAGCTAATTTTTTAAATAAATGTTAAAAAATTTCTCCTGAAGATTCTGTTGGCACTGCTGCTTTTCTGTCTTCACATTTCTTTTATTGCAGAACTTTCCTAGTGAACGCTTGCTACTAGTGAATGAGATGCTTGGTTCTACTGATGAAAATGAGCCGCTTCAGGTTTGGGCTTGCTCCTGGCCTTCAAAGTACAGACTTCTGGATTCTACTGTATCTTTTTTGTGTCATGTGATTAAATTGTTTTTACGAAACTCAAGGAACTTTCCAGCCTGTGAGTTTTGGAGTCTCTTAGACTCACACAGGACATCGGGTATACACTAAAGAATTATGAGGTCCTCATATCAAGCTGGTGTATCAAGATTTTTAGGCTCGATTTTGTGTTCTCTACTGAATATATTCTACCATTGGTTGACCTGAACTAATAAAAAAAAACATTGGTTGACTTGACCATTGTGATGAGCAATTTATGGTATTTCCTTTTAGATAATTGTGTGTTTATAACATTTCAGCATCTTCATGGTTCTCTACCAAGTGCATGTCATGAATCAAATAATTGAAAACCTTCAAGCATTTAAACTTTTTATAGTTTGAACCTCCAAAAAAATTTCATAATATACAATATCGTTATGAACCAATTTTAATGTATGGATTTTATAATGCTATCTAGTCTTGTGCTCTATTTGTGACATTGCAAGCGAACTTCATTTTGGAAAGGTAAAAGTTGGCTCGCCTTTGGCTGCGTATAATTTAGAGTTGTGCTTCTACTGAATCTAATTTACCATATTGTTTCAGTGAATATATGACATAATAATCGAGGCCCTTGAACTGGAGGATACAGTAAAAAATTACGAACGCCGTACTTCAACTGGATGTTTTGTTTACTTTTACTCTTTACTCTTTTGCTTATTGAGTCCGTCTCAATATAGGTTTCAGGTTGTTTATTCATGACCTTAGACATTTATATCCATTGTTTCAGGAAGTATATTTCAAGCCTTGGTGGTTCCTTATGCAGAATTTTGTTGGCGATGCATCCTCAGAAAGCAACTTAAGAAACTCTTAGCTATCTTACTTGGTATCATGTCAGCTGCGATTCTATTAGCAGAGGCAACTTTACTGACAAGTGACGTTGATCTATCTCTTTTCTCAATCCTTATAAATTTAGTTTGAAAGCAAGAAGTACTTGTGCAGGTATAATGTACTAAAAGATTCAAGTTTTTGTAATTATCTGGACAGAAAGCATTTGGCCTGCATTGGAGAATTGGTTTTTTTTTTTTCATCTTGTAAAAGTGAGTATCTCTAGTCCCGCTTTCATTATAGACTCTCAATATTCAGTTGCCTTTAAGGCAACTGGCTGATGTTACATACGTGTTCATCAGATCTGTTTAGGTCTATACATATTTAGGCTTACTATGTTGGCTTATATGTTCATTGGAAGCACTTGCTTGCATATTTTTGAGTTAAATGTTTATTACCAGAAATAGAATGACTATACATGCAAATCACACTGAAAATGAATGCACATAAGGAATTAATTAGGAATTTTTCTACCTCCTCTTTCCCACCTCAGTCTCTTATCTATTGATCCAATTTAATGAAAACTTTCTTCCCACCAGCATCATATACAAGTGGTAAGTGTATCCTCCAGTTCCTTACCAAAACATGGACTATTAAATGCATGCTTAGTGTCGGATACTGCTATTTAAAGCGCTATCATCACTCTTCTTTGATGAATATAATAATTTATTCTCTTGTTAACATTTCCTTTGATGAATTATTTGTTATTTGGCTTGGTTTCTTACATATCATTTTTTACAACTCAGATATTTTACCTGCTTTTGAGGAGATAGATCAAAAGACACTGCCTCATAAAGTTTCATGCTCAAAATTTTGAATAAAATGGCTCTGCCTCTGCACTTACTAGGATTGTGTAGAGGTGTGAATACAAAGATTTTATTGCAAGCCAATATTATTGCAATTACTTATCATTGTATCTCACTTAGAACATGTATCATAGGGCAGTTGTGATCACTTTGATATGCAAAACTAACTGCATACATTACCTTCCAGTGTAGATGCTGGAGGAAATGGGAGCACATGGACGTGTACATGTACTGCCAAAGGGTTCCCTAAGTTAGCTTCTGAAAATCTTGATACCAACTTTGTTACAGCCCGCCAATGCACTCTAATCATCTATATGGTGGTAGCTGTTGGGGGTTTCCCCTGATGAGTCTTATTGCATCCAAACGCAGTAATGGTTATAGGAAGAGTGTAAGGTAGATGGCTCGAAATGGGAAACTCATCCTGTTCTGCACATTCCAGGAAATGAAATGTGGCCTTAGCTGGGAAGATGTTACATACTTTCATATAAAACAAGAAGGTTCAACAAATGGAACCCACCCGTGGGTAGCCCAAGTGGTAAGGGCGAACTTTTGTGCGTGAGCCCTATGTCACAGGTTCGATTTCCCCTGGGATCAAACTACAATTTAAATGGGAGACAATGGTGGTGGGTTGTTGTGCTAGTCTCCCCGGGGGTTTAGGTTCCATGGGTGAGTCCTAAGGGCTCTGCCATGGGGTTGTTCCCCCGTCAAAAAAAAAAAAGGCTGAACAAATGGAAATTAATAACCAAGTCTTATGAGTTCGTTAGAAGTGAAGGAAATTGCTTTGGAAAATACAATATTCCCGAGTCTTCTTTAGTTTCAACCAAAGACCTTTTAAGTGTTAATTAATCCAGAGCAAATTTGATCTTGAAACCTAGTGTTGTAGGGAAAAAAGGAGGAAAAGAATAAAAACAAAAAAGAAACTCCTTTTAAACTCTAGTATTACCAAGATCTTATATATAAGACCTTTCTACTGCAGTACTTATTGCTTTTTACAGTGCTTCATGTGTTTTTTAACTGTGAATATATGGGATGAGATATATTACTCGTGTTATTTGTCAGGAACTTGGGGGAGTTAGCACTGCCATGGAACGACAGAAAGCTGTGCTGCAGGAGCTGATGGCTGTTGTGAAAGATATGTTACGGAACACAGAGGTTGGTATTCGTTCTTTCATGATGCTACGCCCAAGGTTCCTTCATCCAAATACTGGAGGTGCTTCAAATGTCATTGCACCATCACAAGCTCCTGGAGGGACTGCAACATCTGGTATGAGTGGTCAAATGACAGCAACCTCTATAGTGCCAGTTTTTGATTTCTACAGTGGGGTTCCGAGAAAACCAGCCCCCTTTTTACAGCAAACTGTTGCCAGATTTGAGAAGTATCTTGGTGAGTGCTGCCAATGGATTGAAGAATTAGAGCAGCTTCTCCTCTTAGGTTCTGACAGGAACTCTTTCAATCTTGGATACTCATTGTTACAATCTCTTCCAAAAGTCATGTCAAATGTGCATGACTTTTTTCTTCACGTGGCTGCTAAGGTACATCAGCAAATATATTTTTCGTATAGGTTTACTTTTGAAAATAGAGGGTGGCTACATACCTTTCATGTTATCTATGATTAGGTATTAATGATGATACTGACTTGAAAGCAACTGGAGCTTCCTACAAGTGGTTACCCCATTTTTCCTCTGGGAAAAGAACATTAAGACTCTACCTATGTAACCTATATCACTTAAATGTTAAATTTAGGTAATACATTGCCCTTATTTACTTTTTAAAAGAACTCAAAAGCAAATGAAAGAACTAACAAGCAAAGATACATCTCAAGGAAAACAAATACTATGCCATTTTATATTTGATGCCCTATTATTGGAGTTGGTTCTCATGTGCCATTTCAACATATCATATACTTGGTCCCAATTCCAATCCTCCCCTCTTACCCATCCCCCTCCCAAAGAAAAGGAAGCAGCAGAAAACCATGCTCTGGCACATAAAAAATGGATCGGTATGCTATTTCCTAATATTTTGTTATGATTGTTACTTATATAAAAAAAACATTAATTCTTATGATTAATAACAAATGTATTGCAATGTATTCCTTAGGTGGAGAGTATTCATCAGTATATTGAATCCATGAAAGCAGCTTATCTTGCTGATCAGCGCCACCGAGGCTATGGGAATGATCCCTTTCTTGAAGCTGATAGGCGTGAAACAGCAAGACAGGAAGCTGCTGCTAAGAGAGTACATCCAACTTTGCATTTGCCGACAAATTCACAACCATCAACACAAGTTGCAGGGTTGCTTGCCAGCTCCAGGACTCATGGGACATTGACTTCCCAACAGACATCTGCAGCGACCACATTGGTGTCGTCAGGGAGTGGGTTGTCACTTTTTGGCACACCTAGTTCTGCCCCTTCCCCTGTGTCATCTTCTCTGTTTGCGACACCAACCACTTCTGCTCCAGTATCCTCTCTATTTGGATCATCTGGTGCTACTCCACAGACATCACTTTTTAGTTCTTCGTCAGGATCTTTGTTCGGGTCTGCCTCTACTCCCTCTTTGTTTGCTAGTACCGCTCCAGCTTTTGGTTCTACCACTCCCTCTGGAAGTTCACTATTTTCAACACCATTTGCTTCAGGTACATTATCATTTTTTGTTCTACATAAGAATAATTCATGGTCCATGGATAAGATTATTATGGGTTAGTTACAGTTTACAATCTTGTTTGGGTTGATTATCAGAGCATAGTTTGAGAAGTTGCACTGTACTTATCTGATTCACATCCTTTGACAGTTTGCAAATCAAATCATAAAGATCTTAATGTCGACATCATCAAGATTGATTTTACATGTTTTTTCTTTTTTTTGTTTCTAATTTCTCATAATTGTCTAATTTATTCTCACTTCTTCCCAGGTGCTGCAACGGGTTCTGGGGCCAGCTTTGGGGCTGCATCAGTGAGTAGATTTTTCCATTTTTTTTTTTAATGTTTCTGGAGGAGTTTAATCAATATTGTACTTTTTGCTTAAAGAACCTTAGAAATGTAGGTCGTTACAAATAAATTGATCAATTTTGTTTTTGGTCGAACGGAAGATCGGTTAAGTGGCAAGAAGAGCAACAAACATCAACTTGAAAGAACAGTGTACTTGAATTTAGTTTCAAGTCCTGCAGTGCAATCAATTTCTACTACTGTTTGCTGCAGAGCTAATACCATCTGTGCTCGTCAGCTCAGCGTTATATGATATTATGATTGATTTCCTAAGAGAACGGTTTTCCTCTATTAATGACCTTTTCCACATATCCTATGTTTTTGCAGAAATCATCAAAAGCCAAAGTCTAGAACTGGTAGAAGGTAGCTACAGTTCAGTGTTTCTGCAAAGATCTCTCTCAATTGAGCAAAATCAATCATAATATATAAATTAGCTTCTCTTAGAACCCAATTTAGTAAATTAGCTTCACTTTTATATAAAAATGTTAACCTGCATAATAAAAAAATATATTTTAATGTTAATATTCAAAATTAAGAAATAAATTATAAATTAGAGGAATTTAAAAAAAAAAAAAGAGAAACAAATTAAAGTAAGAAAAAAATAAAATAAAATAAAATAAAATAAAGAAGTGGAATATGTGGCCCATGGCCTATGTGAAAGCTGATAGTGGGCTGAAGAAGAAGACAAAAAAAATATATATGGATTTTCTACAAAACAAAGGAAGAATAGTCATAGAGAGGAAAAAAAACCGTAGACGTGGCTCTTTATTGCCACAAAAGCTTCCTAAAGCTAAAACGGCAAGAGTAGCTAGATAGCTAAGTCGAGATGGAGAAAAGCTCGACCAAGCACTTTGTACTTGTACATGGAGCCTGCCATGGAGCATGGTGTTGGTATAAGGTGGCAAGTTTGTTGAAATCCGCAGGTCATAAGGTCACAGTCCTGGACCTAGCTGCTTCTGGGATCCACCCAAAGCAGGTGCATGAAATAAAGTCATTTTCGGAATACGTCGAGCCTTTGATGGAATTCATGGCATCTCCGCCATTAATGGAGGAAAAGGTGGTCCTTGTCGGCCACAGCAATGGAGGTCTCTGCATATCTGTTGCCATGGAAAAGTTTCCTATGCCACCGCCGTTATGCCGGGTCCCGACTTGAGTATCTTGACGATAGGCGAAGAGGTAGTACTTCCATCTCTCTCTCTCCCAACCTTATGCAGTGACTGTGACTCGGGATTGTCTGCAGACCGTAGATTATTCTTGTGGGGATCCCCTCTAAAGTATAGTAGAAGCAAAAATGATCATTATAATCGAGTGGATGGATTTTTCTTCACGCGTGATAGACTTGGATTTTCTTTTCTCATCTTTTCATTTCTTTGTCCTGGCTTTAGCTTGATGGTGAAATGATTAATTTGATGGCTCTTAATTTCTTTCTTGTGTTACGTGCGAATTGGAGTCAGTAATCAGTATCGATACTTCCAAAGACATATTGGCAAAGACAAAAACAAAAAATCCTGTGTGTTTGCAAAAATTGATTTTCATTCGGATGATTTATATATATATATATATATATTTTTTGTCGGTCGGTCGGTCATATATTTTCATTCATATTTTGGGTCAAAATCAAACCGTAAGATTTGAATATGATGGGCATGTGAGAATCAGTGAGATACTAATTAATTTGTGCATGCAATTAATTAATTATAGGACTCATCAAGACTAGATACATGATATTTAAAAATTAATGCTTTAAATATATATTAATTTATAGATAAAATTCATCTATATTGCTGATAAAGCCAGATCGATCTTTAGATCAATTCGTACGTAGCTAGGTTTGCCTATCTTACAGCTACTTAATTATAATGTGTTTGGAATATATATATATTTCTGTAGTTCAACCGAAGACTGGATTCTTATATGGACACGCAATTTACGTTCGATCAAGGGGAAAACAACCCTCCAACCTCCCTTTTATGGGGTCGCAACTTCATGGCAACCCAGTTTTACCAACTCTCCCCACCTGAGGTACGTACAAGCTCCATTAATATCCCAACATTCATATCAATTCTCTCGTTCATTGTCAGTATTTTCACGCACGTTTTATCCTGATAATCCAGAAAACTTCAAGACAGGTGTATGGGCATATGTACATACAACCATTTACTTTTTTCTTCCTGAGAAAGAAGGAATCTTTTATGCATAAATTTTGTAATCAATCCGCAGAATATTAATGAGTTTGTGGATAAGAAGTGTCACAACTACAAAGAGATTTTATAAAAATAAACGTACAAATTGACATGATTTCATATGATATGTACATTAGATTTACTTTACAATTAAAGTAACTTTACAATCTAACACATCACATCAAACTACGTTAGTTTGTGAGTTTATTTTAGAAAATCTTTTTATAGCCAAAGCTATAATTTCTTTTTAATTTCTTTTTGCGGATATGGCGCTAGACTACTTTCATTATAAGTTGTGCACAAAATTCTTGTTAATGCTTAAATAGTAATTAATGTTATAATTATTATAAGTTAGTTAGCTAATTAATTAAGTTGTCATGCATTTCCTAATATATTGTCCACAATGAAACTAATTAATTACTAGGATTTGACGCTTGCAATGTCGTTGGTGAGACCTTTCCGTCTCTATGGGGATACTTCAACATTGCAAAAAGAAGCAAATCTGAGCAGGGAGAAATACGGGCAAGTTCCTAGAGTTTACATCATTTCTGAAAAAGACAATGTGATCAAGGTGGATTTCCAAAGGTGGATGATTGAGAACAATCCAGGACCGGAGGTGAAGGTAATTGCCGGTTCGGATCACATGGTGATGTTCTCGCAACCGAAGGAGCTGTGCTCCTACCTCCTTGAAATTGCAGACAAATATCCTTAAAACTTGCTAGCTACTTGCAGGCTTGCAGCTAGCTTTGGATATATATATATATATATGTATGTATGTATGTATGTATGTATAGATGGTACTGCCCTTGGGCTCCCATATTAATCGTTTTATTGCATTGGTCTATGAAAGAAGAGGAAAAACCCAGTGATTTGAATATTTGTGGGTCATTATTATATATTTTAAAGCTGTTTGGTGTGTTTGATCTGATTTTAATTCAGATCGTGCTAGTTCATGAGTACGAGAGAAATGATTCAGATCGGGCTTGTCTGACGGCAAGCTGCTAGAAACACTACTCGATCGATCCCAAATGCACACTTATATATTAATATATCTTGGTACGTACGAATATTTTAATTTCGTGATGGCTTTCAAGAGTACTCTTATATATATATATATATATATATATATATATATATATATATGTGTGTGTGTGTGTGTGAAACTTCTATTGAAGTAAGATGTAGTACTACTTTATAGGGCAATTAATAGAGCTTCACATGACATTAATTTGTCTCTTTACTTTTTGCAAGACTTTTGGCACCTACAAGTTGATGCAAGTTTTTTTTTTTTGGTAAGGACCCTGCCACATAGAAGAGAGAGAGTCATTACAAGAAAAAGGAATTTTTTTAGTGCTCAAAATCGTCGCAAATATATCAAATAATCTCTGCATTTGATTAATTTTGGCAATTTTATAATCACTGTATGTTTGACGAAATAAAAATGTCATTTCTGATTAATTTCAGCTACAGGCAAAACTTGCCTCAAAACATACTTTTAGTGGCGAGTTTAGTCTGTCGCAAACGAGGTAAAAAAAATCAGAAAAGATGGTATCCGTTTGTCCCAAAATTGTTGGGAAAAGTCAAAAGCAACGATAAAAATCGTTGCAAATACTCAATAAATCGCCGCAATTGTTATTTTTTTCCCAGCAATATTAAGATATTGTTGGTATTATCACTATTTGCGGTAATAATTCTCACCTCAAGTACCCCAAAATCATTGCAATTATCCGTGACCTTTTTTAGAGATCTTAATTTTTGTCGAGGTTGAAGTTATTTCCAACAGACATTAAATCGCCGAAAAAACAAGCACACCGCCACAAAAAATTAATCGTGACGATTTAGTTGGTCGTCGGTATAGTATATGCATGGAAGTCATGCATATTTTCAATGCATATAAATCGCCAGAATAGAATCAATTTCGGGGATCATGAATCACCGCTAATACTATCTTGCAATTTACATTTGCTTTTTCCTAGCGAGTTTGAATTTCACCGCAAAGCCATTTTGGTTCTTTTTTTTTTCCTTCGCCCTTTTGGCTGGGCTTCATTGTCACACTTCTATACAAATTTTAATGTTTATCTTTGTAACGCATAATTTATCTTATTTGAGAGATTGACTTGAAATAAGATAAATTATGTGTTAATAAAATCAACTACACTTAGAAATAGGAAACATTTTCATCTACTTTAATAAATCAAAGATATTCATTCATCCAAAGTCAGTTATATAGAATTCACATTAATGTAGTTATGGGCTATAGACTCGGATGGACCAATTGGAATCCAAAACCTACAACATAGTACTAATATTGAGAACACATTATTCTAAACATTATCTGAAAATGTGCACATTCATTCAATATTTGTCAACTGTCCTGCTCCTTTATTTTTAAAAATTATATCTAGTCAGCTATTTTAATATGTACTTGAGCATGAGGGGTGGGTAAATAGCTTCAACACGACTGCATCAATGCCCTTAAAGAAAATTAAAGCATATTTGATATTTCGATCTATCCAACTCTAATCAGGCAATGGTATACAAAAAAAAAACTGTTACAACAAAATAAACTCCACCTCTATGCATTGTTATAAAAATATTTCAGTGCAATGATATTAACTTTTCACAAGCAAAAATTTTGACAAGTCCCAAGAAGGCTATGATTCTATTATACCCCACCCTTTTACATTACTAGATACATAAATAATAGCTAGGAGACTTGCATGCATGTATATAACCTTTACATAATTAAATTGCGAGTGTGCTAGCTAGCTATCTAGGTGTGGGCTAATTATGAATTCTTCATCACTACAAATATATATATATATATATATATATATATATATATATATATATATAAATAGGTGACCTAGTGATCTTGGAATTACTAATTATAGAATAAAGCAGTTAAAGCATATTATTAGCTGATCAAAGAGTGAAAATGATATTCATGTATATATGCAAATTAATGAATGTGCAGCATGAAGTTTCAACTTTAATCAATTAATTATCTAATTGTCAGGATTTTTTGTGAATAATTGACAAGAAGGTTGGGTCACATGCATGAGTTGAAAAAGGTATAAGAAATTAATGATTTGAAAGTCTTATTCCATAGTACTATATATGCATGTAGTACTAGTACTACTCATGCATTATGTAAATATATATATACACATATATATATATATATATATAATATTGATCATCGGCTAATTTCTAATTACTTTGATTTGAGTACTTGACTTAAAGTCTTCTTTTCCTCTGATCTCTAGTTTCATAATCAGAAATACTTTGTGTTACTAAGAAGATTAAACTGATCCATTTGAATTTAGAGCCATCAAAGCTGCAAAAAATGTGTCTCATTTCAGAGTTAAACCATATTTGGACATCCCACATGCCAGAATTTCTAAGACTAGATGGTTCTTAATCACCTCATTTGTGGAGCACCGCAACTACAAATCGGGTAATGGTTCAAAGGATCACCCAAGAAAAAATGTCCATACATAATGGATACACTTGGCTTCGCAGCCAAATATGACACATTCCTGTGAAAAAGGACATGGCACATTTACATCAACCTCTACACTCTACACTATATGCATGTGTTTTAATCTGTAAATGGTGCATAGAAAGCAATCGAGGGGACTTCAATTATACTCACCATCAAGGAATTAAACCTCAAACATTATACACAGAACTTCAAAAAATTATTCTTGAGATTTTTTTCATGCACAATCATGTCATGTGCCTAAGCTCTCTTTTATTTGAGGCCTTTAAATTCGTATAGTCATTTTTAAAAGAAGCTCTTTCCAACTACATATAGTTAGAAGGCTTTCATACTGGCATTTTTCAAATCATGGGTGACCAAGGGTAAATTTATCAAACATTACTGATGCAGGGGTGGCCAAGGGTTTTAATAAGGATAGAGTGCAGGAATAGGTTGAGATGTTTTGGATGAAGTAAGAGAACTTGAAACTTCTACAAGGTGAATGAATGTTATCATATAGTATGGAAATGTCAATTCCTATAAATGAACTGGCAATGTTAAAATGAAATGATATTATTGGAAGAAAAGTAGATTGGATCCAAGCTCCAATTTAATTATGAAGGAATTAATCAAGTACGGTTAGACTTGGACTAGGCAAGTACCTAGTCAAGCTCCAATTTTTATAGCATAATACTTGAACTAGGCAAGTACCTACCTACTTAGATTTGGTAAATTTTAGATGTGTTGCGTCTATTTATGGTCCATTAAATTTACAAACTCAGGTGTCATTTAAAAAAAAAAAAAATCTTAAAAGCTTTCAACAAAGCAAACATCAAGAGTTGTGGAAGTTGACGTAATACTTCCAACTAATTCAAAGAAAGGTGAAATGTATTACATATTATGCTATAAAGCATCTGAGGTTTTTGAAGTGTGAGCTCTTTAAGAATGTGTTAATAGCAGTGGATGGGAACAACAAGCATAAGTTATAACGTTCCAATACATGCGTGCATGTGTGGAGGCATGCTCGACTATGAGCTGCATAATTATCGAATTGGGAACTTCATGGACCCAAAGTATACACATGGAATACAATTTTGAAAGTATTTCATCAAAACATCAAACATATTGTCATAATGGATATAAAAAAAAAACGAGTTTTCACATTATCAATATTTTCAAAACTCTACATCTTTCTTGAGCAAAAAACAACCAAGTCAAAAATAAAAATAATAGATTCTTTCTGGAAACAACTAAAAGAAATCAGACCAAAAATACAAAGAGAGAGACCTACCGATGGTTATTGAACTTGCTTGCATAGTGAAGACGATGAAAAACATGACAACGCGATGACAGTATTCCCAGGAGGAGGCTGAATTAGCTTGTAGAGTGAGGAGTGAACGGCGTGGACGACAAATAATTGTATATCTCAACAATTTTCCTTTCATACTCAACATCCTCAAATATATGCTGTCACATTGAACTTTAATTTGTTATGAAGCAGGATAGCATTCAATAGCTACGTCATGAATTATTACAATATATAAAATGAGAACCAACACCATTGAGCAAAACAAGATTTACTGTATCATAAAGAATTTGGGAAATTAATGGAGATCAAATGCATTGTACATTAATGGACTTAATTTGATTACAATTAAAATTGTATAAACTTGGATGAATAGAAAATTCCATTCTTTGTCATGTAAACTTAGAAAAATAAATAAAGAATAATATGCAAACCTTCTCAAAGTGTTTTGATCTCTTTGTTCAATAAAACAATTGTGAGCATGGTTCACAGTGTCTGAAATCAAGCAAACGAAAACACCCGTCAATTTCTAATATATGAAAGATTTTTACTAGATTAATTAAGTTTCTCGTTTATTTTTTATTTGAGATTACATGCACTAGAAAGAATGTAGCTAGAACAATTTTTCTATACATAGTCTTCTTCCATATACATTTCAAAGGAAATACAACATAAACCGAAACCCTTTAATTTCTTGTACTAATAATTAAGCTGGAAGTCATGCACGATACATGCATATATTGTTGGGAGTATAATGTACTAATTGTTAAACCCCCAAAGGCTCGTAGAAAATGGAAGGGAGAAACAAAGAATCGGACAATGACAGGGCTAGCTTGATTGGACAATATAGAGGAATTAGATAGAGTGATCTGATTTCTTATGGGTTTGGAGGGACTATTAGAGAGAAAGGGACAACAAAGATTAGTTTCGAGGCTACTCTCCTAGAGTTTAGTGAGAAACGAGAGCTTAAAATTCAACCATGTTTATAGTGGATTTAACATCCAAGATCCGTAGACTCATTATGCATTAGTGCCAAACCATGTTATAGTGGATTTTATATCCAAGATTTGCATTCCCACATTTCTTAATGTGTTAATTTGCAAAGAATTCAAAGCGACTAACCTTCACAGAATTGGGACCAAACTCTTGTACAATGCCCCAAAGCCCTCATATCAAACTGATTTTCTGAATGCATCGCTCATACTAGTATATTCAAGTGGGGCTTTGCTTCTCCCATCACCATTGACAATACAAGTAGCATTACTCCATCCCACCATCTGCATCCATCTAAGTATGACATCAAGAGGATAAGAAATAGTTTGCCCAACAGTCCTAGTAGCAGCCCTACATGCCAGCTGTGTTGTCACACTCAACTCAGAGTCTTCAACCAGTCCAAATGTTTTAGTTTTAACTAACCAATCCTTTAGAGATTCATACACAGCAAAGTTCAGATCCACATATGGAACCTGCAAACATTAGATACTAATATCACACTACAATTCAAGAGTTTTGTTTTTTTAATTTCATATTAAAATCTAGCGAGACAAGATGTTGGTGCTAAAAAGAAAACGATAAATTAATATCATGTATCACCAAATAAGGGAACAAGAATATGTTTCTAAAACTTGTGATTCTTCACCCTTGCTACAATTTTGTCTTCCCCAGTTGCCTATCTACAATAGAAGAAAATACTAACATAATTATTGATCACATCTATCCCACCAATGCATTTACACATGTTTGCGTGTAAGTGTGGACACACAAGTGTCTGCGTGCACGAAGGTTACACCATTCAAAATAAAAAACAATTGAAACACAGATCATTATTGAAGTGCAAAATAAACTGAGGCATTATGCAAGAAGCTCAACTTTCTAAACTCACTCCCTCCCTCCCTCCCTCATCTTTCTTATGTGTACATTATTTGCTTATAGCTTTGTTAACAAAGCAAGATAGGCTAACTTAAAAAAAAAAAGGGATATAAAGTCTATATCATTCAAAAGAACAAGACTTATTTAACAAGCCATTGAACAACTTTTATCGATGAATGAAAATGCCCACACACATTCCTAGAATTGAGCTCTAGATTGTGGTCCGGTTGTTCCATCAATAATTGCTCATGAATTGAATGAATAGTTTGTTAAGGCCTGTCAGATTCTCAGAAAATTCAATATTACTTATAATCAGAAAATATGATATTTGAGAAAAAAAAATTATGTTTAAAGTAAAATCATAGGAGAAGGAATCAAAGGATTACAGAACTTCTTTAGAACCTTCATTTAGATGCACTGACAATAACCTTTCACCTAATTGCTATTCAAGGTGCTGCAATTCTTTTAAGCTCATGCCAGTCAGATTGTTACCCAACAACTGTCTAGATAATTAGAACTACTCATAAGGATATAACCAAATTTTCCATCGCAAGTCAATGCCCAAAAAATCCCTCAACGCCCAAAGTCTCCCTCAATGCAAAAGTAGAACAATCTTCCTATTCATATATAGATATATATATGTTTATATTTATATATTGGCCACCCACGATCTCTCACTACCAAAAAGTGCCCAAAACACACAAAAAAACCCTTCCCTCATTTCATAAGGTAGCTCATTAAGTCTCTCTACCAAATTGGAGAGACCCAGTGGAAGAATGGAAATTTTTGAAAAATGTCCTTATCATCTTATCATTTTCATTTTGCCTCTCACGAAGTACTTGCAATTTATCTCTCATTTCATCAAGTTGAGACTTGTAATTGTCGGTATCTTTCTTGTGTTTTTCAATTAAGGCAAGGTACTCTCTTTCTCGGTGTTGGTCCTGTTGTCTTGTTGACTCTGGGATGACCATCTCGCGTAGCCTCCTTGTGTATTCTGGTCTCTGACCAAGTACCTCCCTAAATACACTCACTACTGCCACATCGGTGCGTTGTTTAGGGTCTAGACCATCCATCTCCTTCTACACATGGAAAATTTAAATGGTTATTGTTAAGTCTTGTGATGACTCATGAATAAATCACTTTCAAATATAAAGCAATTGAACAATCCTTTCGTGCAACAAATAGTATTGAATAAAGATCGTACTCATATAAGTATCTTCAGTGGCTGAGTTGACAAATTTACCGTTATTCTTTGACCAGCGAATCTCTTTATAAAACTCCACCAAATTTGCATTCGTAGCCCTTTACAAGTGTGTGAGATTTGTATAGGTAGATGTTCAATCAAAAACATTATTATATGAAAAATTTGTTGAAAGGATTGACCAATCAAATAAAAAAACTCATATGGTACAACCACACAAACACATCAATACAAAACTAAAGACCTTCATACCTTACGATGCAAATGAGTGGACATGTATATTTCTAATCAATGCACTCCACAAATGCATTGTTCACTAACAAATAAAACCTCTAGCAGAAAAAAATTGCACATTTATAGTACTGTGATTAGGGGTGTAAACGGGCCGGTTCGATCCGGTCCGGCCATGGACCGAATTTTTTCGGTCCATGGTTTGACCGGACCGGACCGGACCGAACTCCTATAGGGACCGGACCGGACCGGTAGTCATCGGTCCGGTCCGGTCCATTCGGTCCGGCCCTTTTTTTTTTTTTTTCCTTTTTTCACATCAATTAATAAAAAAATTTATTTACAATACTAAATTAATTTATACTATAACTCTTAATACTTAATAGTATTAATAATACATTAAAGAATATATTAATATATTGATAATAAATATATATCGTTATAGACTTATAGTGATTAGTTATTATGAATCATGATTAGT
Source organism: Cyclocarya paliurus (assembly GCA_029856935.1). Lineage (NCBI taxonomy): Eukaryota > Viridiplantae > Streptophyta > Magnoliopsida > Fagales > Juglandaceae > Cyclocarya > Cyclocarya paliurus. The sequence continues at coordinate 31,845,594 of CM056952.1, forward strand.
ATAACTATATAATAGAATTAGTATAAAGTATTAGACTATTAGTAATATAGTATAGCTATATATTAGTAATATTAGTATATAACTGTATAACTATAGTCTATACTTAATTATAATATGGTATAATTATATATTAGTTAGTGATAGGATTATGTTAGATGAAAATTATATAATTAATTATATATATAATTTTTTTTTTTTTTTAGGTTCGGTCCGGTCCGGTCCAAAAAATACATGGACTGTGGACCAGACCGAATTAATTCGGTCCTATTAAATTCGGACCGTGGACCGGACCGAATGAACTCGGTCTCGGTCCGGTCCGTTCGGTCCGCTTACAGCCCTAATTGTGATGCATCATCCTCACAAACTAATTCTCTCATTCTATATAAAAGGTCCTTCTAACCAATTATTATGTCGTATGTTATGTAAGCAGTCCTCAACTCTATTATCCCACATTCTAGGTATTTATGTTTTGACAATTAACTTGTATTGAGGTTAGATCTCAAAACTATACCAACTATGTTTCTATTTTTATAGGAAACAACATTTTATGCGTTATCAAACTAGATATAACCTTAACCAATGTGATTCTTCATGTTATGAGCACCCTTACAAACGTCTAATGAAATTAGTGGACCAGTATACAGCAAATGGGTTGTGAGCAAGGTTATGGGAGAATGGGTTGTGACTATACAAGTTACAGCAGATATCCATTTCATAAAAATTATACCTTGTCCTCTAGTATCCTACCAAAGGATTTGCGCCTACTGTGTGGTTAACGGTTAGTGTCTTTCTATTCTCTTGATTTTGTGTAGAGATTTTCTACCATTAACATACAATGTTAGCTTACACTAACTGCATAATAAAAAGACTAAGAAATGACTTGTTAAATTTTGCATGTTTTTTTATTTTGAATAACCAATGTATACATTGAATTCGTTGGTTCCCCACCTCCCACACAACTTAACCCAGACGTACAAGTCGACCAAGGTACACCCAGAAGCCAATGCTTCTTCGTGACTTCCGTATGATAAATATTTTTTGTGTAATTCATGATGAAATGCATTGAAATGTTTACGCAACTACTTCAAGACGATCAATCTATGATTCTCCCAATCTCAATCCAACACGAAGTCACCCTATATGGATGAACATCACGTTAACGTTATCTTGTATTGTACTCCCACTTCCTTACTCTCAATATGAAATAACAACTGTCTTACCCTCACAAAGTTGATCAACTTGTTCTTTTCTACATGCAGCACATCGGTTCACCTTGCATAACTCATGTCACAATGATGTTTTACTATTTATGTTACCTGTGTCATGAACATGGATGCGTTCTCACAACACGGGGCTGTTTCGTCGTCATTAATCTTTAAGAGCACTTTTATGTGCTTCCTCAACTTCTTGAACTCAATACACTTAGCAGACACACGTCTACGTTTGGGCTGCTTTTAAGTTGCTTCAGGCATCGTGGGGGCGATTGCATTTGTATTTCAAGAGAAAAAAAAAATTATGGCTATCAGTTTTCATATTTAATCTTTGTTGTTTACACATATTTGTCCTACTGGTTCTGTATTGAAAAAGAATAGAAATGACAACCATATCAATATTATCTCCATTAAGTGGAGGTTCTCTTACAGGTGATGGTTCTCTAGTTGGCTTGGGTGGGGCATTAGAATTGGACATGGTGGCTCCCATGGATGACTGGGAGACTGTGTTGAGTCATCCGAACCTGACTGATCTGCATCTGAGTTAGTATTGTGGTATGAAGCAATGCGAACTCCTCGTGGTCAATGGGCTCTACATGAGTAAGGTACAAATTGTCTGGCATGAATACTTCATGCAACCCCTTTTCTCAAGAACTTTCTCTCATCGCAACACCTGCATTTGTACGACATTTCATTTGAGTTACAAGTGTTTCTAATCCATTTAAAAAATCATATGATCCACCTATAATACCCATTACTTATATGACCAGTATCTACAAATCAAGTGATGGATAATTTATTTTGTTTAATACATCTATATATACATATAGCAATCTCTATAATATTCTAACATGATTGAGAATCAAAGCAAACTTGTAGGGTTTTCGTTTGTTGCAGTTATGGATGCAATGAACTAGCATGCAATAAAAAGATCACACAACTTACTATAAAAAAGTATTTAATCATCGAAATATCTACCTTGAATTTTGATGCTGCTCATTATTTGTAGACTGAAGTTGGGAATGGTCTTGCTAATTATAGTATAGCGCCTACATGTTCTTTAAGGCCTAGTTACTAGTCATGGAATATGAGGTTAAGCCGACATGATGATTATTAAAATCATGTAGGAAAAGACACTAGGTATAATAATATATTTTGAGCTTATTTGTTAGGTGCATAATAAATAGGCTAAACAAGAGGAACTACATCTCTACCTTGACAGGGATGAGTGTGAGTGAAGCCTCTATGCTCAGGGACTAGCTCTCTTATTACTAGTGTCACTTTTTATCCCACTTGAATGCAACCCTGTCCCTTTTCCCCCCACCTGAGATGCAGTTGTGTCAATGTTTTACTTACATAATAACTTAGAGAGCCTAACAAATATTTGATGTAATAAGATAAATTATGAAACACACAATATTGACTTAATTATTAGTTCAGCCCCCTCATCAATTATTGTAATTCATGGTTATTAAGAAATAAATCAACCCCGGTATTGCATAGGTAAAATAGTTAACTGTTTTAAACTTTTACAGTTACAGACAATATTCATGCAATGACTGATTTAAGTCTAACACATTTATTAGTTATAGTTAATGGTAATTATACTTTGTTCATATTTCTTATACATGAAACTAAGTTTTAAACAAACATTAAACATCTAATTGTCAAATGTTTCCAACCAATATGTGAGTCTATACTTATAAATAGATAGACCAATTTGAAATTGGAGGTAACTATCACTACAACTATATTTATAGTAAGTGTGCATTTAGGATCCATAACTTGAAAAAAATATTAATTATGAAAGGATAGATTACTTGACCCAAATGCTCAATCAAAGGTAACTGGAGCATGATAGTTTAGTTGAAAGGAACATACATGTAAGTTTGCGTAATTTATATTGGCCACATACCCATTACAAGAAAGGTAAACTATGAAATAGAAGTGCATCAACTTTTCGGCTGTTGTCTATTCTAACACAAACTCATCATCGTGGATAGGTCATTCTCATCTGAATATTCCACATCACCATAAGCATCTCTTGAATCAGAAGCAACCATGCCATCATCAATAAAGTCTGTTGAATTTATGTTTTGACCAGCCATACCAGTGACTTCTCGTGCATCAATCAAGATAGGTTCTATATCATTCCTATTTAATGGAATTGACACTGGACATCCATCACACTACAATGGTGCATAATCATATGATGACTCATTTTCTTGATAGATATCATCGTCACTTGATTCGCCATCTATATCTTCTAACACCCTCGACACTAGTGGAATGTTGTATACATTCCTATTCGTGTACTTATGCACCACAAATCATCTCACTTTCACCCTTATATCTTTGATGTAAAAACACTGAGAAGCTTGGTATGTCAACACAAATGGTTCATCCTTATATCAAGTCTTTTCCATGTTGATACTGGTTATATAATTATCAACTCGTACCCTTCATCTTGGATCACCAACATCAAACTAATCACACATGAATAAGTACAACTGACGCCAACTCATATCGTGTAACTCCATGATATCATTAATAATACCGTATAAGTCAACATATTTGTACTTTCTTTTCCAGTTATCAACACCCTTGAATTTTGTGTACGCCACCGAAATTCACACTGTTTCATATGGAACCTTTTGACATTTTTAATGCAAGCAGCATAGGATGCAACCATAGATTCAAGACCGCAAACTAACTCATACAGATCAACAATCACATCAAGTGAGTTGGTGATACGCTAGTCTTGAACCTACAACAATATTGTTGGGAGGTCATCACTTATAGTTTGTAGAACTTAGTCAGAAAGGATCAGGTTCATCTAACTAGGGAGGGAGTAGGCTAACTTACATGTTTCTTCAACCAAGTTGGAGACTCAGTTTGATGTGTTCAATTGATATAATTTGGGCTATACACCTTACATTTATTATAGTGCTTCTTGCATTTGGAGAGCACAAAATCTTCCAAGCAATATACATAAGTTATGTAAGGGACATACAATATAAATGGGTTGTCCACAAAAAACCATAAGAAAATAAGTTTGAACTTGAGAGATAATGGAAGCTTACTCTAGGTAGGATCCAATCTCAGCGTAGTTGTTGAGGACGTACCAGATGACTTCCTTAAGGAGTTTATCTGATAATTGCAAGTTGGAAACCATACCCATGGGACGAACTTTTTGGTTAAAAATCTTGAATCCATCTATATTCTCCACTTCTCCACCATCAATGTTGCTAAACTTTGTCTCAATATATTGAAGACATATTGAGCAAAAAGTTGGGCATTCAATGTGAATGCAGGTTTCGGCTATTGAGCCTTCTGGGAGGGTTTTATTCTTAACATACCGCTTGAACTTGTCAAAATACCTCTCAATAGATACATCCATCTGTATTGTACTAGGCCCCCCGAGTATGAACTCACGGGATAAGTGGATAATTAGGTGGACCATGATATCTAAAAAAGAAAAATGGAATATCATTTCCAATTTGCATAGAATTGTGACAATTTAGAGTTGAGATAGGCAGTTAACATCTAGGGTTCAAGCACACAACTCTTTGAAGAAAGTGCTCAATTCAATAAAGGCCACGGCAATATCAGTTCGTAAGTACTCCCAACACCAATAGGAAGTAGTCTTTGTAAGAAAACATGACAATCATGATTTTTCAATCATGAGATTTTGCAATCACTTATAGAAACACAATGCGAGATATTGGAAGCAAATTCATCTGAAAATTTCACATCAGCAAACCATTCACAAAATTCATTTCAAATGCAATTCTTTTCAGAAACGAAAAATCTCCAAGTCACATCGAGAATTGATATTATCCTTAGTTTTACCATGAATGTTTATTAAAATGCACAAGATGTTATTGTAAATATTTTTCTCAATATGTATGACATCTAGATTATGTCAAAAATACAAGGTTACCCAATACAGTAGCTTGAAGAAAATGCTATACTTTGTCAAGTTCAACTCTTCAGCAGTGCGTTTTCTCTTTTGATGAAATTTACCAAATTGCACATTTTCAAGCATATGTAGTTGAGTTAAAACATCAGCTCCTTCTAAAACCTATAGTGGTATGCCATGATTTTCTTTATCATTGAACAAATGTTTTCTCATTCTCCACATGTGATATGACAACAAGAAACGATGATGTCACATATAACAATGTTTTCAGCCATATTTCAACCAATTGGAATCTGTGCCCTCATTACAAGATGCACATACCAATTTTTCTTTTATTGCCCAGCTAGAATGATTCTAATATACTAGAAAGTCATTGATTGTCCACATTAAAGTAGCGTGCAACATGAATGTTTCCTTTTGGAGGTATCATATGTAGGTACTCCATATTTCCAAAATTCAAGCAGTTCATTGACTAACTATTGTAAGTAAATATTGATGTCATTACCAATAAATTTTGGCTCAGGAATAATGAGGGATGTCATGAAGAATTGGTACAACCATGGTGGCAAGTTATACAGGACCAGGATTACTGGCCAAATGCTATACAGTTTAACCATATTGTTGAAGGGATTGAAACAGTCACTTGTCATCCCAAGCCTTACATTACGAGCATCCTAAGCGAACCAATTATGTTCTTCATCAAATCTCTTTTAGGACTCTGAGTCTGTAGAATGTCTCAAACTAGCCTCATCGGTTGGCCGTTGCTTTTTATGCTATCTCATATCACCTGCTATCTTTGTAGACATTAAGAGACGTTGCAATTTCGCTTCAAAAGAAAATACTGTAACACTTTTTGAGGGATAAGACATGCCCTGTGTGTATTAGGTGGATTTGCTAAAGATAGGACACTCATTAAGATCGGCATTTTTCTTCCAGAACAAGATGCAGTCATTGGGGCATGCATAGATTTTTTAGTAATCGGAACCTAAACCCCGCTCCAATGACCTTGACTCTTTATATGACTGTGGCAATTCAACATCAGGAAAGGTAGACCGCAATAGGTTAAGTAGCATATCAAACGAATTTATTGACCACCCACTGAGTATCTTAATGTGTAACAACTTCATAATGAATGAAAATTTTGAGAATTTTAAAGAGCCAACAAAAAGTGGATGTCAGACATCCTTTAGTAGCTGGTTGAAATATGAACTTGGGGAGGGATCTGGTATTGATCCACCAGTTGGTGATGGATTGCTATGATCTTGGGGAACATCAACGAATGTGCATACTCGGATGTCATCTAACATATGGTATATGTCATCAATGTACTCATCGATATAATCAGCAACACTATCGTCATCATTGAAACTCCGTGTTTCCTTCTCCCCATGAAATATTCACTGGGTATAATTTAGATTGATCCCTTTAATGAACAAGTGAGTCTTCACATAAAATATAGGCAAGAAGAGATTATTACAGCATGAACGACATTAACACTGAATGCGATCACTTCCCTAGAAATGGTTTTGTGCCAGGGTGAGGAAAGTGTTAACCCCCTTGGTGTATGCAGGCGAACGAAGTCTATCGATCAAGTTCATCCAGTTTTTATCCATCTAAAAAGGTTGAAATCAGCATATTAGTTAATCTGATAACTTCAATTTAGTTATATGGGCTTACCCCGGACCCATCGATCTATGGATTCTATTTTGGTTGTGGTTAATAGGTTTTTCAAGATGACCCATTTTGTAACTTGCAGGAAAACAATGGATGCTGCTTGGAATGCTCATCTTTACTTGAAGAAGATTGTTCATTTACATAGTGTTCCCAAGTCAATTACTTCAGATCGTGACACTAAATTCATGAGTCATTTTTGGAAGAGCTTATGGGAGAAATTGTGGACAAAATTGAATTTCAGTAATGCCTACTACCCCCAAATAGATGGCCAGACTGAGGTGGTGAACCAATCTTTTGAAGAGTTTGGTTGGAAATAAGCCAAAGTAATGGGATCTGACTCTTCTCTAAGCAGAATTCGCCTATAACAAATCCAAGAGCAGAACCACACTACTAAGCACATTTGAGATTGTCTATGGTCAGAACTTGTCCAGTGTGCTGGACTTAGCTCCCATTCCATGTGTAGGTTGTTTGAATCACAAGGCAAATGAGATGGCAAAACATCTTAGGGGCATCCATGGTCAATTGAAGCTGGTCATTCATGAGAACAATGCCAAGTACAAGGTTCGAGCAAATAGTCATTGTCGTTAGGTACTTTTTGATGTTGGTGATTTTGTTTAGGCAGTATTAACGTGTGATCGTTTTTTGTTGATGAGTAAATAAGCTTAAAGAGTGAAAGATTAGACCCTGTGAGATCCTATAGAAGATCAATGATAATGCCTATAGGTTCTGCCTCCCTAGCCATTTGAAGACTTCAGGTATGCTCGACAACCTTCGTTGCTATCTTAGCAATGTTGCAGTACTTATTGGTAATGGTAGTCTTCTCAAAATCACACATATTGGTAAAACTTATGTTGGTTATGGTGAATCTTGTATTCAGCTTAAAGATGTTTTGCTTATCCCTGATTTTGTGAAAAGTCTTTTTGTCTATTAGTCAACCGACGTTTGATTATCCTTATGCTTGTGAATTTTATGGTGTTGGTTTCTTTATTAAGGAAATGGTGACCAACTACACAATGTTGAATAAACATCGCAAGAGTAATCCATATATTTTGTTCCCACCCACTAAAGCACACTTCTCCACTAGATTCCAATTGGTTTCTGAAGAAGTGTGGCATCAACGGTTGGGAAACCCTAAAGCTTCTATGCTTCAAGCTTTGTATTCTAATGGTCTTATCTAGACTCTTGGCGAGAATAAGGGCTTATTTCTGTGTGAGAATTGTCAATTAGGAAAAATTAGCAAATTACCTTTTTTACCTTCACATAGTTATACTTTTTGACCCTGTTTGGATTCGGAGTTAATCTCAACTCATCTAATCATTACAATTTTTTTAAATTTTCACACAAAATACAATAAACAATTCACTTTTTTCAAATCTCAAAACAATAATAATATTAAAAAATAATTTTATGGTGTTGGTGTCTCTATTAAGAAAAGGGCAACCAACTACACACTGCTGAACGAACATCACAAGGGTAATATGTATATTTTGTCCCCACCCACTGAAGCACACTTCTCCACCCAGTTTCGATCGGTTTTTGTAGAAGTGTGGCATCAACGGTTGGGACACCCTTAAGCTTCTACACTTCTCCACTTTGCTTTCTAAAGGTCTTATCTAGGCTATTGGCAAGAATAAGGGCTCCTCTCTGTGTGAGAATTGCCAATTACAAAAAATAAGCTAATTACCTTTTTCACCTTCATATAGTTTTACTTTTAGTATCTTTGATAAACTTTATTGTTGGCAGTGAATTCGCCAACAATCTATTTAATTTGCATCTTCAAAAGCAAGACATTCTTTACCAATACTCTTGTCCGCATACACCTGAACAAAATGGTTCAGTAGAATGATGTAACTGCACCATCCGTGAGCTAGGTATGACTATGTTATTTCATAGTGGCATACCTAAACATTTTTGGGTCAAAGCCTTTTTTCCACTACCATCTTCTTAATCAACTGTCTTCCCTCTACGTCTATTAGTTGTCAGTATCCATTCTCTGTATTTTATGGCCATTATCCAAATTATACCTCTCTCAAGGTTTTTGGCTTCAAATGTTACCCTTACACTTGGGACACCAAACAAAATAAATTCAACCCAAAAACCCTACCTTGCATTTTTTTGGGCTACAGTGACAAACACCAAGGGTACAAATGTTATCACCCACCATCACGAAAAACCTTTATTTCTCGACATGTTATTTTTTATAAAACTAGTTTCCATTCAAACAACCCGATAATCTCCATCCACCCACTTTCAATACTCATGTTTTATCAACTTTTATCGAATGACACTCATCTATGACTAACCTTATGGATATCCCTAGTGCAACTCACTTGTAGGTATCACCTCCACTGGCTCTTTCAACATCCTCAGCAATTGATCCCTTTCCCATTCCCTTGTTGGCTCTTGACATTGAGCTTTCCTTGCACCCCAACCCCACATCAACTTCATCTCATGGTGACCCCCTCCAACCCCTTGCTTGCTCCACCCATAGCATCCCCTTCTCCACGGACCCCTCCTCCTCACCCTATGGTTACTCATGCCAAATCTGGGACTCACAAACCTAATCCCAAATACACAAATATCCATACCCTTATTGACCTTACCCAAGAGCCCAAAACCGTTTGTTATGCACTGAACCATGTCGGATGGTCTAAGGCTATGTGTGATGAATTACAAGCTCTTCATTACAACAACACATGGACTCTTGTTCCTCGGACTCTAGACATGTAGGTTGTTGGATGCAAATGGGTCTTTAAGACCAAACACAATGTTGACGACACCCTTGATCGCCTGAAAGCACAACTTGTCGCAAAAGGCTTCCATTAAGTTGATGGTGTCTTTTACAATGAGACTTTCTCTCATGTTATCAAACCTATCACCATTTAGATCATCATCAACTTAGCCCTTGTTAATCATAGGAACATTCGCCAACTTGATGTCAAGAATGCATTTCTTCATGGAGATCTTAAGGAGTTCATCTTAATGGAACAAACCCCCAAGTTTTACCGATCCTAACTTCTCTTTATATGTTTGCAAATTGAATAAAGCCTTGTACGGTTTAAAACAAACACCCCATGTATGGTTTGATAAGTTTAGTACTTTTCTCATGTAGTATGGTTGATCCCTCACTTTTAATATATCACTCCTTTTGTGGTATGCTTGTTTTATTATTATATGTTGACGATATTCTCTTAACAGGTTCTAATTCTGCTCTTTTGTGCAAATTTACTTGTATTCTTGGTGCCCAATTTTCCATGAAAGACCTTGGCCCATTAAATTATTTTTTAGGCATACAAGTTCACCGTACTAAAGATGACCTCATTTTGTCCCAAACCATGTATGCTCTTGACATACTAGAACGTGCACAAATGCAAGACTGCAAACCCATGGGTACGCCTGTGATGGCCCAAACAAAGGGTCTCACTAGTGATGTTCCCTTTCCTGACACCTCTCATTACCGTAGCATTGTTAATGCCCTTCAATACCTAACACTTACACGGCTAGACCTAGCTTATAGTGTTAATTTTGTTTCACAATTTATGCATTCGCCATCCATCTCTCACTACAAATATGGTAAAACGTATTTTTCGCTATTTACATGGAACCGTTGAGCTTGATATTCATTTCAGTTCTCAATCTACACTTGATCTTTATGCATTTTTAGATGCAGATTGGGCAGGTTGTCCTTAAACACGGCGTTCCACAACTGAATATTGTATTTTTCTAGAAAGTAACTGAATCTCCTGGTCTACTAAGAAACAAAATACTATGTCTTGCTCAAGATCTAAAGCTGAATATCGCTCCATGGCACATACAACTGCTGAACTCACATGGATTTCCTTTCTTTTGTGAGTCTTGGTGTTTACTTTCTGTCTCTGCCACTCCTCTTTTGTGACAATCTCAGTGCTCTCTGCATGATTGTTAATCCTATTTTCCAGACTCGTAGTAAACACATTGAGATTGACTATCACTATGTGCATGAACGCGTTGCTCTTGGACTACTTCATAGTCAGCATGTTCCCGCCTCCTTACAACTGACTGATATTTTTACCAAGCCTCTTGAACGCCACACTCTTCACATGTTATGGGACCAAACTTGGCCTTCTACCTCGGCATAGTTTGCAGGGGATAGGGGTGGGTGTAAAACTTAACCAAGGAAACCGGCCTAGACCGGTCTAGAACCAGTTTCCTTAATTCCAAAACCGGCCGATACCGGTCCGGTTCCGATTCTATAATTTTTAGGACTGGACCAGACCGGTTCACTATATTATATATTTTAAATTAATTTTTTTAATATTATGTATAATATTTTTGATATTATATATAGTTTTTATAAATAATATTTATAATAATATAAATTATAATTATATATAAGATAATGTTGTTATAATTTATAGCATAAAATATATATTAATAACATTTTATGACCTAATAAATTCTCAACATATTCATTTTCATAAATACATAATATATTAGTAATACTAATATACATTAGTATATTTATTATATTTCGCTTTAATTAATTAGTATACATTAGTATACTAATATATATTAGTATATTAGTTACATTTTATGCCATAATACTAATACTATTAAAAATGAAAAACCGAATCGAAACCAGTAAAACCGGAGGTACCGGTTTAGAAGGATAACCGATACGTAATCGTTTTTTGAAAATGCAAAATCGGTGTATATTATTAGTTCGGTCTTAAATTTTATCCAAAATCGAACCGAATCGGTTACACTCCTAACGGGGGAGTATTGAAGATACACAAGGAACCTTGTCCAACAGCTAGAAAATTTTATACATGGCAACTCTACAACCAGCAACCATCCATACATGCCCGACAGCTACAAAGGCCAAATATGGCAATTTCACACTAAGCCCCATATTCCCCTCCTATGATCGCATCCCAAAACTCCCTCTTTGTAACGTTCAATGCACTCTGAAAATAACATACGTATTATGTATATATTGAAAGACTCAATGTACTCTCACAGTGTGTGAGACTTTTTCACCAACACCTTCTGTGCAATCTTTTTAAGAACTAAAAGATAACGGTTTGGAATGTCATACCTGTACCAAAACATATGACGGCTGTGATATCTGGCATAAAAGCTGCCAGGAAAACCCCTACAAGGCTACAACTACTTTCTCAGGGTACTTTTCCATTGCAAGGGCTAAATTTAAGCCCCCAAAGCTGTGCCCCACGATTACAACCTTTTGGTCAGGAGGAAGTGCGGCCAAAAGATCCAACAATGGCTCAGTGTAGTCGTGAAAACTGCCAACATCTTCGATTTCCTTCGTATTGATACCTGAAGCCGCAAGATCAAGGGCCGTGACCCGCTGGCCGGCGAACTCGCGCCGTGGTTTGAGCTTGTACCAAGCTACCAGCACAAGCACCATGGCATATGCCATGCACCAGAACAAATTGAGTTTTTGCTTCTTTAGAGGCAAAGCTGCCATCTTTTAATAAATAACGACGTTGGCATGTCATATCTATCGGTGACTTTAAACTGTAATTGGAAGGGGTATACTAGCATTTTTTTAATATATTTTATGTTTTAAAAATATTTAAAAAATATATATATATATAAATATATATTTGATAATAATGAGTTGATATCCACGAAATACATTTCATAATATATTTCATTAACATATATTATAAAATAAGAATTTTTTAGTAAAATGATGGTACTTTTACAAGTTAGTTTACAAAACTAATCTTTATTTTAAAATTTTATTGTGTAAAATATTGTGAAAAATCATATGTATTTATTATTTTTCTTTCGTTAATTTCTTCGGCCACGTTTCGTTAATGAAACGTATACCATCGTATATCACTGGTTTACTACTCGTCAACGTGTTTTGTTTATTTTTTCTTTCCTTCTCTTCTTCTGCTGCTGCTGCTGGACCTTTTTTTAAATTACGAAAATATATTTTTATCTTTTTTAAAATGTAAAATTCTACCGATTACAGTTTTATTCCACGTGAAGT